>OZ019969.1:26280748-26825748 GCA_963970395.1 Ephialtes manifestator
TCGTATTTTCACGTTGAATCCGAGACAGACCGTAACGCTTTTTTTATTCAAATACGGATAGCTTCCGGAGTTTACTCACGTAATTTTGATCATGGTTCCTGATAGATACTTGTACAAAAAATATGTCTTTATTGTAACTCGCAAGTAGGTACATAAAGCAATTTCTCATTTTTGGATTTCCCAATAGAATCGGATTGATGTGTGACACCCTTCAGTCTTTATATGCAATTACAGATACCCTCGCGGAGATTTCAAACTTATTTCTATCGGTAACTACGCGTCTTCAGTAAGGGCAGATAAAATCTGATAGAAGGAGTAAATTTCAATATCTGCGATCCGTCAGCAGCTTTCTGCATTTGCAGTGACAGAAACCGACGCTTTTCCAATAGGTTTTTTTTTTCTATCTGCATCTATGGGATGTTTTCAACAGGGTTGTCAATAAAAGAGATCATCCCAGTGTTATTCACAGGTTTTTAAAAATATTATGCATTCATTTACTTATTTTTTTTATATTAAAAAATTACATTTATTTGTAAAATGATTACTAATATTGTGAAATCTGACTTGCAAATAATATTTTTATTTTGTTCATCAAAGGTACTAAGATTCCCCCAAGGTAAAAGCAGCGCAAAACATTTTTTTTGGGTCATAAACTTTAGATGCCATTTGCCGAAACTTGGTTTTCAACCTATTCTGCGCGTGATTCAGACCAGACTGCTAGGCAGATTGGACTGGTTGACGTCTCATTTTCTTCTTCATAAAAAGATACCCCGGCTAAGCGGAGCAAATGTTAATAAAAGGTAATAGTTTTTAAGTGACAGCATTTATAATAAATACATTTTATGCTATTTTCTAAATCATTGATTAACTTTGCTTTCAGGATGAAAAAAAAATATTTTGCTCCGCTTAGCCGGTGTATCTTTTTGTAAAGAATAAAATGAGACGTCAACCAGCCCAATCTGCCTAGCAGTTTGGTCTGAATCACGCGCAGAGTGGAAAACCTAAGATCTTTGCTTAAGTTAATACTGAAAGTCATATGCAAGTCAAATGACAGTAAAAAATCCTTTCATCGAGTACCAACAACAGTTCACTGACCATTTTTATATGCAAGAGAATTTGGATGATATTGAATTTTCAAATTCAATTTTTTTGACCTGACTCCCTCCCCTTAATGAAATTCTTCAGAGGAATCGAGCGAAACCTGTTGTTGCTTTCCCTTGATGTCGAGACAGTACATTTCGATACGTCAACGAAGGGTAAACCCCTCGTGTATAGTCGAACTCAGGACAGCTTTGCAGCCTTGCTCCGGGTCCTACCCGTGATTCTTTTAAAGATTCTTTCAAAGATTCTTTCAAGACTTTTTTTAAGATTCTTTAAAAGATTCTTTTTTTCTACGCGGGTAGAGAAGCCAAATATTTTGCCCTTCTATTTGATTGTACCCCTGACGTATGAAGACGAGACCAAATGAGCGAAGTTCTGAGATATGACCGCGTAGACGAAAACGGTAAAGTAAGCATTGAGGAAAGATTTGTCGATTTTTTAGAGACGCACGAAAAAACAGGAGACGGTTTAGCCTCAGAAATTATCGGGAAGCTTGATAACGATAACTTAGACGTGAATGATGATAGGGGATAAGGGGATAATGGAGCTAACATGGCTGGAAAATACAAAGGAGTCCAAGTACGTATTTTGCAGAAGAATGAGTACGCGATGTTTGTTCCTTGTGCGGCGCACTCTTTAAACCTAGTGGGAAATTATGCAGCCTCAGTAACGCCGCAAATAGTAACATTTTTCGGGACAGTTCAAAGGTTATTCACGTTCTTCTCTAGTTCAACTTCTCGTTGGGAAATACTAATGAGTAAAGTAAAAACGTCTCTTAAGTGCCTCTCTGATACGAGATAGTAGGCAAGGGCTAGTGCGATTAAGGCTTTATACATGTCTCTTCCGGAAGTCGTTGAGTTATTAGAGTCAATCTCTGATGACCTAGCACGCCCAGAAGCGGTGTCAAATTCGATTAGCTTAATCACACAAATTGATTACCAATTTGAACAAGACTCGAAAGAGAATTACAAACCAAACTTACCATACGTGAATTCTAGAAAATTAGACTGGGTGGAATGAGTGAGGAAAGGATGATAAATAATAACACAGTTTATCGCGAAACTCACACAACTTGCTTCGGCATAAAAACCCCCACGGATCAGGGGGAAAAGCCGAAGCAAGTGATAGATAATGATTTATTTTAATAATAAACACACGTACAGCCAATTAAAAATTATAAAGGAATTTACAGTTAATATTTATAATGCACGCGAACAATGAACAAGATGGCGGCGTGAAACGCACAAGAAAGGAACCAAGCGTCCACGAGGGCCCGCAATGGCCGCCACGGACGCCGCACAAGAAAATGAATTACCCGAACACACGTAAAGCCCTAACACGCAAAACGACTTAAAAATACGCGGCTTGAATGATCATTCAAATATACACTAATGAGAGCTCTCTTACCTGGGCCGAACTGCCCTTGCAATTCGTGAACCTGAGGAGGTCCTTAGTCGCAGCGTTTCGTCAGCCTCGTGGCGAAGCTGGACATGGGGAGCGCCCAAGATGACTGCCAGCCTGCACGCAGCGCGTCCCGACGTCTCGGGAAGACCAACGCTCGTGCCGGACAACCACTACAGGTTGTCGCGTCGACGCTCGCCCGGGACCGAGTCACGACGAATGGCTCGACCGTGGACTCGTTCCCCGTAAATGATTGAATTCGAATTAGATCGCGACACGGCACACAAGCCTAACAGCACGCACGCGGACGCGGGTTTGAAAGGTCTCTACGATATTAATAAAACACGCACAATTAATAAATACACCTAAATTATCAAATGGAAACCCGAACTGAACGAGAAAACAATAAAATGCGCAGCACGATCACGTAGGTACGCTTCGATCTACTACAACACTAAATACTTCGCACGTCTTCGCACTACAACGGTCTGCGCGAGAGTGCCAGTTTTCGGGCAGACACGCGGGCCCTTCGATCGTAATTCGGAAGAAAAGTCCCCACGGAAAACCAGGGAATCCCGGCGGCAGCGTCGGAAACTCGGAAGTGGCGCGCGCGAGACTGCAACCTAACGCGGAGCAGTGACCTGCAGCGCTGTGGGATCGACCGCGCAACGATGGTAACGCAAAGCTGATTTTTCCCATTACTCAACCGAGTTTCCCGTCTAGGGTATATCTGACGCGAACACAATTCATTTGCATGCTTTTCGTTTGGCATCCAATTTTGCAATCTATTGATCGCACTAATAGGTCGCTGCAAAATAGTAAGATGTCGATAGACAAGGGAGCATTGTTGATCGAAGGGCTACACGGGGTATTATTAGGAATGCGCGAAGACGGAGACGATACTATTCTTGAAGAGGCCAAAAAGTTAGCACAGCGCATGAATTTAAGCGATAAATTTTCAGAAAAAAGGAAACGTAAAGTACGAAGAATGTGCCTCGAAGAATCACCCGATGAAACTTCCAACATTTCGCTCGAAAAGGCATTTAAGTTGCAAACCAATATGATATTGGATGCGCTCATGGTGAATCTGCAGGAACGCTTCGAAAAAATGAAGACTATTTCGGACTTCGAAATGTTGTGGGGAGCCGCATTAAGGGGATGCTGGAATAGATTTTTTTACTGACTTTGGTCGGTAAAGTCTTAGAAACCAATATGGCCGCTCGAAATGTCAACATGTTGACATGTGCAGATGTGTTAAATCAGCAAACCAAATTCACGAATAGTGTATACTACGATTACAAAGACTATTTGCTTTTCGCACAGACTCAGAGCTGGTAAAGAGCATGAATATAGTTCCGTCATTAGGAGACAGGTGGTGCTGTTTATTTTTGGCAAAAGCGCCGAACCTTGGCAATGTGACCGAAGTATACACTATACACGGAAAGAAAAGCTTGGTTGAAACAACCAAGTGCTATGGTTATTGGCTTAGTGCGTTAAGATGCCAGCGCCGCTTGTGGCACACCTCGACGACAGTTGATATAAAAAAAGTATTGATTCTTATGGTAGAATACAGTTTACAGAAGATTTTCCGATTATACTAAACAACTGAAAAGTATTGTTATAAATAAAAAATAGGTTGTTTAATTTATTTTTTTGTAATTTTGGTTATGGTAATAGCTTTTTGTTATTCGATTTATTTCGTAAAAAGGGTACATAAATATTCGTGTGCCCGGTGTCGTCTGCACTTTTCGCCGGTGTTTATGTTTATGACAGCTGACAGCAGCATTAAAACGGCATTGAAAGATGGAATTGATAATCAGAACGGGATTCAAGGCGATACCGCATGCAATTGATTTTAATCCACAATGTATTATAAAAAGAAAGGCGTTATCTGTATGCCATGTGCGTCGAGTGGAGGAGTTAACAGATTCAGACAAACGTATCTTAATAAAGTGCAGCGTTATTCGCCAAACGTCAGTGACACTTCCACTACTACACCGTACAAGGTGAAGTTGGAAGTAAGTATTGTAAAGTTTCAATCCTAGTAACAGTATTGTAGTCTATAACTTTTTATTGATTAGAGAACATTTAGTTCGTACAGTAACTCTGGAGCTTTTTTTTTTCGTTTAACGGAGGCAATCCAGTCCTCGCGCCTTTTCTGCTTGAAAACTTGGATCTTTCCTGTAGGGAAAGTGTAGAAATGTACACCCAGTGAATTTAAAGAGGTGTTTTTACAATTCACGACGCAACACGGCATTGAGGCCTTCCCTTTTGGCGCACTCATAGTGTCGATTTATTAAAGAAATATAAATAATATCGTTAATTAACGTACGCTAGCATGCTTTACTGTGATAATTTTTTATCAACTGTTGCACAATTTCGCCGCATCGAACGCTGACTGTTCAAAATGGCCGCGAATGAAGGTCACGCACGAAGCCAATATATGCGCCAGACAACTAATTGGTTAGACCGACCAATTTCTTGGTTAGGCTACCAATTTCTTGGTTAGACCAACCAAGTGACTTGGTAAGCTAACCAAGTGACTTGGTTAGACCAACCAAGAAATTGGTCACCTAACAAATTGCTTGGTTGGTCTAACCAATTAATTGTCTGGCGCATATATAACCATAGCACTTGGTAGTTCGAACCAAGTCTTTTTTTGCGTGTATATGGATTTGGCTTATGTAGTTAAAATTCTGATGGTTTTGGAATACTTAGAAATCATCACAGAATTGACGTCGGGTCTGATTTTACATATCCAATTTTCAGAAACAATTATATTTTACAGCAAAGGTCTGTTGACATATGGTGTGCGGCCATTTTTCTTTCGGTATCTTTTGCCAAAAGTAAGCAGACTACTCGGCGCCACCTGTGTCCTAATCGGGAAACTTACCGACCAAAGTCGGTATCAAAATCTACTCCAGCATCCCCTTAATCGAGATGACCTTTGAAGAACTTAAGAAATCCGCGACAGACATGGCTCTGAAATACAGAGACGATATAAGTATTTACGAATTCACAAGCGAAATACAAAGTTTCAAGTTCGAAGCTCCGAAACTTATAAGCAATCTGAGCACTGCTACGCCTCTAGACATATTGCAGACTCTTTACACATTCGACGTAATCGGATCGTATCCGAATTTAACGTATTTAACGTATCTTTTAACGCTTCCTGTTACCGTCCCGACGTGCGAAAGAAGTTTTAGCAAACTTAAAATTATAAAGTCGTACCTGAGATCAACCATGGGGCAAGTACGATTGACAAACATGGCTATATTATAAATTGAAAATGAAATAGCAAAAAAGATTGATTACAACAGCATAATAGACGATTTTGCGAGGTATTTTCTGTCATGCTTATATTGTTTTGTTTTTAATTATTTAAAAAGGTTTTGTTGTTTTAAAAAATTTTATGTAATTTTTTAGACAAATTATTACAAAACTGCAAAAAAAATATCAATGAACCAATTTTTTTATTTCCCTGTTCTTTGGAGACGTACGGTTTAGCGCTTTATTTGTCCGCGCGTAACTTGTAAATAAGGGGCGCCAAATAGGTGGTCTGCACAGGGCGCTCAAATTCCTAGTTACGGCACTGCACACGCACGCACACGCACACATGCTCGCGTGCGCGCACGCACGCGCACACACTGTGACGTATTTTTCGTGAGCAGACTCGGAAACCGAATTTTAGTCAGGAACTGTATCACGATAAGGTCACCTTCGGCCTTCCACTCTAGTTAGCGCATCCGCAAATCCAGGTGAGCAGGCTCCCTTCCAATCAAAGTCGACAGTTCGGAACATAACTGACGATCGAGAACTCAAAACACAGAAAACGAGAACATTGCTACTTTTTAGGAACGCGTAAAAGTAGCAAAAGCAACGGGATGCACTCGCGGGAGCGAACGGTTGCGGAAATGCACGGCCGCTCAGGCTGCTTGGTGATGGTAGAGAGGGTCGAGGTCTGGCGTAATAAAGAGCCGATTCTCGATTAAAATCGAATTACGGGAGCTTGTACGTATTTCTAACAATTCGGGAATGAATCTAAATAATTTTTGTGCATTCAATACAAACGAACCGTCCACACGCGTGGCATAGCCGTGCGCGTATATCGCGAAATCCTCGTTAGCCGGCCGTGTACTCGACCCGACGAGATCGTTCATCGTAGTTTCCGAATAAATGATCAATTGAACGATTAAAAACTCCCCAAAATCTTTTCACAGGTTCCAGGGTCGAGAATTGTAATCCAGAGGAATGTACGGTAACAGTAAGTGCACTATTGCACTACACTAAACCAGAACATTCCGTTTTATTCAATTGAATAAAACTAACGTATCCCAAATATGCATAGCTTACGTAGTACACGCTACATAGCACAGGAACTCAATGTAACAATTGCACACTATGTACGGTACTGAGTACGCGAGAGCTACGCGAAGACGCGCGCGCGCACGATCGAAAAACTGTCAACACGGGAGCTTATTCGAGATTCGATGCACCTCGGCGGTGTAGCGGGGAAGACTGATTATCGGGAGCTCATCATTATCATTATTAATGTCTCCCCAAAATCCCTTATCCGAGAGCTACTACCCTCTCTCGCTCGAAAAATCTCCTCCTTTAGTGCTCCGCGCGAAAACGGGCCTATACTATGCAATTATATTGCACCAGAATGCTCCATCCTCTGCAAAAACTAACGAATCTCCACCCGTTCTCCAGCGCAATGCACTATCGCTATAGGGCGCCGGATTTGCACCGGTCTACAACTAACTACAAGACTCTTGTCGGCAAATTCTTCTCTGTCGGGCTGCTCGTTTCGTTGAGCTCTCATCCTCGCGACAGATTCGTATATGCCGAGCTTTTAACGTCATCAAAGATTAAACAACGGAAAAAAAATCGGTAACTGAGCCTCTGCTCAATACTTCTCGAGTATTCTCGCCGAGAACAAATTTTCGAGGAGGGGCAGCGACGAAACAATGACAATATCACTAACCAAAAATCCTTGTGACCGCGATTTAAAAAAAATCACGTCATAATACATACAGACATTTTTTTCTAAACCACTTTTCTCGACATTTTGGACCATTGTGAGTATACTGACATGATAATATTTTTAAAAAATGTTTTCATGAAAACAAAGCTTCTTCTAGGAGGAAGCAAAATTAACTATTATTACTATTATCGGTATGCTAATGATTTGGTTTTTACCACATGCAGCCAGTACGTGGTAACAGTTACTGCGCCAGATTGCAGTCAAATATGAACACTGTGTATATGCGTGAAAAGAAGCAGACGTAGCAAATAGTACTTTGCGATACGAGTGCGTGAAAGCGAATATTTTGGAAGGCTGTGAAGTGAGTCACACGAGCTCCACGAGTACCACCGGAACACGAGTGCGAGTCGGCGAGTGGTCCGGTGGTACGAGTGTGACTCACGTCACAGTCTTCCAGAATATTCGCTTTCAATCACGAGTATCGCATACTATTTTTTGTATAAAGTGCATAGAGGGGGCGCCAAAGGGGGTCCAGGGGCGCAGCCCATGGTCGGGCCCAGGGCCGAAGGCCCGGTGGGGTGTACGGGGGGCGAAGCCTCCCGACTGCAAACAAAACAGTTTTTTAATATGTAATTGACGCGAGCGCGATGAATGTGCGCATGCGCGCATAGTATTTTCGGTACGATTCGCGTATCTTCGACCCGCTTCGCGTATTTTCGACACGCTTCCCGTATTTTCGACACGCTTTCTGTATTTTCGACACGCTTCCAGTATTTTCGATACGCCTTCTCGAAAAGCGCCACCTTTCGTCATTCCCGGTCGGCACAAAAAGTGGCACTTTCCATGCACGCGATACAAGAATGTATATTCACATCTTTCATACAAATTAATAAATGAAAATAAACTGTATTCTGGAAATATAAAAGACAGAAAATATACTAACCAACAAAACGGTAGGATTCGCAAGGATGAACTTGTAAAAATAACTTTGCATGTTTGATTTTATGGGTACCAGCCGGAGGGGGTGTGATACCGGCTACTGTGTGTACGCACTGTACTCGCTGGTGATTGCGCGTGTCGAGGCTCACACGTACACGTATATACGTAAGGGGACATTTAAAATTCTGAGCGAGAAATAATCTCTCGGCCAAAATTAATTAACGACGATGCGCCAATTGTATCTACCAATTATTTACGACAATTGGCCCATGGTCGTAAATAATTGGTAGACACAACTTTGAATTAAACGGAATGAATTATTTATACATTTGATGGATAATAATATAGGAGGTGAGGAAGGTTTAAAAATAATTTCTCCAATTTCCTTTGTTTTTTTCGCGGAGAACTTGTGGAGAATCCTGACCGGAAGTTCAGGTATATACGGCGACAAGGTTATGTTGACCGGTGTTTCCTCAATCTCCTTCGCCAATCTGGAGTCCAATTCGTCAAACTCATCTTGATTATGTATCGGTCAAGCAAAACTCACCAGATCATGGACCAGAGTGTTATATGAAGTGTGGATGCAGGTGTTTGTGTGAATAGAGGTAAAAGAGTGTCGGATGGTGATTGATTGGTTTGTGGGGAAGCTTCTGGTGGTGTCTGTATGTTTTGTGGGAGTAGAATATCTTGTGGTAGCAGAATGTCTTGTGAGAGCGGAATGTTTTGTGAGAGCGGAATGTCTTGTGGTGTTTGCATGATTGCAGAAAGTGGTTTGATCGGAAAAGGTGGTTCGGGAGTGAAATCGATGGGTGTGAATTTCCAAGGTTGATCGATAAATTCTGGTGCAACCATTTGTTGATGTGGATCAGGAGGTGAAATGAGGATGACCTTGTTCGGTGTTTCTTTTTTAGGAGGCGTGGATCAGGTATAATAGAACAAACAAAGTGGACCACCTGGTTAGGCGTTTTCGCTCGAATGCGCCCTGGATTGGAGATGGTGGTAATGCGAGATTTTACTGCTTGGGCATCTAGGGATGAAGGAATAAAGGGTTGATTAGTTTTCCACATCTCGGTAGAAGGTTAGTTGAGAGGAATGTAAAGAATTTTTTGTTAGGACGGGGGATGGTGGATTGTATTCATGTCCCAGTAAAGCACGCTCCACGTTTCAGTAGAAAAATTTTTTGGGGGAAATGGAAGTTATTTTTAATTTAAAATTATTGCTTGCAAAAAAAAAATTAAATAAAAAATAAGATTTTATTTTTAATTTAGCGGGGAATAAGATCTCGTTACAGAAATGCTTTATCTATATATTTTTTGGGGTAAATACTCTTCAGTAAAGTGACCCTTGACAAAAATCTCATCTCTCACCTTCAAGAATAGATGAAAGATAGTAGTTGATCCAAAAACAAAAACGGTTTGATCGTGCCATATATGCACTCCTGGGAGCGACAGTGCTTGCAAGAAATTCGAGCACTCGGATGCCATCTATTGGCGCGGTATGAACTGGGCACCCGACCTGATTCTCGGAACTTGTATGTTTTAAATTGTTGTAGTTTCTTTGTCAGGCAAGTGTACATATTGTGGTAAAAATTATTTGAATATGTAGTTTCTTTCTTTTTTCAGGTTCCATCGACAGATGCTTTGCATCCAACGTGGAACAAACTTTGTTGCTCATCAGAGGATTATTTCTTCAGGTATGTTTCTTAGTTTTAAGGTATGATTACTAATCCACTTCTTTTTTCTTAACAAGTTTGATCCGAATTGCTTTTTTTTTCGAAGTCGGATCACATGGACCACTGATTCCAACGCGTGGCTTTTAAGCTAAGTATTTTAATTATGAATTATGATAACTTCAACATATTTACTGGTTTTAAAAATGTAATCGTTTTTTTTTGTTTGTTTGTTTCAGAAGAAAAATCCGCGAGTGGGAAAAATAATGCTCGCATACGGACAACAACTCCATATGCTGTTTCTGAATCTGCGATAAAATACAACCCCTCATAATTACGCGTAAGTAATTATTATGTATAGTTGCAAACCCATCAAACTTTGCTGAAATTAGGATGTCTTGAATGTGCCTACATTTCGACATATTCGAGTACAACAACGTCTCTGAATAGCGAGTATGATTTATTTTAAGCTTTACACGGTCCTTTTAATTTTATCCTTTCCAGATTGCTAGTAGCCTACTCGATGAGGCCACACGGGGAGCAACGATCGACAAAGGCTGGTCATCACAATGGAGCAATTTGCTTTCATATGAGATGGTCGCGTGTCTGCATAGAGTACAGGTACGCTATTGCAATAACTCAATGGCGGTAATGGGAATAGGAATGTGAAAATACCCTATTTTTATGTCCAGTAAAATAATCGTAGATATGCAGGTATTTTTATGTTCGGTAAAATAACCGGAATAATACCGGTATTTTCATGTTCGGCAAAATAACCGTAAAAATGTCGGTATTTTCATATCTGGTAAAATAACAGTAAAGGTACCGTATTTCAGCGAAATTTTTTTTCTACAATTTTTGTAATCTGAAGATGCGGTATCACGAATGTTGCTCGTAAATTTACCGTAAAAATATATAGATCCTACGTATTTAGATGTGTAATTTCCGAGAAAAATTTGATAAACTTCACCTATATCCTTGTGAAATTACCAATAACACATTTTTTTGGTAAAGTTATTTTATGAGCAATATGGGGTAGTTTTGGTATCGATCGCGTACCGTTTATTATGGTAAATATATATACGGAACCGGTGCGATGGTCTAGTGGTCAGTATACTGGCCTCTAGTCCAGAGCATCGGTAGGTCGCGGGTTCGAATCCCGGTGCCGTCGATTTTCGTCGAAAATATAAATACGGGCGCGATGAAGCTCCAGATGTACATGAGACCCACACAGGTATTTCTACCAGTGGGGGTCACATGTATACAGCTGTAGACCGTGTTTACGTTCTCGACGAAACATCACGTAGCTCCGGTGCTGGGAGGCGAACTCGAGACCGGCTATATCGGCATAGGTTTTCCGCAGTTTCCCTATGCCCATAGCAGAAATGCTATGGCAAATGCGATATAGAGGGGGAAGTCGGATGCGGCCGCATGGGGGTCTAGTTACTGATCTGGACCAGACTCCCAGGGGGGACTGGCTACTGATCCGGGCCGACCCTGGAATAGACGTAATGCCTGCAGACGGGGGGAAATGCGACATAAAAAAAATATATGTATATACGGAAAAATTACAGGTCTCATCTGCAAATAGGAATACTCATTGCAAACAATAATTAATAACGATAGTCCGAAAATAGGACTGTGCATATTGCTAGCTCATAATTTTCCACCTTTTAGGACCTTCTTCTACACACTAAGAGACATTGTGGAAGTCCTGGCAAGTACAAAGTGAGAACTATCAATTTTTAACCTGTACAACTTTTTTTTGTTGTAGTTACGGTAACTACAAAATCGTTCTCACTATATTTTTATAGTTGTGACAACTGTTTTGTAGTTATCGTAACTATAAAAAAATTGCTGCATAAAACGAATTACGGTCACTTTGTAGTTACCGACGACAGAATTTTATCTTAGTGTAAGGAATCTAACGTCGATGAAAATACTTCCTCATGGAACTGACTTTCGGAAACAAAAATAATGCAGAACTATTTTGCTGCGTGAAACTTGAAGAAAAACAAAACGGGTCTATACAATTTTTTTATATATTATTCTATGATGACGTGAACATCACTATGATTGGACGCTCTAAATTCCGTCGTAGGTCGACGCGGTAATTTTTTATTTTCACCGCTTGGACGATGTGGGTGATAATTCAATGAAAAACGAGAGGCGGTCCTCGTCGAACTGTATCCTGACATGACAGGAAACGTTATTTAATGGGTCGGTCAGGTCGTGCTTGACCAACGGGGCTGGGGTAGAGAGAGGCGCACATGCACCATCAGCAGCAACAGCAACAGCCGCAGTAGCATCACCAGCAGCATTCCATGTAGCAGAGAAGCGAGAGACCAGAGAGGCACACACTCGATCCCCACCGAGCAATTGACGCGTCCGAGGAAGTGATGGGAAGGATGGCACGATGCAGGCGATTCGAACCGCGGGTTCTATACGTGCGTGGGTCTCGATTAAACTAGTCCGGTTACCGGTCGTTCGGCCGGTCGGTTCTTCTCCACGGAGTTTAGTTAGGGTGTCCCTCCTAGTGTCACGTTGCGATCGAATATCTAAAATATCAAAGAAGAATAGCAAGTAATAAATCAGCAATATTCTTCCCTTTGTTTTCATCTTCGCTCGTGCTGGGGTCACCCCACATCGACCGGACTCCCAATCACCATGCTTAAGGGGATCGCCTTCGCATTTCTTCTCTGTACATCGTGCAACTCCGGTGAGCAGAGCTTATCCATCTTTACTTCATTATTCATGGTGTTTTTTTTTTCGACATAGAAAATATTCACCTTATAAATTAGCTGTCGGTTATAAAAATCAAAACGAACAAAACAGTTCGTTTATGTAATTCAGAACGTACGCGAAATAAAAAACAAAATAATAATAAAATATTGTCAATGGAACTTAAAGCTGCGAGACACCTTCAAGGGCAAAACTTTAGTCGACACGCAGACCACCCTCGTTTTTGTCATCGTTAGAAAAGAAGAGAAGGTGGGCATGAAACTGTATGATGGGGAAGTTTAATGGAAATCGGCTCCCTCATGGGGAAAAAACTACAATATTTTACAAAGAAGAAAATGAAAACATTACTATAAAAAACTGCAATTAAAAGCTCGAAAATCTATGGTACTGTACATGATTCCAATAATTGCTACAAAAATCTACATGAAACTGCTAGAATTGGAATTTTTTTCTATCTATTTTTTAAATTTTTCTAGTACACAATAAAAAGTTGCAATCTTTCATAGGAAATGAAAAATACATAGTTTCTATATACATACATTCTGATATATTATTCTAAAAATTCTAGATGTTCTAAAAACAAGTAAACTTTATTTTTTAAACTTCTCGTTATTTTTTCAATTATTGTTAACTTCTATAAAAAAAAATAAAAATTTGTAATATTAATCATAAATTTTGGAGGATATTTTCATTAAGAAATTATGAATATACCTAATCAAGACAAGATAGAGAGAAGAGAGAAATCGTCTCACGGAGGTCACATTCATTTTATTTTAAAAATAAATGGATAATTGCATACCACGATTCGTTTCACAATGTATCATTAAATTTTCGTGAAAATTAATATTCCGTGTTTATCCAAAAGTGTAAACATTGTATTACAAACACTGCAAGTTATATCCATGAAATACTGATTTTTAAATTAGTAACACTATATATTTTTTATTTTATAACCAGGTAGAAGCTTAAAACTCTTCCCATTGAACTTGTTTACCTGCTACATTTTATTGTATCGCCCCATGCTCGTTATTATGCTTGTTATTTTCTGCTTAACAACTGTGCTATACCTTGCTATAATTATTGTATTCACCTGTATTGACCTAATTTGATCTTCGTTATGGACCATGCCCTGCGAAAAATAATAATAAACATGTGTATTGTTAATCATTAATTAACGCAGTCACACGACAATAAAAATTGTCATTCATAAATTAAGTTAAATGTTCTGGAAATATCAGGGTTTTTTTTGGGTCGTTTTTACTTCTCCAATTGTTAAATTTCGCTACACATTATATATTTACTCACACACTTAAAAATCTTGAGCTCCTGTTCCTTTTCGTATTTTAAGTACATGTAAATTTTTTTACTATATTTGCTTCTTAGAATCATTATGGAATAAATTAAGTCAATCCTAGAAATATTAGTGAAAGTTTCTGGGTGATTTCGCTGAACATCACGATTGTTCATCCTCATATTTATTATTTTTTCAAATTCCTAACACATGTTTACGTGTAAACATTTGATTATAAACGTGTATTCCAGTTTGAGCTAATCTCTGGCTAATCAAAGTGTAATGCACATAGAGTGCTTTCGCATTGTTTAAGATAGTTCTATAACGGAATGGCTTTATTCGAGAATTTATTAAAACTTGGCGCCCAAACTATTGAATATGTTACCTAAACATCTGTGCAATTTCAATTTGATTTACCTTCCGTAAGTTGAGATATTTACACTTGAAGTTGGTATAATTTACATGTATCCGACACGTATACCGACATGCAAATTCAAGACGTTTTCTGTTTCAAAACCTTCTTGACATTTTAGAAATAAAAACAAAATGAGAATATTTTACAGGGCCATGACACAAATATGGTTAAAAAATTTGAGAATGGTTTACCGTTTAGTTATTGAGATATTAGGAATTAAAGCGGAATGAGGTAGAGCGCGAGTGGCGCACGTATTTACTACGGATAACCCCCTTGCGTCTCGCGCACTACCGCACCTATCCCCACCGCTACGTCGTGATAGAACTACCTTAAATTATTGGGTGGTTAATTAAAACCCTCGCTAATAATGATACTGGAATATAATAATGAATTAAACTTACTTATCTTTTGTTTTGAACAATATAACTATTTGCAATACCTATAAAATAGAAGTATATTTATTTTTATATTTATTCATACAAATTTGAGTTTAGATCAGAAAATTATGGCAGGCTTAGCGACTATTAACACCTAGTCACTATCAGCAACTGATAGTCCATGTGGCTATTTGTATATTCACCTTCACTATTTATTTTTATTTCAAATATTACTTATTCTAAATAACAATGAAAAAAGTTACTGCAAAAATAAAAATAGTTCCTTAAATAAAAATTAAATGATGGTCACTTAGTATTTGCTAATTTTTTTTATGTAAAAATGTGAAATGCATATGAAAAGGCATCAGATTTTAAAAACATAAAAATTGCCTAGGCTGTGAAAAATCAATGATGGGAATAGTCAACTTAATAGATTTTACTGTAATCTGATTGTGACAAATTTGCATGTATCACAATCCCTTTTCTCAACTACAGTGCATTAAAATGGTGATGACAGAAGGTAACCCGATTACGTCGATTCCAAATGATTGAAAGGCTTGATTGATTGATCGACATTAATGGTTCACAGCAGTGGCAACGCAATGCGGCAAAGTGTGGCTGACGGTCTCCTCGTTGTGGAGACCGATAGCAACCAGCGACAAGGTTGTCGATGCGGAGTTGGAAATTAATTGGGATTTGGATTGTCCGCCGAACATCGAACACCCGGACATCATCAAAGTTTTCACCGCCGATCCTGCGCACAGTATGCGTTTACTCATCCAAACGAATTGACTTAATCGCTTTATTTGAACCAAGTAGAATTTTCATTAAGAAAAAAGAAAATTTATTTAAATTAACGAAAAATTGATATGAGGACAGAAATTTATTTGATTCAACGAAAATTTAGTTTGAAACAATTATTAAAGTTTACTGAATAAAATTTTGTAATGAAAATAAAAATGTATTTCAAAGAATATTTATATAATTTCACGTAAATAAATTCTGTTCGGTTGCTAAATATATTTCTTCAAATATCACTCTAATAGAATTTTATTTATATAAAATAGTTTTATTTAATTCAAAATAATATTATTTGTTCTAAATACGATTTTATTCGATTAAAATAGATTTCAATATATCTCGCATCCGTTTGAAATTAACCTATTAGACAATTTCTTAGGATGCATAGTTGTTCATCGAACGTCGCCTTTGAATTATGTCGAATGTGATTTTGATGTGATAAAAATTGTAGACAAAACGCTGGAGCCGGAGTTGACATTGATTCTCACTGATTACCCGGAGGGATACTATCGTAGCAATATCACCGTCGGCAGACCACCCTTACCAGGTGGATGGGATGCTACCGGAGGCGCTGCTCTGCCAGGACCTCATTGCCTCAAACATCACGCTGCTCTATACAAAAATAATGTTATACTCACAAGCTCGTGTTTGCAAATTTGGCCGACGTGGATGTACGATTTGAGGCAAGTTAAATTTCCATTATTTTTTGTTTTTACTTTTAAAAAATGAGTTCAATAACCATTAGCTGATAGTCATAATTATTGAATATATTCTTTAGTGCAAACACGAAAAAGTAAAAATTTTTATGAACATTTTTCTAGTCGTTCTAGTTCTAATTTGTGCAATCATATTTAGAACCATTGCGTTATTTTCGAATTTAGTCTACTTTTTATCACATTATTTATTTCATTAATAATTTGATATAAAGTATTTTTTTGATATATGACTGTATAAATATTTTTATTTAAACAAAGTAAATTTTCATCCACATAAAAAATCACCCATTACTTTGATTTACGTTGCATTTTGTTTGTGGAGAAATCTTACTTCTTTGTAATAAAATGATGGTACAAAGAAATTTTAATAATGAGACTTTTGTTACAAGTTACGTTGTTGATTTATTGAGCAGAAGACAACTAGGGAGACTGCCAATCGGGACTCTGATGATCCCAGGAACCCACAACTCTGGATGCTACAAGCACGGAGATCTGACTCGAAGAGATGCCTTTCAGCGTTATCTTTTAACCCAAGATCGTGATGTCTGGACGCAGTTGGTTCACGGAATTAGATATCTCGACATCAGAGTCGGCTATTATCCCCCTATACCAAACAACGCAACACACAGCGTCGAAGTAGATCACACCGATAGATTCTGGGTGAATCACGACCTGATTCGCATCACTCCACTTTCGGCTATTATCAAGGACGTAAGAAACTTCCTGGATGTTGCAAGGGGAGAAATCGTCATACTTGATTTTCACAGGTGAAATTTAATTATTATCGATTAGTCAATCAAAGATAAAAATAGTTTTATAATAATTAAACAACTCCCGACTGAAAAAATGAGTGTAATTAATAAACAAATTGAATAAATAAAAAATCGTGAAATAATAATCACTCGCATATTACAGTCGGGAGCTTATCACACCCTTGACGAATTAATCTCCCGACTATAATATGCCAACGATTATAATTTGACACGTTTTTATTTACCCAATTTGTTTATTAGGTACACTAATTTTTTCAGTCAGGAGTTTTTTAATTTATATTTCATTTTTTTTAACAATTGAAGTGAGTTACTAAATTCGCAATAATGGTTGCCATCTTCTGGCATTTCGATATATTCAAACAGAGTCTTTGTTTAATCGCTTATATCTTTCGGGAATCGCACCTCGTAAATACAATCTACAAAAAAAGACCCATGAACCAGCACACAGAACTTGTGTAGCAAGACAACCTCTCTTGAGACATCTTTAACCGTTTCGGAGAACATTGTACTAATAGAAATAGGTATATTCGCGCCATGCCTGCGAAACACATAATCCCGTCTTTTTGCCCTGCAGGCAGTCGGGAGTAAGAAAAGTTTAGAGTACTCCTAAGGACGATGCACTTCAAATGTCATCGATCTGAAATTTTTATAGAATGTTCACATCTAATGTTAAAAATTGTGACGTATTTTTCGTGAGCATTCTGGAGAACCTACTCTTATTCGGGAACTGTATCACGATAAGGTCACCTTCGGCCGTCCACCCTCGTTCGCGCATTCGCAAACCCGGTGGACGCCCGTTAATGGTTGTTTCATCGGTATTAACGAACCAGTATGCCCGAAGAATCGAATGGAGTAGGCTCGATTCCAATAAAAATCTAAAGCCCGGAGCAAAAGCTAGCGATCGAGAACAAAAATCAAAGAAAACGGTAGCTTAGTTATATTTTGGGGTCGCATAAAATTGAACGATCATAATTAAACCGATTGCTTCGTTCGAAGGATCACTGCGTAGTATCGTTTCTTCCGCTAGATGTCTACACAAAATTTTAGCTGATATAAAAACTAATCCGCAACCTTACCGACGCCGTCTCTTTCACTTCATACAGTTTAATGTTAGCTTATTTTAAGAGATCACGGGAGGGATTTTTTTTCGTGGTGGGAGGGGATCTCTTTGAACGAAACAATCGGCTTAATTATGATCGAGCTTCGCCAGATCGTTCAATAATGCCTAATGTTTCGTTCTCGAGATCACTGTGTAGGATGTTTAGAGCTTCTGAATTTAGACTCAGGTCTAAGTTTCACTGCAGGAATATACTTTTTATTGTTATACACACTTCTTATACAATATTTTGTTGCGACAGTCTTAAGTAACGGTTAAACTTAACCCAGAATAGCGTTCGCGAAGTCTCTTTTATCTTTGATGATCGGTCTATTATAGAAATTCTCAAATACCTTTGAGCTCTGTGACCAGCTTGCCAAACTTTTGATGATGTTGCCCACATGGAAATAGTAATATATGCACGATATATTCGACATATAGAACTTTTTGGCGCTAAACGTATATGAAATATATTTTACATATTGTCCATATATATATATATATATATATATATATATATATATATATATCTCATATATTGTGCATATATTTTTGCACACATATATGCAGAATATATGCAGCATATAGAACTTTTTGGCGCCATATATTTAACATATATGTTACATATATATTTTTCTATGAGGGTGATATCAACTTCTTTAGCCGAAGCTGACGAGGTTGCCGCACTCCTGATGCTGTGCGGTGCAAACTCACGGCCAATACCGCATTCAACTAAAACGAACCTAATCCATCGACTGAGCGTATCTCTAGATGCTTGTTTGTACGATTTTTTCGTCGTAATGAATAAATCGTCAATATTACTCGCTAGTACCGTTACCTGCAGATATTTCTCCAATGTCGACGTTACGCACAGGTTCGGTTTCTCGTTAATTCTAGATATTAATAACAAAGGTTGATTGACTCCTGGTCTCGACATTTTGACTCGTAACGAGATTTCGATCTCGTAACCGTCGGTAACTCTCTTGATGTTACTTCTTTTGATAGATATCAGAGTTTGCTTACGGTGACCTGTCACCAAGGCAAACTCTCTAATGGGCTCATTTTTCCTAGTTCATCGATCACCTGGTCGAGATTATAAATTCGGTCGTAGTTTCGTTTACTTGGCTTCCTTTTAAAAACACCCTTCAGTAGTCATGAGATTAACTCACTTTTCCCTATATAATCCCCACACAATAGTGGCAACGCGGATCTACTTATGTTAAGGGTTCCATAAGATGCTCCCTGATTGAATTTTTCGGCTAACTCGCAGAAGATTGTCTACTCTACAATCGGTTTACTGTATTGTTTCATGGTCTCGCCTGTCACGAAATGTACCAGTAAGTCTATCGTACCGTCCTTGATTCCGCGTCTCTTATATGCCTGCCAGATCCTGCCATCGGGGACAATTTGCTGGCTAACGGATGCTGTGTCCTCCTGCAAGGGTCACTCAGTAAGTCAAGAGCCCGTTGAAATGAAATCAGTGGTGATTGCAACAGTGACAACCATGAGGGGTACCAGAGTTGCGCTCGCCAATCTGGTACCACCACTATGCCACAAGCTTGGTCGACTTGAATCTTTTTTAGCGTCTTAAGTGGCAGTGATACACCGGCTGGGATTTCTTCGCCCAAATTTAAATGTCTATAGGTCTGTCTCTCTCGCACTATTTGTTTTTTAATTCTCACAAAAAAACGACTGAATCAATTGAGGAGCCAGAAGCTTAGCCCAATATTACGATACCTCAAAATGGAAGCCCAATCTCTGTTGTTTTTTTAGCGAAAACAGCTTTTGAAATTTCTGCGGGAAGGGGGGGGGGGGGAGTATCGATGACTCTTAAGGATCAGCGAAAACGGTGGGAAGGCGTAGAATATTAGTGGTTCCCAGTCAAGGGTAAAGACATCGATACAGAGTGCGTTCGGGTCTTTATGCCAAGAGCAAAAGGATTTACATTTGGAATTCAATCGAGAAGCGAAAAGATCCACTTCCAAATTACCAAAGCGATTCGAAATTTCCCTGAATGCCCTAGGAGCCAGCTCCCATTCGGTATCGATGTTCTCTACTCTAGACACCATGTCAGCATCTGTGTTTTCCCTAGACGGGATGTATGACGCAAAAAGCCAAATTTGTCGCTGTCCGCACCAACACCAAATTTCGTATGTCAAATTGTTCAAATGTTGGTATTTTGTTCCCCCCATTCTATTTATGTACGCGATAGCCGCTAAATTGTCGATCTTTAATAATATCTCGTATCCTGTTGACTCGCTTGCAAAGGATTTTAGTCCATTGAAAGCTGCTATTAGCTCTAGACAATTAATGTGTAGTGATCTTTCTTTACTCGCCCATTGTCCATAAGCTGCTTGTTCATTGCAGAAGGCGCCCCAACCCGACAGGGAGGCATCTGAAAAAATCGTCAAGGCATAATTCGATTGTCGAATCAGATTTTTAACGTACATAACCTTTTCGTGCCATCATCAGGTCCTTTTGCAACAACGGAACTATCCGCATATTGGCCTCGTAATTGACCTTGGATTTAAGCAGTGCCCAGTATTTCTCACGTTCGAAAGATTTTGAATGAAACCATCCGTAATTAACGGCGGGACAAGCGGCTGTGATGTTGCCTACAAACTGAGCGAATTCTCTAATCCAACAGGTCTTTCTTTTCTCGAATTTTGTGACTAAATCTAAGATATGTTTTCTTTTCTTTTCGGTAAGCTCTATCATCATTGATGATGAATTTATAATAAAACCCAGGAATTAACACGAGACGGATGGCAGCAAGTTGCTCTTCTCGACGTCTACGATGAAGCCTAAAGATTCTTACAGGCCCCTCGAAACCGTGACGTTTTCTCTGCAGCGTTTTTGAGAATCTGCTATGAAAAGCCAGCCGTCTAGATGGACTACGGATGTCCATGCTAAACCTCGCAAAAAACTGACGATCGGTTTAATTATTTTCGTAAATACCCAGGGTGCAGTACTTAGCCCAAATGGCATACACACGAATTCGAATAATTGACAGTTCCATCTGAATCTGAGAAATTTTCGATAGTCTCTATGGATCGAAATCGCGAAATAAGCATATTGAAGATCTAGTTTGGCCATGTAGCATTCTTTCGATACTAGCTTCAGCGCCATTCGGATATCCTCCATCTTAAAATGCTTTGATTGAATAAATCCGTTTAATCGTTTAAGATTAAAAATAAATCTCATCTTGCCGTTGTTTTTGGGAACCAGGAATATACTTGATACGAATTGGCCCTCGGTATCATCGCACTTCTCTATCGCGCCTATTCCTAGCAAATGGTCAACCGCTCCCTGCATTACCGACTTGTTCTCATTCCCCGATTAGTATCCCTGAGGCTCTGTTATTTGAATGGGGGTACTTATAAAAGGTATCTTGTATCCCGAAATCGTGGAGAGTACAAATTTCTCCGACGCGATCGTCGACCAAGCTTGTGTAAAAAAACGTGAACTGCCTGCCGTTTGAACTATGTACCTCTATTTTTCCGATTTGCTCGATGGCTTCGGTCGACCTTGCATCCTGTGAAACGTGGGACGTCCTCGATTGAATTTCTGGTACGGTCTCGTGCTCCAGTTTATTTCTGGTACGGCCTCGTGCTCCAGTTTAAAAACTGGCGAGGTTTGCCCGGAAACTTCTTCTCCGCCGGTGTCTTCAGAGACATTCCAACTTTCTCAACAGCCGATGCTGTCTTGATGCGCTTTCCCAGCTCTTGGCCGAACAAAAGTTCATCTATCTTTGATTCTTGCAAAACCAATTTGCGCTTATCGTCAACCTGTTGTTATCGCGGTTGTTACGACGGAATTCCGGTTTGTTTTCTACAAAAAACTACCCGGTTGTTCGACGGTGGTTTTTATGATGAATCAGCTGGAATCGACGGTTGTCAAGATTGCTAGGGTCATTTGGATTGGATAGCAGCCATGATAGTTTCAGGAACCAAGTTGTTGGTTATACGTATTATTTTTGCTACCAATCGAAAAAAGTTGAGACTACGATTCCGATTTAGTTTCAGTAACTAACACGCGGCACAGCATATGCTGGAATTGGTAGCCAGCGGTTCCCAGCTTACCGCGGCGCTGGCTCACGGCCAGAACTCGTCGAACTTTTCCTCTCGTTTTTCAGCGACGGAAATCACGTCCTATTTCAACGCAATCGGAAGAAAAGAATAGTATGCTACGCGGGAGGGAACGCGAAATTCACCTCGTGCTCAGGCGGCAAACCTCACACTCGGTGAAAATCGCGCTCTTCCCTACCTTGTAGCATTTCACGAAAACGTTAACGGCGAGAGCTTTTATAATTTTCAAAAATGCCCGGGAGCAAATACAATAAATTGTATTGGTGAATTAATTTGCAAGAACCAGCGTGAAATATCGAAATCGTTAACGGTAACGGCCAGTTGGAAAGCAATTGGAAATTATAATTATTCTAATGCCTTCCAAAATCCCTTACCCGAGAGCTATTGCCCTCTCTCACTCGAATAATTTCGTAACTATATCGGGAGCGCAAATTATGCCGGTAACATTCGAAATCTAAACAGCTGTCTTCCTTGGAGCTTCTTGCGAGAACGGGCCTATACTTCACATTTAGGTGACACTAGGGTGCTAGATCCTCTGTCAAAACTAACAAATCTCCACCCGTTCTCCAGTGCAATGCACTCTCGCTATCGGGCGCCGGATTTGCACCGATCTACAACTAACTGCAAGACTCTTGTCGGCAATTCTTATTTGTTGTGAGCTCTCATCCTCGCAACAGATTCGAATATGCCGAACTTTTAACATTTATTTCAGAGCAAAAGAAAAATAGCAGAACGAAAAATCGGTATCTGAGCAATTATTCCTGATGAAAATGATTATTCGAGGAAGGGCAACGACGAAACAACGACAATATCGCCACCAAAATATCCTTGTAAACGCGGTTAAAAAAAAAACACGTCACAAAATGTTATGCAGAATTTGAATCTGATCGCCTACCGTACTTCGGAAATATTCAATGCCAAAGTTGTTCATGCAATATACGCTATAGGTTTCAGTCGCTTCCATTAGAAAATGGATGATGAAATGAAAAAAAAAGCCGAACAATTGCGTCGAGCAGAGATTATTATTTCCAAACTTGTACCCAAATTGCAAATCGATTGGCTATTTTACTTTAGAAATATCATCAAAGAATGTATCTGTTTTGGCATGCGTCTCTTTCCGACTCGTGCATTCTCGGGTTATCGCGCATTCACACACCAACGCGTTGATTGACTGTGTTGTACGCAAATCAATTGATATCCGTCCCTCTCACTCCCGCATGGTCGATGTCCATAGGAATACCTTAAGGAAGTACCTTCACGGAATGGCTTTATCAAAGAATTTATTAAAACTTGGCGCACATGCTAATGAACATGTTATCTGGACATCTGTGCAATTTCAATTAGATTTCCCTCCGGAAGTTGAGATATTTTCACTTGATATTTTCACTTCATCATGCAAAAACAAGACGTTGTCTGTTCCAAAATCTTCTTGACGTTTCGGAAATAAAAAAAAATCGACAATATTTTACAGGGCCATAACACGCATATGGTTAAAAAAAATGGAGAATGGTTTACCATTTAGTTTTTGAGATATTAGCAGTTAAAGCGGTATGAGGTAGGGTGCACGTATTTGCAACGGATAACCCTCCTGCGTCCCGCGCACCACCGCACCAATTCCCACCGCTGCGTCGTGAAGGAACTACTTTAAATCAATCGAAGGAGATGTTTATAATAGTTTTGTAGTAGTAGTAGTTCTTTGTTGCCTGTATAGCAGTAAAGACCCCTTCGGGTCTTTACATCTCGTCTTCTCCCATTAGTTAACGTCGTCAATACAATATTTTCTCTTATGCTCCAGTTTACTTTAATTCTTCCTTTTTGCTACCACTTTCTCGAACTCTTTAATATAGTTGTACAGGGCTGGTACCGGTTTACCATTTAGACTAAATTCTAGCTTGCGTTTTAATTCGTCGCCTCGGCACTTACCCATCCATTCATCCATACTTTCCACAATTGTTCTTTGCATACTTTCTCTTACTTCTAGGGGAGACTGGGGAGGTTTGACCACTTTTTTTTCTAACGGCTGCCTTCATGTGATAACGGAATTATTAATCTTCGAAATAGATATGCCTTCACAGTGATAGTGTGTAGAGTATACACAATTTATTGCATATTTTTATCTCGTCTCAATTTGCCAATATTCGTGCTTTTGTGGAGACGTGTCACTTCGGTCAAACCTCCCCACATAGGGGAGGTTTGACCCACTCTATGGGAGGTTTGACCAACCCAAAATTATATCGAAAATAAATCGCGAAAAAATGATAAATCATAATTTGAAGTAAAGTTTATTGATGAACTGAAGAAACGAAGACAACTTTGCCGTCAATTATTATCGGGATTTTTTTCTATCAATTTCAAAATATTTCGCGCTTTGGTTTACACTTTTTCCATCTTCCAAAACGCGTTTTACCGCGGATTTCATCACTTCAGGAGCTACTTTTTTCCTTGCTTTGCCCTTGGACTTCCACGCGAAGGGCATTCTGAAAGTATGAAGTTTTTTTTTAAATAATGAGATGGTCAAACCTCCCTCTAATTAATGAGTCACACCTCCCGTCAACGTCTTTCCGTAAACTTGAATTTATTTTAGAAAAAAATAGACGTTTTTCGATTTAATTTATATACCATTGCTTCGGTCACTAATAATTACATAAATACAATGGATGGGGCATGAAATATATGTTGATTTAACTCACTTATATCCTTAGAGATCGTACGCGGAAACTATAAGCTTTTTTGCTCGATCCAATATTTGAGAATTATAACCTTGTTATCGCGTTCCTAACGTTACCGGGCACGGCGTTTAGCGCAGATAAGACTACGATCCTCTAGCACTCATAGTTTTGATTTAAAACGATTTCCTTGCTTCTTTATCGGCAGATGGTCAAGCCTCCCGCATGGTCAAACCTCCCCAGTCTCCCCTATCGGTTTCTATCAAGTCTTTTCAACAGGGTACACATATGTGCAGTACTTATGCTCCGCTTTCCGCACATACTACACCTGATGTACTTGAATCCCTTGCCGCAGCTTTTACCCGTGTTTCCGCGCCTTATCCCCTTCGTTGGCATTGACGCAATAGTGCGCGGAATCAGGAGAGGCCCTGTGTGGCATTGACGCAATAGTGCGCACCCGGTTTTTTTCCGGTTTAACTTGCTTCGGTTTGTCAGCCGGAGTTGACTCGGGGGTTTTTGGGGTCGCTGAATCCGAATCTGAAGTCAAAGTTTGAAAATTCAAAATGGCGGCGCCAATATGGCGGACCGAAATAGACGATTTTAATCGATTAGGATGAAAATTGGTGCCCTGATGTTTTTGAGGTCGCTGATTACGAATATTTACTCAAAATTTAGAAATTCAAAATAGTGGTCCAATATGGCGGACCGAAATAGACGATTTCAATCGATTAGGATGAAAATTGGTGCCCTGATGTTTTTGAGGTCGCTGATTACGAATATTTACTCAAAAATTCAAAATGGCGATGCCAATATGGCGGACCGAAATAGACGATTTCAATCGATTAGGATGGAAATTGGTTCCCTGAGGTTTTTTAGATCGCTGATTACGAATATTTACTCAAAATTTAGAAATTCAGAATGGCGGCGCCAATATGGCGGACCAAAATGAAAAATCTCATTCAGTTTTAATGAAAATTGGTATTCAAGAGTTTATGAGGTAGCTGATCCTGAATATGGAATTGAAAATTGCAAACGCAGAATAGCGGGGCCAATATGGCGGACCAAATCAGACATTTTTAAAAAACTTTGATGATACCCAGTATTCGAGACTTTTTGGGGTCGGAGATCACAAATACGAACTGAATAATTGCAAATTTTAAATGGCAGTGATAATATGGCGGACCAACATAAGAAATTCCATTCGATTATGATAAAAACTGGTATTCGAGCGTTTTTGAGGTCGCTGATTACAAGTATGGACGCAAAATGAGAAAATTTAAAATGGTGGACCGAAATAAAAAATTTTCATCGATTTCGATGAAATTTGCTAACCCGAACTTTTTCAGGTCGCTTATCATGAGTGTAAACGAAAAATCCAGAAATTCGGAATGATGGCTCTAACATAGAGGACCAAATTCGAAAACTTCAATCGATTCTGATGAAAATTAGTATCGTGGAGTTTTACATGTCACTTTTTACGAATATAAGCTGAAAAATTGCAAATTCAAAACGGCAATCAAAATTCACAAAGTAGATTGTTTTCGATGAAATTTGGTACAGAAGGGGTTTCTGAGGTCACGAAATACAAATCTTATACGATTACCAGGTTGAAAACAAAGTATTGCGGTAGGATCAGGCCTACAATCATGCGATATTCATTTTGAAAATCGTAACCTGAGAGCCTTCGTATTGTCAAAATAGTATGTGAGCTCTTTTGAAGCAAGACGTAATCCAAGCGTCTAACGCGAGTATTTAAGTTCCTATGCTTATGTTTGTTATGTTCTTTATATTTTCATTCTGTTTATGCATGGTTCCAAGTTTTGTGTATGTCTCTATTGCACTGTACTTCAGGTTCATAACCGAACACCCATCTATCAAGTTTCATTTTATCATTATCGTTTAGCTTGTTCGGAAATGTGACTAACGTTACACGCTATTGAGCAGCATTAGGAATCAATTACAATATTATACGCTACTCCATTTTTTCTGATAAGAGAGACCGTTCTGACTGCTGATTTGAAATCCGAAACATAGAATTAGATATTCTGGAGTATTCGTGAAGTCGATATTTTTTCATAGTCTTCGACTATACATTGGGTGCAAGGGAGAAACGTGCACCATTCTTCTATTTCAAAATGAGTTCCAATCCTAGAAAAAGGAAGAATTTGGAAGATAGTGATGATTGCTCAGAAAGCTCTTCCTCCGACACTGACGGCAGTTGCGATGAAAATGACAGCGACAATGATGAAGTATGGTTGTGTGACCAGAGTGATATCGAAGATGATGAAATTATAGAAAATGCAGACAATGAAATAAATGATTCATCTGAAGATGAATCCGATGTTTTTTTTAGCCACACGCTTGGACAAATTCTTCAACGATCTTAAATGGACTGACGATGGCAGTTTCAATCCAACCGTTCATGAATTTGCTGATCAAAATGCAGGGGTACAGCCATCTACCAATCTTGACGTAAACAACACTGCTCGTGAAATATTCACTGAATTTTTTACTGAAGATATGATTGATTCGATTTGTGTAGAAACTAATCTGTATTATGAAAAAAAATTACCCATTCTACGTGAAGCAGGTAAGTTGAAGCCGCAATCTAGGATCTTGCAGTGGCAATCGCTGACACCTGATGAAATGTATACATTCATCTCACTCATTATACTGATGGGAATAGTGAAAAAACCATCATACACCATGTACTGGTCTACTAATCCCATGATAGAAACACCATTTTTCGCGAAATGTATGTCGCTTCGCAGATTCCAGATAATTTTGCAATTTCTACATTTCGTGGATCATGATGCAGAGTCCACAGACAAGGTGCATAAGATTCGACCGGTTTTCGAATTCTTGATAGATCGATTTCAGGCAGTTTACCGACCGGGGCGGGATATTTCTATTGACGAAACGCTTCTACGTTTTAAAGGAAGACTAAGTTTCAAACAATGTAACCTCCACAAACGAGCACGTTTTGGTATAAAATTGTACAAAACTGGTGAATCAAAAACTGGCTACGTATACAATTGCTCAATTTATACGGGTAAGGATGAGAGTAAGACCAAATCAAAGAAAGCAATCGGTATATCCGGACAAATTGCTGAAGAGATGCTTGGTGATCTTGCAAAACAGGGTCGCTGCTTATATATCGATAATTGGTATACCTCTCCTTTGCTGTTTAAACAATTCGTTGATGAAAAAACCAACGCTTGTGGGACTGTTAGGATGAATCGAAAGCACACTTGCCTAAAGTGGACACGAGAAAAATGAAAGTTGGTGACATGAAGGTGATCCATACACCTAAGTTGTGCCTGGTTCTCTGGAGAGATAGAAAAGTCGTAAGCGTACTCACTACCGTGCGTAGTGAGTACGCTTACGAAGCCCTGTTATGGTAACTACCAACAAGATACACCGGCGGACCGGAGAGTATTAAAAAAAACCCAATGTGGTCATTTCCTATAACGATAATATGGGCGGAGTAGATTTATCCGATCAAGTTTTACATCCCTACGAAGTGCTACGCAAAACGGTGAAATGGTATCACAAGATTTTTTTCCACCCCTTGGATATTGCTATATTCAATGCATGCGTTGTATACAATTCTTATCGCCCTGAAAAAAAATGAAAAAGAGTCAGCTTAATTTTCGACTTACGTTAGTGGAAGAAATTATTCAAAAACATTGTGACCGACAAACAACAGCTACACGCAAAGCTTTCTCTGGTCTCTCTCTTCACGTAGAACGACAAAAACTATGTACTCACGTTCCGGCAAAAACTATCGATTCAGCGGGGAAAAATTTTCGGAAGCGATGCATCTCCTGCAAATCAAAGGGGAAAAGGAAAGATACTAACGTACGATGTATGAAGTGCGATAACATACCCCTGTGCCTTTCGTGCTTTGAAAGTTATCATGCTTCTCGACAAGTTTTCTAAGAATGGCACAAAAAAAATTTAAAAAGAAAAAAAATAATTAAAAAAATAATAAAATATTAATAAAATTTAAAAAAAACAAATAAGGAGTGTTAGATCCTACCGTTGCAGCCTCCTCGTGGCACACTCCGGGGTCGTGAATAAATTCACCAACTAATGCCGGGGGTTAAAAAGAGTATAGTTATACATTTTTCAAAATCAATATCGACACTTACTAACGAAACTAATATTTGTTACGCTGTACGTACTTTAACTTCAATAAAAATGTCTTCAGAAATTTTTTTTACCATTTTGCCAAACAAGTTTCAAACATAATCAAGATTTTTTTCTGGGTTTTTTATTTTCGTTTCGTTGTCAACCATTCTAAGGTTGCTGTATTTGACTTTGAATTCGGATGCAGCTGAGTAAAAAATCCTGACTTGCTGGGCGTCACCGAAATCAAGCCACTCTGTGTACGTTCATCCACCATATTGGCAACGCCACTTCGAATTTGTAAATTTTGCGTTCAGATTCGTATTCAGAAATCTCAAAAACCCATAAATCCCAAGTTCGATTCAAATCAAACCATTCTTTGTATTTTCGTCAGCCATATTGAATCCCCCATTGTGAATTCATCAATTTTGAGTTCAAATTCGTAATCAGCGACCTCAAAAACCCGCGAGTGCCAACATCTACCCTGATTCAATAATTTCTTGAATTTTGGTCCGCCATATTGGATCCGCCATTTTGATTTATCAATTTTGAGTTCAAATTCGTAATCAGCGACCTCAAAAACCCGCGAGTGCCAACATTTACCCTGATTCATTAATTTTTTCCATTTTAGTCCGCCACATTGGATCCGCCATTTTGAATTCATTAATTTTGAGTTCAAATTCGTAATCAGCGACCTCAAAAACCCGCGAGTGCCAATATTTACCCTGATTCAATAATTGTTTGCATTTTGGTCCGCCATATTGGATCCGCCATTTTGAATTCATTAATTTTAAGTTCAAATTCGTAATTAGCGACCTCAAAAACCCATGAATGCAGGTTAGCATCAAAATCAAGGATAAAAAAAATTCCTGCCATTTTGGGCACATTTTGTTGAAATCTCTCTGCCAACGAAGGGGTTATCCTCGCCCATGTCTCATTATTATCCGCCATAACTTCCTTATCGTTCCAGTATACCTCCATTCTCATTACAATTTTTCTGTGCTTATATTCCTGGCAATAATTTGACCTATCCACCTTAGCCCACTCTAATTGCATTTATTGGTCTGAAAAATTTAACTTGAACCGCTCGCTCCAACATGCACCCAAATTCTTTCATCTTCTCATCTATTATTTCTCCCTTCTCTTACGTCTTCCATCGCTTTGTTCAATTATCTGACCTCTGATCGAGAGGCATGGATGCCTCTGACCTCTTCGCGTAAGCATTTCTTTGGCCAACGGGTGTCGTCCATTTTCACAATTTCGACCAGGTATCTCGCTGCTCACCTCTACATCTCTCCATAGCGGACCCGGTCACCGCGCAAATCACCATAGAATCACGGTCGTTTCCACTATAGCGGTTTTTTGCAAAAAGTTCACTTAGAATTTTGACAAAACCACTACGTAAACCACCACTCTGATTTAAACGAATCTCGGAGTGGTGGTTTACGGGGTGGTTTCGACAACACTTTGACAAAACCACCACGTAAACCACCATTCCGAGATTTAAACGAATCTCGGAGTGTTGGTTTACGTGGGGGTTTCGACAAAATTCTAAGTGAATTTTTTGTCACCATGGTGATTTTGACGGTGGTTTGTTCGGTGACCGGATCTGCTAGGGTTCCGTTGATCCCTCTCTGACGCACCTCCAGTCTCAAAATGTAGATTGACGTGTTGCCAGACAAACCCATTACCATTTTCGTATACTTCACCTGAAGCCTATCTACTTGTGCCCTTCCACGTGAACCTCAAATTTCACTTCCATACAATAGTGCGCTCCTCGCTAGCGCTTGTATTATAACAGTTTTATTTATTTATACTTTCAAATGTAAAGCCATAAAAAATACGTTTAACGGATTATTCCGATATTAATTTATAATTATTTTTTATAATTATAAATAAGAGTTTTTATTTTCATAAAATGTAAATGAGATTTATTTTAATTATCATTTCGAATTATTATATGCAAATAAAAAATTCCACGTTTTTTCAATAATAATCAATAGATTGAAATAGTAATTTTTATGCAATAAATTATACTTTGTAGACGTGTTAGTCCGTACCTATTAGTATTATTAAATAGTTAGATTTATTGTTAAAAAATAATTCATCTACATAATTTATAATTGTAAGATGTATGCAGAAAAGTGGAAATTTCAAGTTTGGCAATAATTAATAATGGTTATTTAGTTCAAGAGGTGTATTTCATAAATTTTCATTTAGTGAAGGCTTATTTCGGCTTATAGCTATTTAAAGGTGTTTTTTCTCCCACAATTGAATGAACGGTTTATTACCGGCGTTATTTTATTAATTTCATAATTATTGTTTAAATAAATGTACATTCAATTATCTATTTATAGATTTCCGGTGGGTTTTGAGGGAAGACCGAGTCTGCACCGCCGTCTAGTCTCGATGCTTCATCGATCGTTCGGACGATTGATCCTCGAGCCGGATCGTGGCGTCGATGGCTTGGGACCAACACTAAACGACCTTTGGAATCGAGGAAAACGCTTGATCATTTGTTACGGTGACAAACACACAGTGAACGGTAAGAAAATACTAGAAATAAGATAACCTGACACACCTTTATAAACTGTGATTGGTAACAGAACATGTAATCCAATTTGCGTAAAACGGTATTTTTTAAACACATTTGGCCCATCTATTCTTTTATAAAAGTGTGAAACAAAAATTAGAGAATAAACATCAAATTATTTACTATGATGTACACTTCCGTAGCAATTATTTTTAACGTATAATTGTTTTTTAATCCTTTTAGAAATAAAATCATTTCAAATCAGAATTTAACGGTTTTTGCTTTGTAGTGCTTGCTCAGAGAAGCAGAAGGATTTTTTTCTTAGTAACTATCAATGTATATGAAAAAAAATTAAATCTATATCTTATTAATTTTTTGTGAATACCGGATTATGACTTTACTAAAACATGGATTATATGCAACTTAATTTATCTGCAAACAAAAAATCATTTATTTCCTTATACTTTTATTTGAGTCCCCTAGGAGCATGCGTTAGAAAAAAAACAACCAAAATGTGTAGATAAAAATAATTTAATGTTTTGTTTATAAATAATTCACACGACAAAATTATTGGCTTAGAGTACGAGTGGCTGTGGCCACCTATGACACAGGCCTGGGGCAATCAGCAGTTACCGCAGGGACTCTTCCAGTATCTCGACGAGGTTCTTATGGGCGATCAGAAGCCACGAAACAGTCAGAACCCTCTGTGGGCGGTTATGGCTGAACTGACCCCCCGACCCTTCGATATAATCTTCGAACCGTCTGGAGGACTTCGACAAATGGCCGAATCGGTGAACCGAAATTTGTCAGCGCTGTTTCAGAACGAATGGTGGAAGCAGACGAATGTCGTAGCTACAGATTTTTTCTTGGGTAACAATCTGATCGACGTATCAATACAGTCCAACATAAAGAAGAGCAACATCGCTCAGTGGCGTTTATAAATACGTATAGTCTTTGACCTCGCTATCAATCAAAATAAACAAGTGTAAATCTTTAATGTGAAAAAAAAACAAACACCAAGAGAAGAAGTTTAAGTCGCGATAAGCTTATTTATTTTAGTTTGAGATGTAATAAAGTCTCGATGACTCAAAAATTTGGTTTTTTAAATTCGCATCAAATTGAATAATGCTTTGAGGTAATATTTTTCCCCGCTCAAAATTAGATTTACAGATTCTAATCTAAGTTGTAAGCCCCCAGTTGTAAGCAGTTTTTCAAACACAAATTTTTGGTAAAAATTATTTTTAAAAATTTGAATAAAATTTCATGAAAAATTTTAAGAAAAGATGCAGAGACAGTGCTTCATTATTTTTTGAATATATTAATTATATGACCACATTAAAAACAGAATACCGGAACTTTTTTTTTATAGTTTCCCAGTAGTTATTAAAAATGTTTACTTTTTAAAATAAAAGTTGCAGAGTTATTGCACAATAATAATTATCAAGGTTTTAATACGATAAATGTTTATGAAATGAAATTACGGAGATTAACGACTCTGATTCTGATAAGAAAAATTAATATGACTAATTTTTCTTTGTCCTAGAGTATTATTTTTTACTCGAAATATAACTAATTATTTTTAAAACATTTTAAATTAGAAATATGAAAAGCTATTTATAACAAATCTTTGAATTAGTATCACAAATTATTTTTTAAATAATTAAGAATTCGTATGTCAAAAATCATTTTAAAAACTATTTTGAGTTCAAGTAACGAAATTTTGTTCCAAAAAATTATACCCTTGTTTTTGTTTATACAATATATAAATTATCAAATCGCAACATCGATACGTGGATCTGAAGACGACCGGTTATGTAACGATTGCTCCGCAATAGTCGGCGCATGAATTATGTTATCATTATGTTTTATCGCAGCGAGATTAATATTCAGGAAGGAAAAAGTAAGAATATTTGAGCGATCTCCACTGAAATTATCTTTAGCCGACCTATGATATCTTCAACATGTTACTGGTGGATTAATATTATATGAGCGTTTACAATTGCGTTTACGCACAGTATGCAGACATTTGCAAGGGCATCCTTATATTTAAAAGTGTATAAGCAATAGAACAGGTTCTCTTACCACTGACGACTTAACTACGTACCTACTCCATGCACTGCCGTTTTTGAACTCGCAGTATCACTTCGTTTCTCGACGTGACTGCATCCTTGCCGAGTCATCACAATGGTCAGCGCAATAACGCCTGGAGTAGGCGCACAAATTCTCAATGATCCTACGTATCGAATTTTTGCATGGTGGACAGCTGTACTTGTGCTAAAAATTATAGTGCTGGTGCCCATGATCGGAAGATACAGATTTGCAAAAAAGGTATGTTATAAAAATGCCCAAGAAAATTGATAGCTAAAACAATACCCAGTCATTTATCTATTACTTGAATAGAATATAACAATTTTTATTTTGTGAATTTAATTTGAAAATAGTACAAAAATTAATTTTTATAAATCGAATCATCATTATCAGGTTTACATGTTGAAGATCGATTAGAATTTGTTTGTCGTTGAAACTCCAGCCATTTATTTATTAGTTGAGTGGAATATCAAAATTATTGTCGTGTAAAATGAAATTCATAAAATATTTATTTTTCGAAAACAATGTTATTATTATTACAAAATCTATTTTTTGAAGATGTATTCATTATACATATAAAATTATATTGAATATCGCCCTGACAAGCTGTGTCACCGTAGTGTTAACCGAAAATAACTGAAGTTAACTGACTTTTTAACCGAGAAAAGATAAGACTCGATTAGCCCACTGTTAAATTGTCAGTTAAAATCGGTTGAATTCACCAAACAAAATTGATTTTTTTTTAATTCGGTAAGAATGTCGGTTACAATCGGTTAATTCACCAGTAAAAATCGCTTAAAATAACAATTTCGGTTAAAAGGTCAGTTAAACTAGGTGAAACAGAGACTAATCGAGACTGGTTAAAACACCGGTTAAAAAATCGGTGACACTGTTTGCCAGGGCGTTTAGTACTTTTTTCTGTTAAACTTTCCTTTGTATTTGTTAAAATTGCAGTTCCGTTCATCGTGTAAATATAATTCGATAAATGTTTCAAGAATCAGTTTTTAAAAATCAATGTCATTATTATCAAAGTATATTGTTTTTAGTTGACTTTATTATCCGTTTTTGTCAAAACTGAACTCATCTTTGTTTAGGTAAACATCTTTTCTAATAATCATTTAACTTGCTAGATTTTCCTTTCCCCGGAAGACGCGATGTTTTTACGTGGATCGAAGGTTGTCTACAACGATCCGGACATCGAACGCATACGAAGAGCTCACCTGAATGACCTAGAGAGTATATTGCCCTGGGTAATATCAACGATACTTTTCCTGAGCACTTCTCCAGCTCCGGAATTCGCAGAGACTCTTATAAAGACATTTGGCATCTGTCGAATCGTTCACACTCTTGTCTACGCCGTCTATCCCGTTCCACAACCGGCAAGATTTTTGGCTTTCGTGGGAGGATACCTCGTCACTTTATATCAGGCCCTGGCAACGATATATTACTATACCTAAATAATTTATGCAGTATATTTGGTGCAGTAATTGCATATACATAACATTAATTGTTGTAATAAAAAACAAAGTAGATCCTTGCATGGCTTCCTCATTATTTATCGCTTTTCACAAAGCTACCTCTATGCGGAAGTATATTAAGAAAAATAATGAGAAAGCAATGTGCAAGGTTCCTTGTTTTCCTAAATAAATATGATGGCTTAATATTATTTCATTTACATACAAAAACTTCCGCTCGCTGTCTAAAGGTTTGCAGACGTCAATGCAGTAACGTCAATACATTGAAAATGTCAAAGCTCCATAAAATCCGAACCGATTTTAACCTGATTCAATGCCAAATATCGCATCACTTTGTTCAATTTTCATGCAATGTTTTACCCCGACAGCTAACGATTTTTTCAACTTCGGATGTTGACGGACATTCTTAAAGATCTTAAAATTCTTATATACACCAAATGCGTCAATCAATTTTTATAAAATTAATTCTATGTAAGGAATTAAGAAAAAATCGGTAACAAGGAAAACTATAACAGGATTGGTTAAGGGAGCGGGATCCGTAAAGACTCGAAACAGATGTGCGCGGCTAATATTTAAAAAAATATTAGAAAGTGAAGATTGACCAGTACTCTACATGGCATTAAAATTTTAGCTGATTCGGTCGAATAGTTTACGAGTTATGGTAGAATGAATTTACGCACTTTATCACACATACATCAATACAATTTTTATAAACTACTTTTCTCGATGTTTTGGACCATTTTGTTCTGATACGATCATTTTTGCTCTGACACGAAAATTGCGAGAAAAAAATAATTTCATGAAAACAAAGCTTCCCCTATAAGGAACCAAAACGAAAAATACTACCAATAAAACATTTTGGAGATATAGATTCTGAAGTCGCATTCAATACTACATCTAAATAATTTACACCGCCTATTTAGTACAGTAGTTTCGTATACATGATATTAATTGTTGTATTAAAAACAAGGATGCAAAGTAGAACCTTGCACATTGCTCCCTCATTATTTTTCGCTTCTTACAAAGCTACCTATGTGAGGAAGTATGTTATTCAATTTTTGGCTTCCTCATAGAGGAATCTTTGTAAAACGCGAAAAATAATGAGGAAGCAATGTGCAAGGTTCTACTTTGCATCCTTGTTTTAATTAGATAAATATACATGTTGTGGATTCGCTTTTTCTATTTCGTTATTACGTTATTTCGTGATTATTAGAGCGTTTCCGAAAGTGTATGTGATAATGTATATTTTTAAAAATAATTCAACATTCCATAACATCAAAAATTTCATACCGTTCGTCACTACATTATACATATATAATGGCTGAATATTGTTTCATTTATAGACAAAATTTGAGCTCGCTATCTTAAGTTTTGCAAAAGTTACAATAGAGCGATAATGTTAATTTTTTGAAAAATTCAAAACATCATAAAATTTTAACGGTTCAACCGATCTTAACCGAATTCAATAACGATCACCGGCGTATGAAAGCTCACATTCATACCAATTTTAAGATGAATATCTCGAAAATTGAAAGAGTTATCGTGTAAACAGACATTTTTCAAAAAATTATAAAACGCGTAATAATTTAACGATGAAGTGGATTTTAACAAAAATCTGTATGAACGATGAGGCTTAATCCCTCTATCTATATTCCAAATTTCAGCTTGATATCTCAAGGCATTCCCGAGTTATAAAGGTTTACATTTTTCGATCGTGTAACACACGCACGCACGCACGCACGCACGCACGCACGCACGCACGCACGCACGCACGCACGCACGCACGCACGCACGCACGCACGCACGCACGCACGCACGCACGCACGCACGCACGCACGCACGCACACACACACACACACACACATTTTTTCTAAATCACTTTTCTCGACGTTTTGGTACTGACATGAAAATTTCGAAAAAAATATTTTCATGAAAACAAAGCTTCCTCTATGAGGAAGCTAAAATAAAAGAACTTCTGATATAAAATTCTGGACACATTGATGCTAAAGCTGCGTTCAAGGCTAAAAAACAATTTCAAATACTCTCGCCGATTGCAGTGTTTACGTCATTGTATGAATAATTCAAAGGTGACATAGAAATGTTCTGTGTGTGTAAATCGAGATGAAGTTGAAGCTATAACGTAATCATAGGCTATTAGATACCTAAAAAAAATATTTAACATATATACTTATCCTCAAGTGGTTGAGATTAAATGCAAGATGTACAAAGTGTTTGCACTCTATAGAGTTACTATCAATTAACCTTCGGACACTTATACTGAGGGAACTTTTTTGCGTTACTCCACTCGTGGAACTCTTTGAGACCTGCATCAATATTTTTAATATTGCAAAGTTTGTTCTGTCTAGAAGAAGTTTTAATAATCAGACTGCGTAATTATTTACATTCTTTTGGATATCTTCGAAATTTCTCTTAAAATCTCCAAACGTTTTATAATACCCTGACAGACCGAGTTGACCCATATTTAAGGTCATTTTCAGGGCTTGCGACCCAAATTGGTAAAATATCGGTTAAATTTAAGTCAATTATACATCAAAATTTATATTACATCGACTTCGGTCGACTTTTAGCAACTCAACCGATCGCCGACTAAAATTGGATAGACTTTATCCGGTCAATTTAAGTTGAACTTTTTGTTAATCGACTATGATTTAACTCATTATAGCTTTGGGTCAGTATATAGACAACTTTTAGCATCTTGACCGATCGTCGACTATATCGGACGGACTCCAACCTCCACTTAAGATCGCCTCACGGTAAGTCGCTAGAAATTAAGCTCAATAGATCAACTACAGTCAAATATTCGGTCGATTTTTGCACAAAATGACCGTCGATTTTCGGTCAACTTTCGGTCGGTATATCACCTTAAGGGGAGGCGAAACCCCCATGAGTGCGAGAAAGATAGCGAATATCTTTCGGAACAAGAATTCTCAAAAACTTTATCTTTTTTGGAAAAATGAAAGTTTTACATCATGCAGAAGTAAGAGAGCAATGATGTAAAACTTTTTTTTAATCAAAAAACGTTCGGTGTCCTCTGAAAGATTGATTACAGTTTTTGTTACCGATTGAGGAGATTTCACCTCCCCTTAAGATGATGTGCTACATGTCGTCTGCCTCTCTCAGATCGCCATAAGTGCAAGTGAGATAGCTGAATCTTCCCGAAGTGTTATATCCTTCGCCACGGTTGATTTTTCGAATAAAAGTCGAGAAGTACTGACTGCAGAGTGCCAAGATGCAGTCAGTACTTCTCGTATTTTGCCTGAAATATCAATTGTAACCGAGAACAACGCCTCTTTTGGATATCTATCGGTAACAATTTTTGTTACCGACCGAGCAGTAGCGCACATCATCTTAAGTGTAGATGCTCTCAGTCAATCAAAACAATACTTAGTGATTCTTGCCCCTCTTGCGGACGAAACGGAAAGCAATCAAACTGAGAAGAGCATGTGAAACTACTCAATCGGTAACTAAAACTGTAATCAACTTTTTTGACGAACGATGACAATTACTCTCAAAATAAAACACTCCTCGAAAGCGGATATCGTCACAGCATTCGATGAATGTTTTATTTTTAATGTAATTATCAGCATTTGGGAAAAAAAATTAATTACAGTTTTTAATGCCGACTGGGCTCGGGGCGAACGCAGAGGCGCTCTTGTCACATGCTCTTAAGATGATGTGTTAGTGCTCGGTCGGTAACAAAAACTGCAAAGCGATGTTCTTGGCCACAATTGATCTTTCGGGCAAAAGACGAGAAGTACTAACTGCGTCTAAGAAGTCTGCAGTCAGTTCTTCTCGACTTTTATTCGAAAAATCAACCGTGGCGAAGAATAACACTTCGGGAAGATTCAACTATCTCACTCGCACTTATGGTGATCTGAGAGAGACAGACGATATGTAACACATCACCTTAAGGTAGGAAATCACATTAGGATGTTCAAAAAATCAGATTTTTAAAAATTATATAGATTGTTAGTATATAACTATTCAACAATACGTTGCCAAAATTTCAAAACGAAATTCGAATGCGTTGCGGTTGAGAGGGTTCCATCTATAGCCACAAACCAATTGTGCACGGCCGGATAGTGCACATCCGTGTTGTGCGCAATTTCTTTATAAAATATAATAACTACGTTGTGCACAAACTCTTTTTTTGTAAAATATAATTGTGGACTCAGTTAGTCAACGTGTTTTTCTCGAAACAACATTTTTTTTATGCTCAGGATTTCTAACTCAAAAAATTATGAACCGATCATTATGGAAATTGAAAGTGGTTTTTTTATGAAATTACGAAGAACATAAACCAACATTTGGGATGATATCATAATTTTAAAGGTGTTTTTTAATTGCAAAATAAAAGAAAACAATGGTGTAAAGGAGAGAAATTTTTTCATACATCTGTCAACACGTCAGTTTTTACAATTTTTACTCGCACTGAAGTTCATATTCTTAGAAAACATGTTAATAATGTAAAAAAAAACAACCATTTTGCTTTCAAAGAAAAATTGCGTCCTCCACATTTCCCGCGGACAACGAACTCGGGCGCCGACCTTCGGTGGACAATAGCTGATAATTTCGAATTTTCATCAAAAACGACTTTAAAAAATTTGTAAATGTAATTCAAAATATCAATAAAATAATGTCAGAGTTAGATCAAATTCCAATTAATTTTTCACACTCAAAAATGTGGCGATTAAGTATGTTTTAAAGATCGCGCTGTCTCAATATAGATCGAGCAAATTCGGGAATCAAACGAATATTGCCGATCTATCGATAGACGTGATGCCTTTCCTATTCTTCATAATTCTCGCATTCTCCCTCTATTCGTCGTCCAGTAAATAACTGTCAATTAATATAATACGTTAGACCACGTATTATATTAATTGACCGGTTTATTTCGTTACTCATCAAGAATATCATCTTTTGTGTATGAATGTGTGTGTGATGCGTGAATGTATTTCAGTTTGTAATATTGATATAAAACAATTAATATTATATGTTAAATTTGATAATTTGTCTTGTAATAAGAGGATCATTTACATCCTGAATTTATCAAATACAAATTATTGCCTTATTCATTGATTTGTTATAGCATTTTTTCATTATTAAAATGCTATATAATGCCTCATTATAATTATATTATCAAAATGAATCCTATTGTCTCAATCATTTTAATAACATTAATTTTTATTTATATTCGCGAATATTTTCCTTTAATTTTTCAAATAATAATAAAAATCCAGTCACCGAATAAATCATAAATTTTCTTTTAAAAATACATAAATGTAAAAAATATCATTACAAAGAAATTCATAAAAAACGCCTGAAAATCAGCCTCCTAATGTGGTTTTTCCCCCTTAAGCGATGCATCCCCCACCACTGCAATTTCACGACCTGTATGCAGAACCGTGGACGCGTCTACCGCTTCGTTTTCAGAGTCCCACTGCTATAGCTACAGGAAGGGGAATCACCGACCTTGTATTCCTTGCTTCTCAACGAACCGGCAGTCTGCAGCAGTCTCGTTGCAGCCCCCAGCAGCACACTGCTGACATCGACCTAATAGAAGTAAAAGACAATTTTTTTACCGCAATGTTCCTTTATAATGGAACAGAAACAAGCATGGAATTCACACCTATATATTCGTGGTGGGCGTGCGTATTAGTTCTGCAACTAATGTGCTTTACGTGGCTTACGGGACGTGTTCGAGTGCGAACTGAGGTAAGTTTTATTTTCTGCAATGAAGATAAGAGAACAAAACTATTGCAATAATTATTACTATAATAATGTCGGAAGATTTTGTGCATTAAACGGTATATTAAGTGTAATATATAATATTAATGTACATGGATACTAAATTAAATATACCGGTGTATGCCCAGATAGAAAAACGTGCCGCACGGCGTGTCGACAAAAATGCTCCATGTACTGCAGCATTAAGCTGCATTATTAACGACACAGCGTGCTTAACGGCACGAATGCCGCCATCTTGCCTGCAAAATTCCGACACGCTGTGCACCGCCAAATGACGCCAACGCGTGTCGGAACTTTGCAGGCACATTACCGGCATCAGTTAATAATGCAGCTTAATGCAGCAGTACATGGCGCATTTTTGTCGACACGCGTGTCGTTTTATGTCGCCATCGTGTCGTCAATCTGCCTTAACATTTCTATCTGGGTGCATGAGTGCTATCAAGAGAAGTACCCAGCTAGAAAAATGTGCCGGATGGCGTGTCGTCAAAAATGCGTCATGTTATACTACCGCATTAAGTTGCGGTATTAACGACTTGGCGTGCTCGATGGCACGAATACCGGCACTGTGCCTACACAATTCCGACATGCGCGTGCGCTGCCGAGCGTGTCGGAACTATGCAGGCACAGTACCGGTATCAATACGCCGTGCCGTTAATGATGTAGCTTAATGTAGTAGTACATGACGCATTTTTTATGGCACGCGTGACGTTTCATGCCACCATAGTGTCGTCTCACCTTGTCGTAAAATGTCTATCTGGGTATATTAATTTTTATAGAGAGCATCATTATTATCTTATTATTCGTAGTAGCATGTGATTTTTGTCAGCGCTTGATCGTGATTTGATTATTTATCATCGCAGAATCGTGCTTCTGTCTTTAAAATAGAAGAAAATCTTCGACTTTTTTTTCAAATAATAAGAGATAGAATAGAATCCATTAAAAAAATATATAATATATTTATATAAATAATATATCAATAGCAACATATATTTAAAATATGTTAATTATCGCTGAATATATATATTCCAATGCCACCCTCCCTCCTCACAAACAATTGCTGTTGGTTATCCGAATTTTCGATTATACAAACGGTAGTCGGTCTCAATTATTTCGTGTAATCAACGTACGTCGATTAATTTACTGTATTGACGTAAGTGTACAAGCGACTTTTAATATGCACTCGCAATTTGGTATTCAGAATGGTTTAAATTGCGGATTATCTTATCATTAACATCGCGGCATTTTATTCCTGATCATTCGAAATATAATAAACTTTTTTTTTCGAAGGTAATACACAGTGATGAGGACCGAATGTGGATGAAGAATCCGACGTTATGTCCAACTGGAGGAGGGCATCCAGAAGTCGATCACATTCGAACCGGCCACTTCAACGATCTAGCATTGATAATGCCGTACCTCATAATCGCTTTGATCTGGCTGAATACATCACCGCCTTCTCTGCTAGCTAGTATTCTCTTGCGTGCATATCCAATTGCCAAAATATTCCACTCTGTCTTGTATATGCAATTTATAGAAGCTCCGAAAATTTGGAGCTACGTTTGTCTCACGTCTTGTTACGTAATTCTCATTTATATGATTACGACAAGCGCGTATTTTTTTTATCCGTGTTACGTCTGAGTAACAAAACAAATGCCCTGTTTTTGACCTTAGCTACGGCTAATTGGTCAGGGATACGGGCTGAACGATTTGATTAATTATTATTGGAATTTTCTTTGTTAAAATAAAAAGTGTGTCTCGGATCAGTTGTTGGAATGTATTTAGCCTTTAAACATTTAATCGAGTAGCTAACTTTGACTAATTAGTATTGAATTTCTGATTGATTACTGATTTGGCGGCTTTCATGAAAATCGGTCGTCAAATAGCCGTGGTAATCAGATTCTTTAATCTCTCCACGATAGATCTTTACTAATTTTCTTAATTGGTTCTTACGACCACCATTCTTTCGGTTTTTGCCCATTTGAGGAATTTAGAGGATAGAATCGTGGATTATTTTTCGTGAAGTCAAATGTTCAAGAAAACTCAGAATAAATGTCGGGGGTTGACCTCGCACATTCAACTAAGTCCCAAGAGCACAGAATTGGGTTTTTGAACGTAAATTTTTTTTTGGTTATTTTTAAAGTTTATATGCATGTTTTAAATAAAAATGCTTTTAAAAATTTTTTTTGTTCAATATTAACGAAAATATAAACATTACAAAAATCATGATTTAAATTCGACCGACGACGCGCCGGAAACACCCGAAGTTGCCCGAGCCGTCACAATACGTCACGATGTTACATGATATATAGAATTTCTATTAGAATTTATGATTTATAGCCGAAATGGCAAAAATAACGACGTATAGGACGTGTTTTGTCCCTCTGTGTACTAACACAACACAAAGTACACCGAACAAAGTTTTCGCGACAGTGCCACAAGATGTGAATCTTCGGCAAAAATGGTTTAATGCCGTTCGGAGAGATAACCTCAAAAACAGCAAATCGACCTTTTTTTGCTGTGAAGTTCTGTATGTGTACTAGTAATGCAAGTATAATTTTCAGCAAAACGCTTCCAATACTCAGCCACTTACTAAAAACACTGATCTTCTTCCCAAATCCCGACTCAGTCAAAAAAACTTTGCCTATTGCTTTTAGAAACTCATACAGTCATGTACAGTCCATAGTAGATGCCCTTGAAATCCAAATAGAAAAACCGAGTGAGCCTGTAAATCAAGCCCTGACTTGGTCTGAATACAAAAAGTGTAACACGTTAAAGTATTTGATATCTTGTGGACCGGATGGATTTATCAATTTCATTTCTACAGGATACGGAGGCAGAATATCAGATGTTTTATTGTTCGAAAAGTGTGGTATTCTAGAAAAGCTTCCCGAAAAATGTGCTGTTATGGCGAACCGAGGCTTTAAAAATATTAAGTCTCTGTTAGCAGAAAAACAATGTGAGTTGATAAAACCACCAAGTGTATCGTCCACAGTTAAACCGACGAAAGCCGAGGTATTGGAGACCAAGCGTATCGCTAATTTAAGAATCCATGTAGAACGCGTGATTGGTCGATTGCAGGAATTCGATTTTCTAAAACCACACGCTGTTGTAAGCCATAGCATGTTATCTTACACTGATGACATTATCGCGATTGCTGCGGCGTTGGTGAATTTGCACTCGCCTATAATTAAAAAATAGAAGGGCAGAAACCGAAAAATGAAAATACAAATGAACGACGAGAATGATATGTATTTATTCAAATGTTGTTATGCATCGTCGCATTACTTCTGTACAGAGGACAACAGGAGCGGAAATATATTTTTCTCCCAAAATAACATTGCGTTTTTAATTAAATCTTCTACTACTTCTGAGTCGTACGTCAGCCACTGCATGTGCACTTTTTTTGTACTTTCAAACGTTGGATCGGCCACACAAAATAATTCTTTTTTCTTGCCGGCAGCTAACATCTGCAACTGCATTTGCGCTACGCACTTAGGGTTTATAATTTTATCTTTCGATAAGAATCCTTGCATCGCTTTTTCAGCTGAGGGACATTTTACTTCCACGATATATTCGCTGGTCAATCCGTCAGGGGATGCCCCGAGAGCTGGATAGTTTGGCACTAGATATAGTCCAGCAAACTTAATTTGTGTGTCTTGCTCAACCTGTACTTGTGCCAGTACCAGTTTTTCCAACTCCTTTCCCCGTAGCATCGCACTCGTTTCATGTACTTTACTTGCACCTATTACTTTTTTAACAAACGACCCATTGTCTGTTGTACAATGTGCTACTTCATAAAGTTTAGAAGCTGTAATCCTCCCGTATCGAAGTTCGTACCACAGTGGGCAGTCACACTGCTTTCGTGTCAATTTTTCTGCTTCGTCACATAAAAGTTGAGTCATCTCAGAACTAGCGAAAGTTAAAAAATTCCTTGACGTCGAAGCTCCATTTGAATTAAATTTTAGGAGCAGTCGATGCAACGACATCTTGTTTGTGTCAAGGAATTTCAAATCCACGGCAATTCGCGAAATTTGACAGTCAATTTGTTGTTTTTCTGCCAGCTGCAGAACGTCAATTAGAAACGTGCTGTTATCAGGATTACACGTCCGTTGTCGCTTCAATGTTTTCTGTACACCCAGATCCTTGGCTTCGACATATTTTACCGTCGTACCGACACCTGCCAGTCGCGATTTTTTCCAGTAGCATGCGATATCCGTCGGTACAGGGTCTTCACTTCTTCGATGCACCCACATGAGAACTGCCAAGGCATACATCCACCTATAATGTAAAAAAGTAAAAAATCTCAATGAGACGGAAAACGTATCACCTTTCCCAACATTTTCCGAATTTTCATGGCATAAATACCTGTTGCCGCTGCACAGTCATGACACTGAATGTCTATGATTTTGTCAGTCGATTCATTAATCAATAATGTCGTCGAATATGTTTTGCTTCGAACCCGATGTTCAGGACAAACCCGACATTTCAGGGTGCAGAGGTCTCCTTCGCGTTTCAGTTGAACATAACCTATAGCCGCATCTCCGTAGCTCTCACGACAGGCCCTTCAAATAATTAGTGATCAAATTTTATTTCGTGACTGTTCCACTTGATAACGAGGAGTTATTAATAGAAAAATTATTATTTTACTTACAATGCAGCTTTGGCACAACGTATTTCAGGAGCATTAAAACGATCATCAGAACGGAGAAAGTCAAACACCATAAACATATCTATTTTTGGCAAATTATTTGAATTTCCCTTCACGAATCCTTTTTCACACATCACAGTACGTTGGTATTTGCACAAAATGTAAAAATATTAACAATTTACAATTGTTTCGGTCGTTTGCAATCGAGCTATGCTCGCAGCTGTATGGCAACACACAGTCTCCAGCTTTCGCGCGAACTCAATGTAACATCGTGACGTCACGACGCTGTACGCCAATCGCGTGCCGTTTCTCCATCACGTGACAAATTTGAATTTTTACGATTATTTAATTAATAATAATAATGTGCAGGCTTGCATAAAAAAGAATCTGTTAGTACTTTCGCGTTTTGGTGACATTAATTCACCATTTGAATTTTAAAAAAAAATTAATTTTTTTTTTTCAACAACCCAATTGAATTCTCTAAGACTCACGGGATTTTTACCTCGCACTCTTAATGTTGGAGGATCTTGGAATTTGTTAGAGTGTCGGGGGTTGACCTCGCACACTCTTTTTAGGAAGAAGGACTTAGAAATGTCGGGGGTTGACCTCGCACACTCTATTAGGAAATGGACTTAGAAAATAAATGTCGGGGGTTGACCTCGCACATTCAACTAAGTCCAAATGATGAACCAGAAAACTTAAAGTTTTCATCTTACCACTATTTATTCACATGACTGGTTGGAGATGTTGTTCGTTGAGTACAAAATTAGAACTGGCTAAAAATACAAAAATTGTGATCTTATATACTAGTGCAGCGAACCTTTGGTGTTACGCAGGTTTGGGAGAGGGCAGTTTCTTTAGACTCTAATTGGCCGGAAAAACTCCCGTCCCCCACTTTTTGATCAGATTTCTTTATCTTAAAGTTAGTGCGTTAATTTTAGGAGTAAGGGAGGGCGAGTCTCTCGCCTCTGGTTGGCCGAAAGTCACCGTCTCCTACTTTCTTGGGTTTGCGTGGAGCTTCCCCTAGTCTGCGGACTAGCAGAGGGCCTCACACCCCTACTATGTTACTGTTTTTCTGAATTTCCCTACTTATCGACCGTCTGCAGGGTTCTTTTCCTAATTTCCCTACTTGGTCGACCATCGATTGTAGGGCCCTTTTCCGGGACATACAGTGGTGCTCGGAGGGTTGCCTATTTTTGGGGTAAGGTACGTCGGGACGTAACATCCGTCAAGCTGAGGTATTGTTTAGTATATATGTTTTTACGCTATGAAATAGAAAAAAACGACCGGATCATGTTTTGTATCTTTCATCAACGCCGATAGAAAAGCAATACGATTAAAACTGTGATCTCCTGTACCAACGATTAATAATACATGAAATTCACCATAGTATACTAGGCAGTGACCGGAAATTGTTAACATTAATATATTTAAGTTCTTTAGCGACTATCTACAGTCGGGAATGTTGATATTATTGTGCAAATTTTTCACAATTTCTTTGGTTAAAACATTCGTTGTCTCTGGATTGTTTATTAACTTTAATTAGGTTTGCACAGTTAATTAGAATTGACGATTATTTGATAGATGCACAAATGCTGGATGTGATTTAGGCTTTCTTTCGCGCACTCGAATCACATTCACGCGCTCTCATCGTGAGTTGTGTTCGCATAATAATAACATCATTCCGGACTGCAGATATTCTCTTAAGAACTTAAAAACATTAATGTATATGAAATTCACTATATTATGAGTATATATATAATTTTGTAAGAGATTTTAATAAATTTATGCAGATAAAAGGATGTCAAGATGAAAACCAAAGAAAATAATTTTAACACTCAACCGCAATAGGCTAGGGGAGTGTAAAGAAATACATAAGTAATACCCGTAAATATGTAAATTATTAAATTATTATTACTATATGTGCATATTCTTTGTACTAAAAAGGGTACAAAGATGAACCTTGGAAATTACTTCCGCATTTTTCAGTGCACACAAAGAAAAAATTTTTCGTAACAATTACTATACTGCACAAAAAGTTGTTCTTGCAGATACAATGCAATATACAAGAATCTTGTAAATGTAAAGTATATGATATAAACGACTTTAATAACGTATTTACTAGGGTAATCGATTTTTGCTCAATATATTTTTTTTTACGAGTCACCCCTCAAAACTGTTCTCTATTATGAAAAATATGTAGAGGCCACGAAGGAACTTTTTAAATATTCTTGTTTTTGCTTCCTCATAGAGGAAGCTTAGTTTTCATGGAAAAAAAAATTCGAGATTTTTATGTCAGGATACTTAGAATTGTCCAAAACTTCCAGAAAAGTAATCTAGAAAAAATGTCCGTGTGTGTGTGTGTGTGTGTGCATCGTGCGTGCGTGCGTGTACCGTTGTGTATATCAAGCTCAAATTTGGCACACAATTGTAGCAGCAGACTTTCTTGAACTGTACGAATTTTCGACAAAATGTGTGTTTTTAAAAAAAGGATGTGCGTGCCCTAACTTTCGTAAAATTTAGTCTATTTTGCTAAATAGTTGGTTATAGGAGCAGGTGCTCTCAATGTTGTTTGGTATTAAATTTGGCTCGAATCGGTAAAGTGTTTCGGATTTTATGGAATTTTGAATTTAAAAAAAAATTGACATTATTGTTGTATTGTGACTTTTGCAAAACTTGAGATAGCGAGCTCAAATTTTGTATATAAATGAAACAATATTCAGCCGTTATATATGTATAATTTAGTGACAAACGGTATGAAATTTTTTATTTTATGGTATGTTGAATTATTTTTTAAAATATACGTTATCACATTTACTTTCGGAAACGTTCTAATAATAAACGGAATAACGAAATAGAAAAAGCGAATTCATAATATGTTTATTTATCTAATTAAAACAGCGATGCGAAGTAGAACCTTGCACATTGCTTCCTCATTATTTTTCGCTTTTTACAAAGCTTCCTCAATGAGGAAGCGAAAATTAAATAACATACTTCCTCATATTTTTCTTCCTCATAGAGGAAGCTTTGTAAAAAGCGAAAAATAATGAGGAAGCAATGTGCAAGGTTCTACTTTTTTTATTTGTTTCTGTGAAAATTCTCATGTATATGTTTTCATTTCTTCCATTATATGAGTGTAGAAATTCTGGATATCACTGCGACAGTCCATTTTTGTTTTATGGCAGTTCTGGAGTACGAAATAATTGCAACTACAGGGTTATTACAGGGTGAGTAAATATTTTCAAAAAATTCAAAATGCGGTAAAATTTCAATCCCTAAACGGATTTACGTAAAATTAAATCCCAAACTTTGTCTGATAATAGACTTCTTGTGTACAAAATATCAGCCAGATATCTAAAAAATTGTAAAAGACGGAGCGAAAATAAACTTAAAAAAAATTACAAACTTAGCTACCAGAGTAATGTGACGTATTTATTAGAGACAAAATGTGCTATATAAAAACTAAAAATTCTCATAAAAAGAGCGAATGATAATGGTAAACATTTGGAGGTTTCGGCCATAGAATGAACAAATTACATTCTAGAAATGCGGGAAACAATTAAGTTTATTATAAGACACTGTCTATAACAATAATAATTGTTCGAAACGTCCAAGTGTTTACCATTATTATTCACTCTTTTTACGAATTTTTTAAATTTTTTATATAGTACAGTTTTTCTGTGATAAATACGTCACATTACGCTGGTAGCTGAGTTTGTAGTTTTTTTTTAAGTTAGTTTCTGCTCCAACTTCCACAATTCTTTAGCAATTTGGCTGACAGGTAGACGATTATCAGATAAAACTTGCGATTTAATTTGGCGTTACTCCATTTAGGGATTGAAATTTTATGGCATCTAATTTTCTCATTTATAGCACACATTTTTCGCAGTTGCAATTATTTCGTATACTAAAACTACCATAAAACAATAACGGACTGTCGTAGTGATATCCAGAATCTCTACACTCACGTAATGCAAAAAAATGTAAATATAGACATGAAAATTTTTTCTGAAATAATGTGTAAAACAAGGAAATAAAAAAATTCCTACATATTTGTTTATTTCATCGAGAATTTACGAGGAATTGTTTTTCATAATAGAGAATAATAGAGATCAGTTTTGAGGGGTGCCCCGTAAAAGAAAAATATATTGTAAGAAAATGGACAACCCTAGTGTTTACTAAAACTGTACTATAATTTTAGATCGTCCTCGTATATTAAATTTAATATGCGCGTTATCCACACAACAAAAAAGTACCTATACAATACTCATTTTCGCACTGAGAGAAAATTATGGTATTAGTAACTATAAAGTGACAACTATTCATTTAAGGTTGGTACAACATTTTTTTTATAGTTGACACAACTATCAAATAGTTACTATAACTAGCAAATAGTTATCATAACTATTTTCGCAGTTATCGTAACTATAAAAATAGTTGCATGTAATAAACCGACAGCAATGGACGCGCGGTCGGTGTTTGGCTTCGGCGGTCCCCAGAGTTAAGCAGCATTATTTGCGGTCATAACTTGGATGGGTGACCGCTTAGCCTTGCACTGGTTTGCGCGTCAACTGCTGAGCGGGAGGCAGTTTTTCTGAATTTCTAATGTATTCTCATCAGAGTTGGGCAGGACTTTAAGTACATGGTACTGGTTTAGTACTTTAAGTCCGTACTTTAAGTACAGCTGTACTTCAAGTACCAGGTGGAATAAAAGTACTTTAAGTACAGTACTTCAAGTACCAGTTGGATGAGAAGTACTTTAAGTACAGTACTTCCAGTACATTAAAGTGCTGCAAGTACTTCAAGTACATACTGTTTATTGCGATATCGCGCCACCGGCTGTCATTGTAGCATTTCACAAATGTACGTAAGTCTTACATGCGGCAGCTGGTGGCGGAATTCGAAACTTTGGCCGGAACGATCGGAAAATTGTGGCGACAAAAACTGATAATGCCAAAAATGTTGTGAAAGCCTTTGAAGAATTTGGTGTGCACATAAACGCGGCAATGTTGTTAAAATCGCATTACGGAAATGACATTTCGACGGAGATTGAGAGTGATACCGAAGACTGCGAATGTGACATGGACGATTCCTATTCATCCGACATCGAATCGATTCAAATTTCACTACCAGGACATCTAAGATGTAGCTCTCACACTCTGAATTTAATTGCGACTACGTATGTGCTGAACGCCATGAAAGATGATACACGAGCACACAGTCGTCACAAAAAAACCATCGCAAAGTGCGCAAAGCTCTGGCATAAAGCTGCATTGCCGAAATCTGCTGAAATAATTATCGCTACGGTTGGTCACACCTTCAGCTACCCTATAGTGACCCGGTAGAACTCTTTATATGACGCTCTGATGCAGATCCTGAATAGTAAAGAAAAGTTGCCAGCGTTATTCGAATTGCTGGATCTGAAGGATTCGTTAAATGACACTGATATCTCATACATAGAAGAATATTGTGAAGTGATGGCGCCGGTAGCGCGCGCTCTAGATGTACTCCAAGGGGATAAGAAAGTCTACTATGGACTGCTCCTCCCGACTTTAATTGTCCTGAAAGTTAAACTCGAGCGTATGTTTCAGGGAAATTTACGGTACGGAATAAAACTTGCGAGCGCGTGTCTCAATGGACTGACCAGACAATTCAATACAATTTTAACGTTCGCCGACGACGAGGCTCGTGGATTAATGGCAGCGATTACGTATCCCACGGTAAAGTTGAAATGGTTCGAGAAAATAAATCGGGCTTATAAACTCAACCTCGATTTAAAGAAAATTCGGGATATCTTCCTGAAGGCCGCAGGACCTTTTGTCGAACCACTACCTAAATCGACTCAAGAAGATACCACATCCATACTATCCTTTCTGGAAGTTCGCCGATCGCAAATTGTCTATACGGATTCTGCACCAAGTCTCAGCGCTGGTTCTACTGATACAGTTGACGTATTGACCGTATTTGTATTTCAACCATATTTCAACCATAGTTGACCGTATTATTATTACAATATTTAAATGATAAAAGAACGCAGCTCTCAATGTTGGATGATTATCCGATTATCAAGAAAATGTTCTTAATATACAATACTCCGCTAACATCCTCAACACCTGTTGAAAGGCTGTTCTCTTTCGCGAGTATAACAAACACTCCAAAACGTCACGCATTGTCGGACAAAAACTTCGAGCGGCTAGTGCTTTTAAAAAGTTTCAATACAATAACCGATAAATAAGTTGTTCATGATAAAAATAAAAAACTGAATAAAGTTATTGAATATAAATTGAATTGGAGTTCGAGTTTTTTTTTAATTGTTTGAGCTACGTGGGAACAGAAAAAAAAATGTATGGATCAAATAAATTTATTTAAAATAATTTTTTAATTTTTTAATTTTTTATGTACTTCCAGTACATTTGCTTCAAAAAAGTACTTCGAGTACATGTACTGCAAGTACTTGTACTCGAAGTACTTTCCACAAACTTGTACTTAATGTACTTGTACTTTAAGTAATTTTCAGAAACCTGTACGTAAAGTACTCGTACTTTAAGTACTTTTTAGAAACCTGTACTTTAAGTACTTTGCCCAGCTCTGATTCTCATACAGTAGAAACTCAGTAAAAATAAAGTCGACTCTATCGGCCAGGTTTTCCGCAGTTTCCCTGTGCCCTCGTGCAAATGCGATACAGTAGTGCATTAGGATGAGTGGCTGCGGACAACACTCTAGAGGGGTCTCTATGATGGAACGGGGCAAAGGGGAGAGGGGAGACGTAAAAGCCTGAAGCAGACAAACGGAAGAAACCAATAATAAATAGTTGCATGTAATAAAAATAAATAGTTGTCACTTTATAGTTGACGGTGCTACTACGATTTCTCTGAGTGCGTGAAGAAATTAATAAGTACATTCCCGGTAAATTGTAAAGTTGAAACTAAAGTTTGAATCGCCCGCGTTCCGAATCAGAGCTGGGTCGCTGCGCGATCGATTCGAATTTTCCCCCTCCACTTGGCGTACCGCTGCGCCACGGTAACAGTGAGTCAACCGAGCTGACAGTTATCCACTACCCAACACAGTGAGTGTACACGTTCACCTGGGAGTGGATCCGCGGTTTTTAGCCAAAATCTCGCTCGTTACAAACGTGAGAAAAAGGTGAAATACCGCCGGTTGCGCGGATAGACGTGTTAAAACAATAGCGTAGTCGTGATGGGCGACTCGTTGGACGGCTCGGGTGAGCCATCGCCCGAGTCACAGAACATCGCGGTCGTTGATCAAACGACGTTCGTGAATTTTTTGCGCAAAATCGTGCTGATCCTAGCGCCCGACGAAGATGGGGTGTCGCCCGCTTTTATCTCGGCACTCGAAGAGAAGAACAATCAGGAATGTATCAGAAAGTTCATCGGTGACTCTCAAGTCTGGGCTCTTTGCATACAGAGAAGCTCGATTAAAGGTAGTCTTTTTATTATGCCTATATGTATATTCATTCCCAAAGTCTTCTTACCTCCTCTCACATCCTCCCACACATACTCCGGATCCATACACACACCTACGTGTCTTCCTCCATCGCTGCTACTGCGGAAGCAACGGTATATTGTCGCTGCAATCAACGTTCACAGAATAGCGAAGCACACTTGAAAAAATCAATCATGTGTTTGCTCAATCGCTTACTACTTATACGCCGTTCTGACTTGCTCGCATTTCTTACCAATGAAAAACTTCGCGACTGCCAATGTCTCCGAACTATATGCAACCGGAATCGGCGCACCGGCTTTTTTTTTTATTTAAAAGTATTAAACCGGCATGGCCATCTCCCAATTGCGAGAACTTTGAAATTCGCAGATGGCCTGATACGAAGGGACTTAATATTTTCGGCATGTTTAAAGGCTCGTTCTGTTTTTTTTTTTGCCTTTTCGTTTTTATTAATTTGCATCTCAATAAATGAAGACATATATCCAAGATGGAAATACATTATAATCAATAATTTATGGAAGAAATGGAAAATAATTGGAAAGACAATACAAAAGAAAGCAAAGAATATGGAAACAATAAACCTGGAATAAATGAATCTTGAGTAAAGTTTTTGAATGTCGGATTGTATTACAATTTTTCTATTCCGCAAAACATCATTTTTTGAAGAATTCTGAACTGTTTTTGGAGTTTATGTCAATGAGAGTTTTTAAAGCGGCTTTCATAACACTATTCGATAAATGAAACTAAAAAAAAAAATATGCTATATTCTCTGTGTACAAAAAAATAGGATTACGGCTACTTTTTTTCTTATGTCTCCATATTCATAGCTAAAGTCTTCTTACCTCTTCTTTCATATCCTCCCACACATAAGTCTGATTCTTTGATGTTTCTATTGTTGCTGCTACTATGGAAGCAATAGTAACTTGTCGATGCAATCCCTTTGACAGAATAACAAGAATTCTTTGCTACGCAAATGAATTCTCTAATCTTTATAGCTTTTTCGGTTTACCTTGCCTGGCCTTTTGCTGAAATCTCCTATGTTCTATGTTATAATGCTGATTCCAAATTGTTACATGCCAATATCTTTTGTATAACCACATGGGCCATTCATACTGTCAAAATAATAAAAATGATTTGTCCTGTGAAGCAAATAAATAAATAAAGACATACTACAATCAATGATATGCTTGTCCAATCATTTTATACACTGTTGTAACTTACTTGCATCTATCACCTATGAATACCTTCTTCAATTCCAATGTCTTCAAACATGGCTCTGGATTTAGTATACCGGCTTTATTATTTGATTTGTCATTATGGCTTGTCTTATGGCAAAAGAAATGCAGTTGAAGTAAAGATTCTATTCTTTGATCTTTATCTTCTTTCTTGCCTTTGTTATGGTCATGGAAATATGATTTCTGCAAATATTTGATGGACCATTTTTCTTTTGCAGTCAATGTGTAGTTCAAGAGGATTGAAGCCCAAGATAATAAGCCACAGCAATAAAAATAAATTTTTGTGAAATAAAAAATTTCAATCATTATTGATATCCCAATTGATACAATGATAATTTTTTTTTTTTTTCTTTTTTTTTTTTTCTTCAAATACTTGGCCTAAAAACTCATTTTTTTATTAACGCTGGATTATATCATTTTTTTATCCTGGCATCTATTAAAATAGATCAGAAATATATTATTTGAGAACTGGAATCAAAATGCTTATGCCAATGAGTTTTGAGTTTTTTAATGCTGTCTATGATTGAGAACTAACTGCACAGTGGATGAATAATTTATATTCATTGCTGGATCATTATCTCAGCATCAATATTTGAAGCTGCTCAAGTGCAGTATCTATAGAAAAAAAGTAAAAATTTAAATAGAAAAATCATTTTTAAATCCCTACGATGCCAGAAAATACCCTAAGCTGTGAAAATGTGTTACAGATTTTCTAAGCGGTTAATAGATCTAAAGACTTCCAAACAAATATCCTGCTATCATCAAATGGAAAAAGTCCAAAACTGTTTTACAAGCTAATTGGTTGCCTTAATCGGTCCTATCACAAATGGAATTTTCATTTATTTTGTTCTGTAAATAATAGATTTTGAATCACAATTATCAGTAGACTATAAAAAACTATAACTAAAAATAGAATCTTTTAAATTAATCAACTGTTCTTGAGTTACAGTTGAGTGTCATTGACTTGGAGGATCACAAAGAAATGAAAACAAAACTATAAAATTAAAATTGCTATTATCTTTGTACTATAAAAGGGTTTAATCCAGCGATTGACAAAATACAATTATTATTATCATGTAATATCTATACCCAGGAGTTCCTGACAAAATCACTTACAGAACAAGAAATAAAAACATTATACAGACTTAGCTTTAAAAAATATCCCATAAATCTGCTTATTAAAAATTCAACATTTTGATTTTCTATCCCTTTTCAGATGAAGACAGTGGCGAGAGTGACGAAGATAAGGAATGCGCCCTGTATCACATTTCCAATGAAATTTACTTCACCAATCCGAAAATGTCCTCCATAGTACTGACAAAACGAGGAACGGTAATAGAGGCCGACAAATCGATTCACTCTCAGCTGAGAATAGTAAATTACCCGGATGGTCCGCCATACGAGACTTTGCACGCGATCAGCAAGACAATGGCTCCATTCTTCAAAAGCTATGTAAAAGAAACCGGCAGAGCTGACAGAGACGGCGACAAGATGGCTCCGTCGGTAGAGAAAAAGATCGCGGAGCTTGAAATGGGCCTTCTGCATCTCCAGCAAAACATCGACATCCCCGAAATTTCCCTACTAATTCACCCAGTTGTACTCCAAGTAATAAAACAATGCGCTGAAGAGAATAGAAAACCCAAAGTCGCTGATTTCGGCGACAAAGTCGAGGACTCGACCTTTTTAAATCAGCTGCAAAACGGCGTCAATAGATGGATAAAAGAAATCCAAAAAGTAACCAAACTAAACCGCGATCCCGAATCCGGAACGGCTCTTCAGGAAATATCGTTCTGGCTAAATCTCGAAAGAGCTTTGCATCGCATTCAGGAAAAACGCGAGAGCATAGAAATCACGCTTACCCTCGATATACTCAAGTACGGAAAGCGTTTTCACGCAACCGTGAGTTTCGATACCGATACAGGCCTAAAACAGGCGCTAGCAACAGTAAACGACTACAATCCCCTAATGAAAGATTTTCCCATAAACGACTTGCTCTCTGCCACAGAATTGGAACGAATCCGCGCAGCTATTCAACAGATCTTCATGCATTTGCGTAAAATTCGTAGCACAAAATATCCGATTCAAAGAGTTTTGCGTCTCGTTGAGGCAATTTCACGAGATTTGGGACAACAGCTTCTCAAAGTCCTCGGTACTAGACGTTTGATGCACATTCCTTTTGACGAATTTGAGAAAGTCATGTTCCAATGTTTCGAGGTGTTTATCACTTGGGACGACGAATATGACAAATTAACGGGTTTGCTGAGAGACGTTATTAAGAAAAAACGCGATGAACACATGAAAATGGTCTGGCGAGTTTCGTTGGCGCATAAGAAGCTTCAAACGAGAATGGAACACATGCGACGATTCCGTCGTCAACACGAACAACTCAGAGCTGTTATTGTTCGTGTTTTGAGGCCGACTGTACGTCAAAACAACGCTAATCCAAGCTTGGAAAACGCCGACAACGAAAATTCCAAAGTGGAATTTGCTCTCGATGCCGCAGATGCCAATGCAATCAGCGAAGTTAATCTCGCTTACGAAAATGTTAAGGAAGTCGATTGCTTGGACATTACGAAGGAGGGACTCGAATCTTGGGAAGCTGCGGTTCACAGATACGAAGAACGTATCGAAAGAGTTGAAGCTAGAATCACTGCTCACCTGAGGGATCAGCTTGGAACTGCTAAAAATGCTAATGAGATGTTCAGAATTTTCTCAAGATTCAATGCTCTCTTTGTGAGACCTCATATTCGAGGAGCTATAAGAGAATATCAGACCCAACTTATTCAGAGGGTGAAGGATGATATTGAAGCGCTGCATGAGAAATTTAAGGTTCAATATTCACAGAGTAAATGTTGTAAGATGAGCATGGTTAGAGACATTCCACCAGTTTCTGGATCCATTATTTGGGTGAAGCAGATCGACTATCAGCTTACGATGTACTTGAAACGCGTCGAAGACGTTCTTGGTAAGATTTATTGGCAATTTAATAATTAGAATCTTGAGTAAAGTTTATCAAACTTGGATTGTATCAGAATATTTGTAATATGTTTTTTTCTAACAGTTAGAAAAGAATTTCTAACTTTTTGGAAATTGCTGTCATTGAGAATTTTTGAAGTCTACTTTTATAAGACTATTTTTTCATTGATCCGGAAACTTTTAATGTATAATATGAAACCTTTTATGAAAACCTATTCAATATTGAGCAAAGAAATTCTATATCGTATGAAAATCCTTAGAGCAATGGCGTGTATTAAAAATGTGGGTTCATAGGGACTTGATAGGGAATAAATAAAATGTTGTCCCTCGTTGTCAAGTACACAAATCTTAAGCGAATAAAAGTTTTATTAAGGAATGTATACCTGACATAATCTAAGAAAATATTTGTAATAACCCGATCCAATATACTAAAAAACGTATCGAAAAAATCTTGCAGGAAAGGGTTGGGAAAACCATATCGAAGGTCAAAAACTGAAGGCGGACGGGGACAGCTTCCGTTTGAAACTCTCGACTCAAGAGATTTTCGATGACTGGGCGCGTAAAGTACAGCAAAGGAATATCGGCGTCACCGGAAGAATCTTTATAATTGAGAGCGTACGTTCGCGTTCAGGACGCGGAAACGTGCTTAAGCTCAAAGTAAATTTCCTTCCGGAAATTATCACGCTTTCGAAGGAAGTAAGAAATCTCAAAAATCTTGGATTCCGAGTGCCCCTCGCAATCGTCAACAAGGCTCATCAGGCTAACCAGCTTTATCCTTTCGCTATCAGTCTTATTGAGAGCATAAGAACCTACGAAAGAACTTTGGAGAAGGTAAGATAACGAAAATTACAAAATGAAAAAAAAAAAATTGATCATACATCTTCTTGAATTTGATATAACCGTGTAAAATTGAATAAAAATAATTCGGTGCTTCACAAAATAATAGAATTCGGATGCGATAATAGTCAACGCTAGTTGATAGTACGAGAAAAAAAAAAAATTTGAGGCTAGTTCGTGTTTAAACGGAAGGTTTTAATCCCTCCGATCTCCACAATTGTTTTTAGCTTACCAATCGGAGTCCCCACTGTCCCACGTTAAAGGTAGTCATAAACACGATGATTTCCGCCAAATAATGCATCTTGCCTTATCATTCTTGCCATTTATAATTGTATTGCCTGCTTAGTTTATGTAGCCAATTTAAAAAAAAAAACTTCGATGACGTTAATAATGTCTTGATGGCGCAATAATTTTGTATCTCTATAGTACCATTTTTTTCATGATTTGGTGTATCAATAGGCGAGCTTGCAGTTTTTATAAATTACCATATATATTTTTTTTAAACCCTCTTGAAGTATCGAAACGTCGCGTATTATTTTGTGTATCGCTTCGAAAACTGTTACAACAATTATTGATTTTGCATTCGAATGAATGTGCCAATCATTGCCACAGCCAAATTACTTATTTGTTTTCTGTGAATACACATACTGAGTAAAAAATTGCAATTCCTCCGTTTTCTGATGCAAAAGAAAATATTTAAGTTAAAAGAAAATTCGAATATATTCGAAAATATCTATTTTTTTCACGAATATGTCTTAAATGTATTTCATAATATATTAAATATGTGGCATTTTTCGTGTGTATTATATACGAAATGTTGTCAACTTAATTGGTGTTTGCTTAAAATATGAGCCATTTTTGAGAAAATAGTCAAAGCAACAATATATTTACGGAATCTCAAGGTAGTAGCTCTGTCTGTACACTCTTAAAGTTATTTCGGATTTTACTATATTATTGGTATTAAAGGTTGATATACAAGATTTGATATTAAATTAAAGTACTTTTTCCAAACATGACCTCAACGTTTTTTGTAAACTTTACATTCATTACAAATAACAGTTGTATAAAATTGAATACACCATTTTATGCATAAAAACTTCCAATACTGACATAATAAATTTTAAGCAAATTAATGTTGGCAGTGCAAATCAGATCAATGCGAAATGTTAACAATCTTATTTTCATCTGTGATATGACTGGAACATTCATTTCTCTGAGTTGTAATATCGAAGCTATCGAATGACAATGTTATTTGTGTCGTACGTCCGTATTGGTGATCGTGATTGTTAGAATCTCATCCAATTCTCGATTACTAACAAATTTCTAATGTCCCTTAGATCGAGGACAAGGCGAGTATCATTCCGCTGGTCGCGGGAATGCGCAAAGAGGTTCTGTCGTTGATTTCAGAGGTGCGTATAAGACAAAAAAATCTACCGCAAGTGCTTGCTCATAAACTTGCAGGATCTCAATATGAATACACTGCGAAAAACAATATCTGTGTTGACTAAATATTCATTTGCCGGTATTCCACCAAGATTTTTGATCTGATCAAACAAATAAATTACTTCAACAATTATTCGCGTCGGTCGACCAAAATGTGCTTGAGACATTCGAAATGTTTCGTTTTCCCAATTTCAAATTTTGTCGAATATCAGCAAGCGCAAATTTAGTGTATACAACTATTTCTTTTCTCAGTGTACAACGAAAATTACTTTTTTTTACAACAATTTATCTGATCAGGGAATTGCCCTGGTGTGGGAGAGTTACAAGCTCGACCCTTACGTCCAGCGCCTTTCGGACATAGTAATCCTCTTCCAAGAAAAAGTAGAGGACCTCCTCGTGGTCGAGGAGCAGTTAGACGTGGACGTTCGTTCCCTAGAAACTTGCCCCTACTCAGCAAACACTTTTGCTGATATCCTAGCGAAAATCCAGAAATCCGTCGACGAACTTTCCCTGAAAAATTACTCAAACCTCCACATTTGGGTGGCTCGTCTCGACGAAGAAGTCGAGAAAAATTTAGCAGCTCGCTTGGAAGCCGGCGTTAAAGCATGGACGGACGCTTTGATGGGACAGAAAAAAGAAGTCGATTTAAGCATGGACACCGACGCGCCTGCTCAACCAACCCACAAACCCGGGGGTGATCCCAAAATTCAAAATCAAATTCACGAGGTGCGAATAACCAACCAAACAATGTATTTATATCCAAGCATCGAAGACGCCAGATTCCAAATAATGCAGCAATTATTCGCTTGGCAAGCGATCGTAACTTCGCAATCCCGTCTACAAAGTTCTCGTTATCAAGTTGGACTCGACAAACCCGAGTCTGGAACTTACAGAAATCTATTAACAAAATTACCGAACGGAAAAATGCCACTAGAAGCTGCTTACGAGGCTGTCGAGTCGAAAATGAAGAACGTCGCCGATTACGTTGATCAGTGGCTGAGATATCAAGCCCTCTGGGATCTGCAGCCCGATAATCTCTACGGAAAGCTCGGTGAGGACATAAATCTCTGGATGAAGTGTCTCAACGACATTAAAAAAACTCGCACGACTTTCGACACTTCGGACACCCGACGAGAATTCGGTCCCGTCATCATAGACTTCGCTAAAGTACAGAGCAAAGTCTCGCTTAAATATGACTCGTGGCACAAAGAAACTCTCGGAAAGTTCGGCTCGTTGCTCGGCAACGAAATGTCGAGTTTCCACTCGCAGGTTTCCAAATCCCGAAGCGATCTCGAGCAGCAATCCATCGAAGCCGCGAGTACAACCGACGCTGTTGGTTTCATAACTTACGTGCAGTCTCTCAAACGCAAGATGAAAGCCTGGGAAAAGCAGGTGGACGTTTATCGCGAGGGTCAAAGAATTTTAGAACGTCAACGCTTTCAATTCCCAACCTCGTGGCTTCATGTCGATAATATCGAAGGAGAATGGGGCGCATTCAACGAAATCATCAAACGTAAAGATACCAGCATTCAGACGCAAGTCGCTTCTCTGCAAATGAAGATTGTCGCTGAAGACAAAGCTGTGGAAACTCGCACGACGGATTTCCTCAGCGACTGGGAACGCGGAAAACCGGTTGAAGGTCATTTGCGACCCGATGAGGCTCTCCAGCAGCTTCAATTGTTCGAAAGTAAATTCGCGAGGCTCAAAGAAGAGCGCGACAATGTCGCTAAAGCTAAAGAAGCTTTGGAATTGCAGGAACCCGGCGGCGTTTCCACAAGCGAAGATAGAATGCAAGTAGTGTTTGAAGAGCTTCAGGATTTGCGTGGCGTTTGGTCCGAATTGTCGAGAATCTGGGCGCAGATAGATGAAACCAGAGAGAAGCCTTGGCTCTCCGTACAACCGCGAAAACTTCGCCAGCAGCTTGACACAATGATGGCGCAATTAAAAGAACTTCCAGCGAGATTGCGGCAATATTCTTCTTACGAATACGTCAAGAAAATGTTGCAGAGTTACATAAAAGTAAATATGATGATAATAGAACTGAAATCCGACGCTCTTAAGGAAAGACACTGGAAGCAATTAACGAAGCAACTGCGAGTCAATTGGATACTCAGCGAGTTAACTTTGGGCCAAGTTTGGGATGTAAATCTTCAGAAAAACGAGGCTATAGTCAAAGACATTATTCTCGTAGCGCAGGGAGAAATGGCGCTGGAAGAATTCTTGAAGCAGGTACGCGAATCTTGGCAAACTTATGAACTCGATCTTATCAATTATCAGAATAAGTGCCGATTGATTCGAGGCTGGGACGATCTTTTCAACAAAGTTAAGGAACACATCAACAGCGTAGCTGCGATGAAACTCTCCCCATACTACAAAGTATTTGAGGAGGAAGCGCTAACGTGGGAGGAAAAATTGAACAGAATTAATGCTCTCTTTGACGTATGGATTGACGTTCAACGTCGTTGGGTTTATCTCGAGGGAATTTTCTCTGGCAGCGCCGACATAAAAACTCTATTGCCTGTCGAGACGTCGAGGTTCCAGAGTATAAGTTCCGAATTTTTGGGGCTCATGAAAAAAGTCTCAAAATCTCCGATGGTCATGGATGTGCTTAATATTCCTGGTGTACAACGAGCGCTAGAACGTCTCGCTGATCTTCTCGGAAAAATTCAAAAGGCACTCGGCGAGTATCTCGAACGCGAGAGAACTTCTTTTCCGCGATTCTACTTCGTCGGTGACGAGGATTTGCTGGAAATTATTGGCAACAGCAAGAATATCGCGAGACTGCAGAAGCACTTTAAGAAAATGTTTGCCGGCGTTGCAGCGATTAATTTAAATGAGGATAACACCGTGATTACCGGAATCGCATCTCGAGAAGGCGAAGAAGTCAATTTCCAAACGCCAGTCTCAACAGTTGATTACCCGAAGATCAACGAATGGCTGACACTCGTAGAAAAAGAGATGCGTGTTACTCTTGCTTCGAGCCTCGCCAAAGCAGTTCAGGACATAAAACAGTTCAAAGACGGCAACATAAACGCTCAGGCATTCATGACGTGGTGCGACAACTATCAAGCTCAGATAATCGTCCTAGCAGCTCAAATTTTGTGGTCAGAAGACGTTGAAGCTGCTCTTCATGAAGCTCAAGCAGATCCGAGTAAAAATCCTTTGGAAAGAGTTTTGCTGCAAGTCGAAGGAACGTTAAACGTTTTGGCTGATTCTGTGCTTCAGGAACAACCGGCTTTAAGGAGAAAAAAGCTCGAGCACTTGATTAACGAATTTGTACATAAAAGAACAGTTACGAGGCGTTTGATAGCCAACAAAGTTTCGAATCCAAAAGCTTTTGAGTGGCTTTGCGAAATGAGATTCTACTTTGATCCAAGACAGACAGAAGTGCTGCAACAACTCACCATTCACATGGCAAATGCAAAGTTCTTCTATGGCTTTGAGTATCTTGGAGTGCAGGATCGATTAGTACAAACCCCGTTGACGGATCGTTGCTATTTGACAATGACGCAGGCACTGGAAGCAAGACTCGGAGGTTCACCTTTCGGTCCTGCTGGTACAGGAAAGACCGAATCTGTCAAAGCTCTCGGTCATCAGTTAGGACGATTCGTGCTGGTTTTTAACTGCGACGAGACATTTGATTTCCAAGCTATGGGAAGAATTTTCGTTGGATTGTGTCAGGTAGGCGCGTGGGGTTGTTTCGACGAGTTCAATCGTTTGGAGGAACGCATGTTGTCCGCTGTTTCGCAACAAGTGCAAACGATTCAAGAGGCACTGAAGAGCCAGATGGAGGGTAAGAAGGAGGGAATGCTATGCGTGGAATTGGTTGGAAAACAAGTTAAAGTTTCGACGGATATGGCTATTTTCATTACCATGAATCCCGGATACGCTGGACGTTCGAATCTGCCGGATAATCTGAAGAAATTGTTCAGATCGCTGGCCATGACTACTCCTGATAGGCAGCTTATTGCTGAAGTTATGCTGTTCAGTCAGGGCTTTAGATCTGCTGAAAAACTGGCCTGCAAGATCGTGCCGTTCTTCAAGTACGTAGTAATCATTTGTCCTTACATATTTTATATGGTGAATTTGGTGGTATATTAGGTTTGATTTTGTAAACGCTATAGGCTTATTTTGAAAATCAAAAGTTGTTAATTTTGTACACAGACGTATAGACATTTAGATTATTTTTTGTAAGAGGCTGAGGCTAATTATTGACTATTGTATTTGAGGGTAAGAAAAAAAATCGAATTTCGTATTTTTGTGTAACATTTTTATTAATTTCTCAAAAATTAGTTCAGCTCCATTCTAGCAAAATGTTCGACTACTGAAATATTACTCGCAAGCCTTTATGAATAAATTTAAAAACGCTTTTGATAGTAGCAATTAAAAGTCTTTAGACTTTACATTTTTGCGTAATTGAATTGTTATTTATTGTATGTAATGAGATTTTCATAGAATCTTGAAAAATTATTTAAATTCTATATTGGTACATTCTGAAAAAATTGTAAGAGCTAATATATTAGTTTCAACCGTTCGAGAATCAATATTAGAACGCTTTTCATTTTAATTAAATCTTTTTCTATTATTCAGACTGTGCGACGAACAACTATCCAATCAGTCGCATTATGACTTTGGACTCAGAGCCTTGAAATCTGTGCTTATATCTGCTGGTAATGTTAAGCGCGATCGCATTCAAAAGATCAAGGAAGGAATGCACAATCGTGGCGATACAGACATTGATGAAGCCTCGATTGCTGAAAATTTGCCAGAACAAGAAATTCTCATTCAATCAGTTTGTGAGACGATGGTGCCGAAGCTCGTTGCTGAGGATATTCCATTGTTGTTCAGTTTGCTGAACGATGTGTTCCCCAACGTGAATTATACCCGCGCGGAAATGAAGGGTAATCATTTTTTTAAATATATCAATTTGGAAATTAACAAACTTTGAGAACAAAAACATTGAAATCGCTATTTATATTTCCTTGCAGGTTTGAAGGACCAGATAAGAAAAGTCTGCGCCGAAGAGTATCTCGTGTGCGGCGAAGGCGACGAGCAAGGTGGCGCCTGGCAGGAGAAGGTAAGATTCCAACCAAAACAAAAATCTCGTGTATATACACTTTTTCATCTCATACATTATCAAGGCAAACGTAGCAATGACCGAACATGTAACGGAGAGGTCCCCGGGTTGCGTTCCGAATTCATCTGGTGCCGCATACTGCGCATAAAATTTTCAGTAACTAGCGCATCAGAATTTTGCAGATTTTCTGCCATTTGCGTAATGACTGCAGTAACTGCATTAACGTTTTTGCCACAGTAAGAATCGGTCCGCTTGCATATGCTGCATATACGCGATACAGAATGGAACGGTTTTAAGATGCATCTGTTGCCTATCATGCGAACATCTGTGTAATTCTGAACGCACCCCCCAGTCACCGACGTACATAAAAAATCATAAGCCCATCTCTCTCGCACGCACGGTGCGTTCGGTTACTGGGACATTTCCAGCCATTGGGGCGTTTACCTTATGGTTATGCGAAAAATCCTTAGTCGTTATAGTCTGAATTGTCAAAAATCACATTTTCTGAATTGCATTTTGCATCATTTAACGATTAAATCCTCGGAAATCTCGTCGGGATTCAAGACGCATTTTAAAAAAAGGTTCTGCGTAATTTGTTTCGGGCGTCTTGTATTCGATTATTTTTATCTCATATCCTTTTTGCATTTAAAAATGGCCTGTGGAAAAAAGAATATTTTTTTGTTTTGTTTTTGTATCGACCGTATCAAGTTTAATCCTAAGAATATTGGTTAAGAACTCAACTCTGTTTTTTTTTTTTTTTTTTTTTTTTAGAATTGAAAGTCTCCTGAAGAAAGTAGATTTCTTATTTTTTAACATCGACCTATAATTGAAAATCTAACGAACTTACTTGGAAGTGAAGTTCGATTGTAATTATATGGAGGGCTTCGTTCGAGATGATCACAGTGATAGTTATGGTGGGGTCCAGAGTTCGCAAAACTGATCTTCGCAAAAATTGATGTTCGCAAAAATTTCCCCGAATAAATGTCCCTAGTTAGCTTGATTCAATCGCTCGGCAGATGGCGCCACGTGCTTCGTCCAAACATTCTAGCTTGACCGGTCGGTTTTCTTCGAGGTCCAGGTGTACCACGACGTTATCCTCGAGGTCTAGCTTGACCGGTCGGTTTTCTTCGAGGTCCAGGTGTACCACGACGTTATCCTCGAGGTCTAGCTTGACCGGTCGGTTTTCTTCGAGGTCCAGGCGTACCACGACGTTATCCTCGATGTTTAGCTTGACCGGATAGTGTCTCTCGTGGTCGAGGTGTACCACGACGTTATCCTCCAGGTCTGTATTCTTGAGGATATAGTTGCGCAGGATGTAGTATTTATTAAATGCAAATTATGTTTAGAAGATTTGTATTAATTAATTTCGACGATACACGTTCTGGTTTTGATAATTCGAGAAAAAAACTATTTTTTACATTTTCCTTTACGTCCCCATCAAATTATGGGGGTAAAGAAACTTTTTTTCATTATTTTACATCGGATACAAAAACGTCGAAATTGAATGAATAAATTACAAGATTTTAGAGTTACTGATAAAAGTATAATACAATTTTACGAAATCACTAAAATCTTGTAATTTATGCATTCAATTTCGAAGTTTTTATATCCGCTGTAAAATAATGAAAAAAGTTTTTTTACGCCCATAATTTGATGGGGACATAAAGGTAAATGTAAAAAAATAGTTTTTTTTTTTCGAATTATGAAAAGCAGAACATGTATCGTTGAAATTAATTAATAAAAAACTTCTAAATATAATTTACATTTATTAAATACTACCTCCTGTGCAACTACATCCTGAAGAAAACACCATTGCGTTCAGAGCTAAGGGATGACGTCGTGGTACACCTGAACCACGATAAAAACTGTCCGGTCAAGCTATACCTGAAGGACAACTTCGTGGTACTCCTGGACCACGAGAGACACCGTCCAGTCAAGCTAGACCTGGATGATAACGTCGCAGTACACCTGGACCTCGAAGAAAACCGACCCGTCAAGCTAGAACTCGACGATATCGTCGTGGTACAAGTGGACCTCGAGAAACACGGTCCGGTCAACAGACACTCAGTCTACGGTCATCCGGAGTATTCTGAGTAATTTATAACGGGCTCTCGCAAGAATGCTCGGACGAAGCTCGCGGCGCCATCTACCGAGCGATTGAATCAAGCTAACTAGGGACATTTATTCGGGGAAATTTTTGCGAACATCAATTTTTGCGAAGATCAGTTTTGCGAACTCTGGACCCCACCATAGTTATATATCGTATAGCTACTTCCCGCTAGGTGGAGCCACAAAGTTTAGAGTTAACGGTTTTTTTCGGCTAGGGACTTTTGTCCTAGCCCGGTGGTCTCCCACCAACTTACCTTCATTAGTTTAAAGTGTTGTTGTTTTGTTTGTTTGTTGATTGCTTTGGCAATACGCAGACTCTACAGAACCCAAGTCTACACAAGTACCGATTCACAAAACTCTCAAAACGCTTCGACCGCTCGCCATCTAGCGGAGTATTGAATATCAGTGTTTCGCATGATGCCACGAGATGGCGAGCGGTCGAAGCGTTTCTCGCAAGTGACTTGAAGCCTGAACGTATATAAGACTGCAAAGCTGTTCTGAGTTCGACTATACACGAGGGGTTTACCCTTCTTTGCCGTACCGAAATGTACTGTCTCGACACCAAGAGAAGGCAACAACAGGTTTTGCTCGATTCCTCTGAAGAATTTCATTATGATTCTATCAACGATTTTTCTGTTTAATGAACGGAATCTTTTCACGATTCTCTTAAAGACGCTTTTCAAGATTCTTTCGAAGATTCTTTGCAAGATTCTCAGAACGCTTTCGGATAGAAAGAATCTTGCACCAGATCCTATACGCGATTCTTTTCAAGATTCCTTTAAAGATTCTTTCAAGACTTTTTTTAAGATTCTTCACAAGATTCTTTTTTTCTACGCGGATCCTCAATAATCATTTCTCTAAAGACTGGGTACCACGGTTGACTAGGCCAATTAGGCACTACTACGATCCCTTCAGCTCTGTCGCGTTTAAACTTATTAAGAACTCAAAGGATCAGTGAGAAAGGCGGAAATGCGTAACAAAACTAGCTTCCCCAGTTAGTCGTGAAGACGTCAATCACTAAAGCTTCCGGACCCGTGTTCCAAGAATAGAACAAATCGGCCTTTGAATTTATTCGCGACGCGAAAAGGTCGATGTCCGGTTTGCCAAAGCGTTGTACGATGTCCTTGTAAGCCGTCTTGCTGAGAGCCCACTCCGTATCGACATTATTTCTCCTCGACGTATACACCAGCGTGTTTTCCTTAGATGGAATATAGGAGGCGACGATCCATAGATGTCGCGCCTCGCATCAACTCCAGATCTCTTTTGCCACTTTATTGAGGTTCACGCAGCATGTACCCACCATGTTATTTATATACGCGATTGCTGTCGTGTTGTCGATCCTGAGTAAGATCTCGCAGTCTCTATCTTCCGCCGCAAAACATTTTAGCGCAAAAATGGCAGCTAGTAATTCGAGCTCATTTATGTATAGCACTTGAAGCTCCCCAACCGAAATTCGAAGCATCGGAGAAGATCTCCTTTTTAAACGAACCGTCGCTGATTGGATTTTTCGTAATTCTCAGGTTTTCGTTCCACCATCTCAGGTCAAACTCTATCGCTTGCCACAGAACTTCCATCTTCCGTTCGTAATCATCGTTCGCACGGGATAAGGCTAGGTATTTCTCGCGTTCTAACGCCTTGCAGTGAGCTTTTCCGTATTCAACGCCGCGACAGACCGAAACTAGAGACCCGATTAGCAGCGCGAATTCTCTAATTTTACAGGTATCTTTCTTCGAGAACTCTTCGATTAGTCTAATCAGGTTTTCCCTCTTCACACGCGTGGGTTCTACCGTCATTGTCCGTGAATTAAGAATAAACCCCAAATATTTAATTCGCTTTCACGGAATGCGCGCGCTTTTTTCTTAATTTATCCTCTACCCTAGGGACTCTAGTAGTACGATCGACTTACTGACATTCGTTGCACATGCCTCCTCGCTGTTCCCGAAGCAGAGTATGTCGTCTATATATATATATATATATATATATATATATATATATATATATATATATATATCAAAAACGAACCCTCACTACGCAGTTTAGCCATTACTGCTTTTAAAACTTTCGTGAAAACGAAAGGCCTCGTGCAAAGGCCGAACGGGAGGCAGGTAAATTGGAGTAGTTTACCATCGAAGCTGACACGCAGATATTTCCGCGGCCCTTCTCGAGCCGGGATGAGAAAGTACGCGTTTTTTAAGTCCAAATTGCTTAAGAACATGCCCGGCCTTAATAACCTTATCCCCGTCCTAAGATCGTCCAACTTCAAGTGTGGACAAGTAAGAAATTGATTTAAGTCCTTTAAGTTAAGGATGAATCTCTTCGAGCCATCCGCTTTATCTCTCAGGAAATAACTAGACAGAAACTGCCCCGAGCACGGTGAGCACTCCCCGACCGCACCTATAGACTTTAATTTCCCTAACGCAATCTCCATCTCTGCCGACTGTTCACGCGAACGCCGCGGTTCATTTAGTGTCGTGTATTGACGGATGTTGTCAGCGACCGGTATTCTATAACCTTTTATGCAATCGATGACGAAATTGTCGTCCGTGAGATGTACCCAGTTTTTGAGAAATCTCCTCAGTCGGCTCGCAGTACACCTTACCTCTACTTCCTGTGACGATCCCCCCCGATAGGCGTTCTTCTGCTGGTACGTTTCCCGATCGGGCCTGACCCGAAGACTTCTGTGACCAGCTCATGTTTTTGGACCCTTGTTAGAAGTTGCCGGCAGATTTTTTACTCTGGCCCGGCTCGCGTTCCCCGGCTTCGAGGTTGGGCCCCGGGAGTTTAAAGCTCCGCTTTTTGGCTGCTCCTTCTCAAAATATTTCCCAATCTATGCGACTGCTTTCGCATCTCCGAACCTCTCGCCCAGATCCGCGCCGAACAGGAATTTATACGATATTCTGGCTTTTGATTGTCCATGGTGAATCTCTGTCAGCAGTTTTGCTGAGTCGAAGAGCTCACCCAAGAGCTCAAGGCGATCAGAGGGGTGTTCTTCAACGAACATCATCTTGACTAATGCAGAGCCTAATGAAGACAGCGCAGTGCCAGCTAAGTTTTGCATAGCCAGGAAGTGTCTGTTTCTCCTGATCGCAGCGTCATTGAGAAAAGCCGTTAGCTCTTGGTTCAGCAGTGGTGCTTCGAACTGGATATTACGAGGAGAGTCAAAATACAAAATACTTCAAGTATTTTAAAGTACAAAATACTTTGGTACTTAAAATATATTTTTAAGTACTTCTCAAAATACTTTTTAAAAACTTCAATTCTAAGGCATTGCAGATATATTGGGAGTGGTAATCATTGTTCAATGTTGTATAACACACTTCATTCATGTTTTTTGATTGTTTATTAAAATAAATTCAATACATAATCGTTGAGACATTTTTGAGACATTTTCGCTTTTACGCTATTTTGCTGTTGGTCACTGTTCTCACTCAAAAGGCGTTCCCGTCTTCAAAAAAATTTTCAGCAGGACGATTCTCTCGAAATTTTTATCCGATAGGGCATGACGCCTCGGTGAATTCGCGATACTCGTGAATGAAAACAATCTTACGACGGGAGCAGAGGAAGTGAGTGGAGTGTTGTACTTCAAAAACATTGGTTTAACAACGGGATAGACGATTAGCATGGCGAGCTTCGTTCTTTTATCGCTCAAGTACGAAAGCAACTGAACTCGGACTGCATCCTCGAAGACCTCATGGTTATCTTTCGGAGAACTAGCTTCGCTATCGGTATCAACGCGTTGAGAATTATTGCAATCAAACAAAAGGAATGACGATATTGATCCCGAATTTTGCTTCTCATCAATGTGTCTCGTATTTTATCCAACGGCAGTTTGAGCTTATACTGCACATTAGCTTGATAAAACCACTTCATCTTGAATGCGGGATGCGATACCGTAGCTATAATAGCGTTAGTGGCGTTAACGTCAAACGTAAAAACTTATTCCGAATATAGATAGGGGCAAAAAATACAACAAAAAAAAGTTGAAACGTAGAACTTTGCACATTGCTTCCTCATTAATTTTCGTTTTTCACAAAGCCACCACTATGAAGAAGCTTGTTTATTAATTTTGACCTGCTCATAGAGGAAGCTTTGTGAAAAATGTAAATTAATGAGGAAGCAATGTGTAAAGTTCTACTTTGCAACTTTTTTTTACATTCTTTCATTCTAATATTACATAAACATAAAGTCACGTCCAAAGTCTGAGGAAGCAAAAACAAAAAAGTATTTTGTATTTTATGGTACAAAAAGTACTTAAAATACTGGAGAAGTATTTTTGTATTTTTGTATTTTAAATATGTATTTTAAATACTCAAAATACATGATGTATTTTAAATATTGCCCAGCTCTGGGTGTAGGTGACCAGTTAGGAGATTATTCTTGATAGAACATCTGAACAGATTGTCCATAATAGGACATCTCAAAAGGTACGGTCAGCCTCACCTGTACCGTCCTGAAACATAGTGTTTCCACTCTCCTCGTCTTGTAACGAGGTACCCCCGCGTTTCGACGCGGTCTCATTCTCTGCTGACGCCATTTCGTCATCGGCTTTGCTCTCGGCGTCGTCCGGCGAGGTTATACACAGAACAATCTCCTGTTCTAAGGCTTTAATCATTTTGAGGAGTTGTTCAAAACGTCCTGGATCATCCGATTGCCTCTTCTAGTTGTCCATCGTTGGTGTGACAAGAGTCTTTGTCTCACTTTTCAATTAATTAACTCTGTCGATGTGGCCACATCGAGCACAAAGAACAATATGAAGGTAAGTTGGTGGGGGACCACCGGACCGGGACAAAAGTCCCTAGCCGAAAAAAACCGTTAACTCTAAACTTTGTGGCTCCGCCTAGCGGGAAGTAGCTATACTACATAGTAATCATTGAGAACGAGGCCGACATATAATTTTGTTTTAATCTCAAAAACCATTGTACTTTCTAGCGGCTCTTGCGCTGAAAGTTTAATTTAAAAAAAAAATTGTTTTAAATTGGCTGATAGAAATGGTCTGAAATGCTTCATATGTTAAAATACCATCAAGAAAACCTTGAGATGCGTCTTGAATACTCGCTTGAGAACTTATTCTTGAAACAAGAAAAAAACCAAAATACTTGGTCTTCTGAGGTTCTATTATTATTTTTTATTTAATATCGCTCCAAATGTACATAACTCCGGTAGTTTGTACGATTCCTAATTACTCAAAAAATTCTTTACCAAACGCGCGCACGTTCAGGAAACAGCTGGTGAGACTTGGGTGGAAAAGGTGAGATTACGGTACATTGAGAAAAAAAAATTCGTTGTTCTTCCTCGCCACAGTAGTTATTCGTAACCTGCATTAAATTACTATAGTTTTCGCCCGCATCTGTTGCACGATTATCGTTCGTAAATGTCTTTGATCTCCCCTTAAAAAATAAATTCATGAATAAAAACCTCTCAGGTTCTCCAACTATACCAAATCTGCAATCTCAATCACGGTCTAATGATGGTGGGGCCAAGCGGTTCAGGAAAAACAACAGCCTGGAAAGTACTGCTCAAGGCACTAGAACGTTTCGAAGGCGTCGAAGGTGTAGCCCACGTAATAGACCCCAAAGCTATAAGCAAAGAGACTCTTTACGGTGTTTTAGACCCGAACACTCGCGAGTGGACCGACGGTCTTTTCACTCACATTCTCCGCAAGATAATCGACAACGTTCGCGGTGAGATAAACAAACGGCAGTGGATAATATTCGACGGAGACGTCGATCCCGAATGGGTAGAAAATTTGAATTCCGTACTCGATGACAACAAACTTCTCACTCTGCCAAACGGCGAGCGTCTTAGCCTTCCGCCGAACGTTCGCGTGATGTTCGAAGTTCAAGATCTAAAATATGCGACTCTTGCGACAGTCTCGCGTTGTGGTATGGTTTGGTTCTCCGAGGATGTGTTATCAACGGAAATGATTTTCGAAAATTATATGCTGAGATTAAAAAATATTCCGCTCGAGGACGGAGACGAGGATAACTTGGGCAAGAAAACCGAGAAGGAAGATACAGTCTCTCCGGCCCTTCAAGTGCAGAGAGAAGTTGGCAGTATTTTGCAAAGCTATTTTGCTCCTGATGGCCTCGTCGTGAGATGTTTGGAGTACGCAATGAAGCAAGAGCATATTATGGACTTTACGAGATTGAGGGCACTTAGCTCGCTCTTCTCGATGCTCAACCAAGCTGTTCGCAACGTACTGCAGTACAATCATGCTCACGTGGACTTTCCACTGCCCAGCGAGCAACTTGAGAGATACATGCCTAAGTGTTTGGTCTATGCGCTGCTATGGAGTTTCGCCGGAGATGCGAAACTCAAGGTTCGCTCGGATTTGGGTGACTTCGTTAGGTCTATTACGACCGTCCCTCTACCTTCTCAGAGCAATATTCCCATAATCGACTTTGAAGTTAATATTCACGGCGAATGGCTGCCGTGGAGCAACAAGGTACCACAGATCGAAGTTGAAACTCACAAAGTCGCGAGTCCTGATATCGTGGTACCAACTTTAGACACCGTCAGACACGAGAGCTTGTTGTACACTTGGCTCGCTGAACACAAACCTCTTGGTAAGTGGAATTTTTGTTATGGATAGGCGATTTAAAAAAAGTTACTTTATTATTTTATGGGTTTTTTTACTCCGAGATTCTTGCGACTCGGCACAAAATAAATACCCATGTTTATTTTGCGGAAATGAAACATTTTGCAATTATTGCATAAATATCAGCTCAACACAAATTTTCTTTCAAATCTTCGTTTGCTTATCAATCGTCAAGTATTTGCCGAATAAAAATTGTAATAATTGAGAATGAAAAATCTTCTATTGTAAAGTTTGGAGTATTAATTTTTCATCGTATGCGACTATTCCCGGTCAACATTTTTGATGATGGAATTTTGCGAAGCACATTTTGGGTCTGAGACCGTATTCGCTAGATTCCAAGCGCCAGTAACCGAAACCGAATTCAAATTTCACTAATGCGAATCTTTTTTTACAAATAGCGACTGTAGTTGCTTAACAAATTTAATTAATTCATCAAGCAGCCACAATCGACAAATTTTGATCTGAAACAAATTGTGAAAAAACCGCCACGACCCGGGTTCGAACCGGAAACACCCAGAATACTAACCTGGTGCGTTACCAATTATGCCGGAAATGATTTACAATCGTTAATTTAGAGTCAATCTTTAACCATAGTATATTATAGGCAATGACTGTGTATTGTTAATATTAATTTTTCATCGTATGTAACTATGCCCGGTCAATATTTTGAATGATGGAATTTTGCGAAGTACATAGTCGCACAGGATGAAAAATGAATATGCCTCGTGTGATTGCACTTTCAGCCCTTGTTGCACAATATACTATTCCTCAAAATCAATGTGTATATTTAAAAAATCTGTTGTAAGGGTATTACCACATTTTGCACAAAAAAAACAACAATATTCACAATTTCTTCATATGGTTTTAATTGCTTATTCCAAGCTTTACAGATTACAAGCTTTAAAGTTAATGTAAATCAACTTTATCATAATTTTAATTTCGTTCACATTTTTGAATGAAAATTTCACTTAATATTCTTTTTTTAAATAATTTCAGTGCTTTGTGGTCCACCCGGTTCCGGAAAGACAATGACACTATTTTCGGCTCTCCGAGCGCTGCCGGACATGGAGGTCGTAGGCCTAAACTTCTCTTCCGCGACGACTCCAGAACTCTTGCTTAAGACCTTCGATCATTATTGCGAATACCGGAAAACACCGAACGGAGTTGTATTGTCACCGGTACAATTGGGCAAATGGCTGGTCCTCTTCTGCGACGAGATAAATTTGCCGGATATGGACAACTACGGCACCCAACGTGTAATATCCTTCCTCCGACAACTTGTCGAGCACCGAGGATTCTATCGCACGAGCGATCAAGCTTGGGTCTCACTTGAAAGAATACAGTTCGTCGGCGCTTGCAATCCCCCAACCGATCCTGGTAGAAAACCACTCAGTCACCGATTCCTCAGACACGTTCCTGTCATCTACGTCGACTATCCGGGAGAAACTTCGCTGAAGCAGATTTATGGAACCTTCACGCGCGCCATGCTTAGGTTCGTACAGAAATAATTTCTTAATTTACGACAATGATCAGTTCTTCTAATCCTTCAACGTCTAATTTGCCAAATCTAGCACTATCACTCGAAACGCTTTTTATGACTTTATGGTTACCTGAAATGACTTTAGGTGAACGTAAATAGCCTAATAAAGGCTATATTACTAAACGACAAAGGTAGTAAAGTAAAGATAGAAAAATAAACAATTAGTTAATTACGATAGCGAAGAGAAGTTCTCGTTTTATTGTACTTTTCAAAATGGTATTTATAAAGTGATTAGATGTAGAAAACATTTGTTTTGAATAGTGGTCGCGCCTAAAATGGAGCTCGATCGATTTTAGAAGAAACAGCGTGTTTTGCATTTTTCATCAGCTCCAAATCATATAAAAAAGTCCTTAGGTCCCAGAATTTAAAATGCTATAGAACTTCCATTAAGAGGAATGAAAGAAGATATTACGCGATAACTAAGTACACGATAACGAATACTAAGTATCTTAAGTTTTTAACCTCTTTGTTGATTCAGGCCAATTTTGCTTCCAACCAGTCTTTACAAGCCTACATAATATGCAAATACAAAAAAGTGAATATAGAAAATTCAACATTCTAAACAAGTTGACTGCTTCTGTCGATGTTTACTAAACTGGGTCCTAAGCATCCATGAACGTAATCCCGTACATTCCATACGAACTTTTAACTCATTTGCAACTATATTTTTAAAGTTGAAGCTGCCGAAAAATACAAAATGTCGGACGTTTACTAAATCTAACTATTTTGTTAATTTGTTAATTTGAATATTAATTCGCATCGTTACAAAATCTGAGCTAATTGTTTTTTAGTATAACCTTACTTCCGAAGAACTATTTCGCTGGATATCGAAAAATTTGGGGCAATCAGAGCGCTCACACACTTTTTTCTCGAAAACAGCAAATTCTAATAAAATATGCACGGGTGTTTAAATCGTTCGATAAATTATTACAAACGAGGGATACGGAGAATGTGGAGACATACACCCGTTCAACTATCTGTCCATTTGATCTAAATAGTTTTGCTCAATTTTTTTCGACCACCTTGAGTATCTTGACGTAAAAACGATTTTTTTTATTTTTTATTTTTTTTTATTTTTATTTTTTTTATTTTTTTTTTTTATTTTTTATTTTTTATTTTTTATTTTTATTTTTATTTTTTTTTTTTTTTTTTTTTTTTTTTTTCAAAAATAAAGTTTAATGAGGAAGCATAACACGTTTATTTTAATTGTCGAAAATCGATCGAGCCCGTTTTGATCGGTTAAGGATGTTCGACTGGTTTACACTAGTAGTCGAATCAGTGCTACATTTTTGTAATAGTTTCATGAAAGTTTAATGCATTAAATAACTGTAATGGAGCGTTGATTTGTATTGAAGCATGTACATTTAACCGAGAGAAAATTAGTAGTGACGGATTTGCATAAAGATTAACTGATTAACGTTAATTTCCGATGGGGTACATTTTCGTTCAGATTTTTCCAAGAATAATCTATACTTTTTGTCAATTTTGATGTGTGACGGCTCATTTTCTTTCTTAAAAGATGCTCTACAAATTGGTCGGTCGGATATTTGATATTATTGATCGTTTAATATTTATAGCTATTTGTATTGTTTATCCAGCGGGTAAATTTGTAGAGGATCTTTTAAGAAAGAGAAATAGCCACCACTCTCCAAAATTGGCAACAAATTGTAGAATATTCTTGGAAAAAACTGAACGAAAATGTATCTCATTGGAAAGTACGTTAATTAGTTAAACTGTATGCAAATCCAGCACTATTGATCTTCCTCTGGGTTAAGTATACATGCTTCAATTCAAACTACTCTCTACTATTGTTATTTAATGCATTAAACTTTAATGAAACAATTACAAAAATTTAACATTGATTTGACTAGTGTGAAAAACTGTCGAACATCCTTAAACAATATCATTTTCTCAAGAAACATATAATCTCTGCATTTTCAATATACAAATAATCAAAACTTTTGCATCAGGTTAACTCCTTCCCTGAGAGGTTACGCGGAGCCTCTGACAAATGCAATGGTTGAGTTCTACCTGGCCTCCCAGGAGAGGTTCACCCAAGATATGCAGCCGCACTACGTCTATTCGCCCCGTGAGATGACGCGCTGGGTTCGCGGTATTTGCGAAGCGATCAGGCCTCTCGACAGTCTATCAGTCGAGGGTCTGGTGCGTCTTTGGGCTCACGAGGCTTTGCGCCTCTTCCAAGATCGTTTGGTGGAGGATTCCGAACGCGCTTGGACCAACAACAACATAGACGTTGTGGCTCTGAAACACTTCTTGGGTGTAGATAAGGAAAAGGCTCTCGCTCGACCGATTCTATACAGCAACTGGCTTTCCAAGGATTACGTTCCTGTCAATCGACAAGAATTACGCGACTACGTACGCGCTAGACTCAAAGTTTTCTACGAGGAGGAATTGGACGTACCGCTTGTACTTTTCGACGAGGTTCTCGAACATGTACTGCGAATTGACAGAATTTTCCGACAGCCACAGGGACATTTGTTGTTAATTGGTGTCTCTGGGGCTGGTAAGACGACTCTGTCGAGATTCGTTGCATGGATGAATGGCCTTTCGATATTCCAAATAAAGGTACGGTATATATTATAATCAAGTCTTTGTAGGACCTAGAAGAACGCTTTAAAATGGATGAAACTTGATGAACCATCTCCGAGAAGCCCTCGTAGGACTTCTGCGAAAAAAAAATTTCTAAATTTGAAACAAAACTCAAAAAAATACTACACTACACTAAAAGTGCATCTTTTTCCCCCCCACATTTCGGTATTTTTCAAACAATTTTTTTTTTTTTGTATCGAACGTAACGTAAAAAAAAATCATAAGAAATTTCGATATTAAGTTCGTCAAATGAAATAAAGGAAATCCAAACAAAAGATCATTTAAGGTAGTACCACCACGACAAGCCCAATCAAAAGCTTTGTTCGATTCTGTCTGATGATGACAAAATTATAATACTAACGAAGTAATTATCGATAATACCGGTAATATTATTTACCGTCGTAAATTTTGTTATTAGCCATTTTCACCACCCCTGTTAGAGTAAATTCGTTTGCCAGAATTTTTGTTCATTTTGGGCACAAGGTCGCCGTTCTCTTCAACAGCGTACACTTTTAAAAAATACATTGTATTTAAAAAATTACATCTTAATTTTTCGTTTTGACGGCAAAATTGAAATGAGATTTCTCCATTCTTCTAATATAGTTTACATATCAATCTTGCCGAGTTAAAGTGTAAATATCTCTGCTCTGCAGCGGTCAATCTTTAAAAAAATCCACAGATATTTAATCAACATACCCAAGAATGTGTACGTCAATTTTGATCAAATACTTAATAAGATGGTCTAATGGGGTACTATCTTAAAACATCGAAGCCAAAACAAAAACTAATGAAATCTCCAATATTCTTATTGCGTTTTAATTCGTCTATATTATTTTTCATTCATTTTCATCCCGCTAGAAGCTTTAATAGAATATCAATATGACATCAAAACAACCCAAAAATTGTCTAATATTTCGTTTTCTAAATTCTAATTTCCATCTGCAGGTGCACAATAAATACACCGGTGAGGACTTTGATGAGGATCTCCGCCAGGTGCTGCGCCGTTCCGGCTGCAAAGACGAAAAGATCGCCTTTATTCTCGACGAATCGAACGTTCTTGATTCCGGTTTCCTCGAGCGCATGAACACGCTTCTGGCAAACGGCGAAGTTCCCGGACTTTTCGAGGGCGACGAGTACACGACGCTAATGACGCAGTGCAAAGAAGGAGCACAACGCGAGGGACTTATGCTCGATTCTAACGAAGAATTGTACAAATGGTTTACGGGACAAGTTATGAAGAATCTCCACGTCGTTTTCACGATGAATCCCAGCACAGATGGCCTCAAAGACCGTGCCGCAACTTCGCCAGCGCTTTTCAATCGTTGCGTCCTCAATTGGTTTGGTGATTGGTCGGACAATGCGCTTTTCCAAGTCGGCAAGGAATTTACAAACCGCGTCGATCTGGAAAGACCCTCTTGGAAGTGTCCGGACTTTTTCCCCTCCGTTTGCTCTCTCATTCCTGGTCAACCGATGCATCGCGACGCTGTAATCAACGCCTGCGTTTATGTCCATCAAACGCTCCACAAAGCGAACGCCAGACTCGCCAAAAGGGGCAGCAGAACTATGGCCATCACTCCGAGACACTATCTCGATTTTATCAATCATTTTGTGAAACTCTATCGCGAAAAGCGAAGCGATTTGGAAGAACAGCAGCTTCATCTTAATGTCGGTCTTAGCAAGATTGCTGAGACTGTCGAGCAGGTCGAGGAAATGCAGAAAAGCCTCGCCGTTAAATCACAAGTAAACTTTTTGAGACTCAATTTTTTTTGGGGAATTGCATAGAAACGGGGTCGGTTTTTGGCCGGGCAAAGTTTAGGTTTTCTCTTCATTCTAAATGGAGTACCGAAAAAAAAGAATGGAACAATTAAGGCTTTCTAAAATGTATTTATTTTTCTTATGGGCAAAACATGACATTTTATGAAGCCATATTTTTCTCTGAGCACAAAAATGGTATTTTAGGAAACTTTTTTTGAGAATGTTTTTTATTTTTTGGGAGATAAAAGGCTTCTTAAAATACCGTTTCAGGAAGCTTTTCCTTCTTTTTTTTCTCTTGAGTTCCCCATTTTAGATTAAAAACAAACGACAAATTTTGCACGACCAGAAAGAATCCCAGATCATGTGGAATATCCTTTTCTTATTGATGATAAACAAATAACTTATCCGCGATGGGATCTTTTTTCTTTTTAAGGAACTGCAAGCTAAGAATGAAGCCGCCAATGCAAAATTGAGGCAGATGGTCAAGGATCAGCAGGAAGCTGAGAAGAAAAAGGTTCAGAGTCAAGAGATTCAGCAACAGTTGGCTATCCAAACGGTGGCCATAGATTCGAAGAGAGAGGATGTCATGGCTGATCTAGCGCAAGTTGAACCTGCTGTTGTTGACGCCCAAAACGGTAAGTTTTTATATTCCCTTCAGGCATCAAGAAGCAAATTTCCAATCAGTATTGTCTGTGATGAACGACGAAAGGGAATAGGGCAGTTGCTACTTTTTTTCTACGATGTTTTGATTGAAATTCGCTAAGAAGCATTATGAGCACATTATTTCGGCATCTGAAAGTGCATCTAATGGAGACCCGCAAAAAAAAGGGGGGGGGGGAACAAGTGCTATAGCTATAAATAGTCGGGAAATGCACAATTTTCCAGGATTAAGCAAATCGTTAAAGCAAATGTTTTAACGATGCGCAAAAAGCCGTGATTTCCGCACTGAAACACTCAACGAATATTTCTTGCTATGTATTATTTAGTACCTTTACGCAAAAGCTTGCAGACGCGTAACGTTTCAATCCACGTAAAATTGAGTAGTCACATTATTTTCTAGTCCACATAAAACTTTGCAGATACGCAACTTTTGAATCAATGCAAAATTGTACATAACTGCTAAAAAATTTAGCGCATCTATCGGTGTCATGCAAAATTATGAGTTTCCTGAGCGTTTGTAATTTCGGTGCACGAACGATTTCTGCTGTTTCGAGTCTTTTTGCGGGGTCCACGTTGCACTTAAATAAAGAAAGCCTTAAAGAATTGTAAATCAAACGAACTTACCTGTAAGTGAAGTTCGATTGTAATTATATGTAAGGCCTCGTTCGAGATGATTACATCGGTAGTACCACTAGTTGCCGCCAGATGTTTGCCACAAACGTTTGGAGTTAAAATTTTTGAGCTAGGGACTTTTTCTCCCGTCCGTTGGTCGCTCCCCTAACGCTTGTTCTTCATTAGTTTAACGTATATTTGTTTGGGATGGGTTTAATAATTATTGTAAATAATTCCCTTCGGGTGGGATGTAATCATCTCGAACGAGGCCTTACATATAATTACAATCGAACTTCACTTACAGGTAAGTTCGTTTGATTTACAATTATATGTCGCCCTCGTTCTCGAGATTACATCGGTAGATGTTTAGAGTTTGGAAAAGAACGTTTTATTCTCGCGAATATTTTGTTCTCCGATTTATTCAGGATTTCCAATTTTCCTGTCTAGTACAGTTTTCGCAAACCCACCTTTTGCGGGCATGATAGGCCTATTGTAGAACCTCGCGAACACTTTTGAGTCTTCTGACCAGCCTGCTGTACATTTAATAACGCTTAAGTCTAAACCCTTATTGAGGGCCTCTGAGGTGGCCGCGTGTCGCGTGCTATGCGCCGAAAATTCGCCAAGGTTGCACCTCTTCAATATTACTTTCAGCCAACGACAAATTGTTTGAGCCGTCGCAGGTCCGTGAGGTTTATTGACCGTTACAATCAGTCTGTTGCCTTTCCGTGAAGGCTTTGTTACCTCTAAGTATCCCACTATAACCCTCGCTAAGCAAAGCGAAGGGTTGTCTTTGAAAAAAGGAATAAAAAACCTCGGCTGGGCTGCTCCCGGTCTCGATGTCTTGATTAGTTCTACTACATTTATCTGAACTCCCAATTCATCTATTGATATATAGCTCGTATCGATAAGCGAGAGAGTCTGAACCCTGTGAGCCGTACCCATGGCTAAGAGAATGATTAATTTCTCTGTGATTTTCTGTAATGAAAGAGATTCGAGAGGGTCCATCTTTGCTGCCTCTTTCAGAATAATCTCTGAATTCCACGTTTTCGAGTATTTTGGAAGCGCCGGTTTTAGGCGAAACACCCCTTTGAAAAATCTCGACACCATCGGTTCGTCTGTAAGCAATCTCTTCAGAATTAGGGAAATCGCGGATCTCGCGGAGTTTAACGTCCCGTACGACGCCCCCTCTTTAAACCAGTCCGACAGGAATCTTAACACCTGATCTATTTCTACGTCAAACGGGTCTCGATTGATTTTCCCGCAGTATTCCCACCATCTTTTGAGTGGAGATGTGTACTGTTTGATCGTAGAATCTGTTATAGATGCCATCATAATGTCGATTGCCTCGATAGGAGTCCCTTTTTTCAGGTACGCTTGCATGATAATCTCCCTGCCATTAGTGAAAGTTTTCCCGCCAGGGGATGACGGATCGATCTAAAAGGGCACGACAAAAGATTATTAGAGGGTTCGAAGATTAACGGTTCTTCGGTCAGCATGTCAATGAAAATCGGGTACCATGGCTGCGACGGCCAACGAGGAACTACGATCATTCCGTCCGCTTTATCTTGACGAAATTTCTTTAGAACGCGTAAAATGAGCGAGAAAGGGGGAAACGCATAACAAAACCATTTGCTCCAATTTACCGTGAACGCGTCGATAACGAGTGCTTCTGGGTCTCTATTCCATGCGCAGAACAGTCTAGTTTTCTTATTAATTCGCGACGCGAAAAGGTCGATCTCCGGGGTGCCGAACTGTTTAATTATCCTTTTAAACGCGTGATTATTAATTTCTCATTCGGTGTCTATATTTCCCTTCCTAGACTCAGCGTCAGCCTCTACATTTTCCTTTGAAGGAATGTACGATGCGAACACCCACAGCCGTCTCGCCTCACACCATTTCCAGATGTCTTGAGCAATTCTATTTAGGTTCGCAAATCTTACGCCACCCATCTTATTAATGTACGCTAAAGCTGTCGTATTATCTACTCTAATCAATAGTTCGCTATCCCTGAGCTGAGTTGCGAAGCATTTAATAGCGAAAAAAGCTGCCCGCAGTTCGAGTTCGTTAATGTGTGCGCGTTTTTCGCGATCGTTCCAGAATCCGCCTGCGGTCTCCCCGTCGAACGATGCACCCCAGCCGGTTTTTGATGCGTCTGAGAAGATTTCTCTCGCGAACGAAAACCTCCTAATCGGATTTTTTGCTATTCTAAGATTCTCTTTCCACCACCTGAGATCGTCTTTTACTGCCTCCAGAGGGAAAAGCATCTCTTGCTCGTAATCTCCGTTCGAGAGAATCAACGCGAAATATTTTTCCCGCTCTAACAGCTTGCAGTATGCTTTCCCGTACGCTATTCCCCTACAAACTGCGACTATTCGAGCCGACTAGCTGGGCGAATTCTCTAAATTTACAGGTCTTTTTCTCGACAAATCTATCGATCAGTTTAGACAGATTATCTCTCTTTTCGTACGTCGGTTCGACCGACATCTTTTCCGAGTCCAGAATAAACCCTAGGTATTTTATACGATTCGTCGGCGTAAGTTTGCTTTTTTCATAATTTATTACGAAACCCAGAGATTCGAGCAATTCTCGGATTCTTTCCAAATCAGACGCGCACTTTTCTCTGCTCTCTGCTACGCAGAGAATGTCGTCCAGATAGATCATTAAAACGACCCCTTCGTCGCGCAATTTTGCCATAACCGGCTTTAAGACTTTAGTAAAAATGTACGGGCTAGTGCAGAGTCCGAATGGGAGGCATGTGAACTGAAAAAAGAATCATCGTGAAGTCTATTGTGCCCATAAACGCCCTCGGACTGAGGAATCTAATCGCGGTTCGCAGATCTTCCAGTTTAAAGTGTGGAATCTCTAGATGTTGGTTAAAATTCTTTAGATTGAGAATAAATCTTTTCGACCCGTCCGGTTTGTCACGTAAAAAATATCCCGATAGAAACTGTTCCGTTGACTCGCCGCACCGTTCGATCGCACCTATATTTTCTAACCGATCTAAAGCTACTCGAATTGCTGCCAACTCTTTCTGTGAATGTTGAAACTCGTTCCGCTTTGACGACTGACATATTTCACTTGCTACTGGGATTCTATAACCCGCTATGCATTGTAAGACAAACTGATCGTCCGTGAGAGATCGCCAGGACCGAATAAATAATTTTAATCTGCCTGCTGAGCGCGTTACCTCTAATGGTTGAATCGATTGTTTGGACGAAATGGGGTCTTCGATTGGCCGTGTTGATTTCTCGGTGACCAATTCATGAATTTGTTCCTGTTCGTGAAGGGCTTCTGATTTTGACCCGAGTGTCCCGCCTTCTGGGACGGGTCTCTCGAGTTTAAAGACCCCGCCTTTTGTTGACCTTTCTTCGACGACTGCGTCGCTTCTCCCGTGGGTTTATAGTCTTTGCCAATTTTGGCAACTTCCTTGGCATCCTTTATTTTGTTTGCCAGGTCCGTCCCGAATAGCAGATTATCCGGTGTCGTCTTCTCCAAAATCGAGCGAAACTCCCTCGACACACTCGGCATTATATAAGCAATTCTGGCTTTGGATTGAACTCGATGGATCTCGATTAGCAATTTTGCAGTGTCCGATAGTTCTTCCAGAATTACAAGTCGATCGACCATTTGGGACTCTTCGAACAAGATTTGTTTAAGCGCGCAGCTGAGAGATGACAGGGCTGTGCCAGCGAGGTTCTGCGTAGCACAGAAATGTTTGTCTCTTTTCTTCGCTGCGTCGTTCAGGAAAACCAAGAGTTCTTGGTTAAGCGAAGGTGCTTACAGTTCAAGGCTTCCCTGGCGAGCGTACTTTGTGAGAATTTCCTCTTTCTCCTCCTTTTTTATACCCGACTTGAGCCATTCAGCCCAGCGAGTCGACAGGGAAGAGGGTAGATCGAGAGATTTTGCCGTCTTGGACGTGGGATCTTCACCCAGAATTCTTAGTGCTTCCTCGTCCAACATTTCCTCGTCTTTTTCCACTGACACTTCCCCGTCCCCTCGATTCTCTTTGTCCTCCTCGGCTGTACCTGAAAAAGTAACACATTCGTGCGCCTAAGTATTTTAGGCGACTAGAGATCCGGGAAACAATATTCCGGTCTGAGACATTGTCCGATTTTGGACATCTGAGAGGTACGGAACGAAACAAAACCCACCTTGTGGGAACTCTGTACCGTCCTCGACATTTTCGGCGTCATTTCCGCCATCTTTTTCTCTTTGCTCGCTGCCGTCGTCTGACTGGCCGGCGGACGCGACAATCGCGGTCGTAACGTCGTCTTCGATCGCTTTTATTCGCTTCAGGAGCCTTTCAAGGGTCTCCTGCGACTCACTTTTCCTCTTGAGCTTACTCATTTCGCGGAATTCACCTAATTACGCACTACAATACCTGGATGACGAAGTGTAACGATGTGGCCTCATCCAGCACAAACAGTGTAATGAAGAACAAGCGTTAGGGGAGCGACCAACGGACGGGAGAAAAAGTCCCTAGCTCAAAAATTTTAACTCTAAACGTTTGTGGCAACATCTGGCGGCAACTAGTGGTACTACCGATGTAATCTCGAGAACGAGGGCGACATATAATCAGCATTAATGTAATTAATGCGAAGCGCTTCGCCGTCTTCAACCCTTATTACATTTAATAAAACAGGACGTATGACAAAAAGCCGTATTTGGGTGTAAATTAGAAATTTAATGCCACAAATCCATTTTTATAATCGTTATACATAGTTTATGAAATCGTTTTTGGAACAAAAAAAAAAAAATAGTCCGACTTGCCTTTTTCCCAAATCGGTCGATGTGAAATGCGTGTCGTGTTTTGTGCTTACGATATTACCGTTAAGCGTAGCTGTGAAGGGGATAAAGCGCCAGCATCTTGTGGAGATCCGTTCAATGGCAAATCCACCGGCGATCGTAAAGGTCGCTTTAGAATCGATGTGCTTGTTACTCGGGGAGAATGCAACCGATTGGAAACAGATACGCGCCGTGACAATGAAGGACAGCTTTATACCGACTATCGTCAATTTCAACACTGAGGACATCACGTAAGAGACAGCTCGCCCTCACAAGGGCCTGATGAATGTTCGACGCTAGGCTGGGACTCTAATCAACAACACTTAATACTATTATTGCTTGTTATATGTTATTGTTTAATGTACTTAGTGTTTGTTGGTTGATTTTTTATTAAGCTCATACGCTTCGTCCGTAAATGCAACGCACGCGATTAAATCACATGGTTTGAAATATTTTACGTTAAAATTAAGTGGTTTTATAAATCTGACAGCGAATTTTTTTAAATGCGACTTCAGAATGCGCATTGGGAATTCGAAAATTGTTCTTAAAAAACCTGCATATCTCTAAAAAATTTCAAAAAAGAGATAAGCACTATTCTATCGACAAAGTATTTAAATTACTTTCTTCGTCGAAAAAATGATCTAATATTACGGCCATGGAATATTGTTATTGATTGAACAGAAATAGGAAAAACTTCGAAGAGACCTTTTTTTATTATAAGTTTGAGGTTAAACTCAATCTTAAGATTACAGATAGCTAAATTTTAGTATTTTACGATACTAGTGCGATCAAACTTTTCCTGACGAGTGTTGTAATCACACGAGTTGAGAAAAAGTTTTTCACACGATTGTCGTACAAAACTTTATTTCACGAGTGCGAGAAGTGCGACTTCTCGAAGCGAAGCGAAGTCGCACTGAGTGGCGTAATAGTACTTTGCAATACAAGGGCGAGAAAGTGATCATTATATGCAGATTGGGAAGTTGATCGCACCAGCCCCACGAGTATCACAGCAGCACGAGCCGAAGGCGAGTGCGGCGAGTGCGATCAACTTCACAACCGTCGTATGATGATCGCTCTCTCGCTCTGTATCGCATAATACTTTTTGTAACAAATCTCGCGCGTGCGAGAAGGGCGTCCGAGAAGTGATTCCCGTGCGAGAAGTAAAATAGCATTGATGGCTGTAAAGCGTTACTTATGCCACGCGCGGCAGGCACGAGAAGTAGCACTTCTCATGCATGCGTTACAAAATAGTATATTACGATACGAGTGCGATCAAACTTTTTCTAACGAGTGTTGCAATCACATGAGTTCAGAAAAAGTTTCTCGCACGAGTTTCGTATACAACTTTATGTCACTAGTGCGAGAAGTACGCATTTCTCACACGGAGTGGCATAATAGTACATTACGATACGAGTGCGAAAGAACTTTTTCTCACCTCCGGGCCAAAAGCGACAACTTTCGTTCCGCTGCGCGGAACGAAGTTCCCGGTTTTCGGCTCCGTCGATGAGAAAAATCGTATACACTCCTCGGGCAGTAAATAAGAAAGCCTCAGATCACATGTTTGACGACCACGGCTTCGCCTCGGCCGACAATTACATCTGATCTGAGACATTTCTTACTTTACTGCCCTAGGTGTGTAATATACTATTTCTGACGAGTGTTGCAATCACACGAGTTAAGAAAACGTTTTTCGCATGAGTATCGTACAAAATTTTATTTCACGAGGTGTGTAAACGACGTTTGACGCACGCGAAGCGTGCGTAAAACCGCGTTCTACGCACTGAGTGAAATAAAATAATATATGAGTAGATACTGATATCATCGCTGAAGAAACAATTTTTATTATATTCATTGCATCTTATTACGGATTTCTGGATGCTTATTATATGCAGTCTTGATTTTCGCCCAATCACCTTTTTTTCAGCAGGACAAACTATTAGGGACTTTATTTTCAGAGGTACGACCGTATTTTTTTTAAATATCTAAAATAGAAAATTCTGACGGTAGCTAATATCATCTGTTTATGCTGACCTGCGAGAGGAAAAACAAAATATCGCATTTCGCGATTACATATGAATTTATTCCATGAATTCATATAACTTAAATTGTTTTACAGGTTTGCAACATATTTAACATAGAAAAAACTTTACTATTATTGAAATACTTAAAGTATAAAGTCGATTATTTGCTACCAATATGTGATTATATTATTTTCAGTCTTAAGTGTAATTGTAAGATCCAACCTACAACCGAATATTCGGCCCCAAGTTATTTACAATCATTGGATACAAAAGTTTACATATCTACGCAACAATTAGTCATAATTATTTATTGGAGAAAATATTTTAAACTCTTTTCAAACCGAATAGTAATATATGCTCAGAAGAATATTTGAGGGTAACAATTCGTTGATATTCTTCGAAGAACCGTTGCATTTATGGAAGAAGAAAGGGACTTGTACATAGAAAACTTATCGTTGTTTTTCAGCAATAAATATCTAACTTTATAGGTCGGCCGATGCAGCTTGCCGCCTGTCGCAGCGCGCGCCCGCTTACGCCTCGTATAACTTTCATCGTAACTTAGCCTAAAATGCCTGCGCATTATCTTCCTTGTACTTCTACATGATACCGTGTTTTTGTTTCATTACGCGTCGTACAGCGGTCAAGTCGATAAAGAAACATCATTTGGTCGAGGTTCGTTCCATGGCGAACCCACCAGCTATCGTCAAGGTTGCACTGGAGTCTATCTGCCTATTGCTCGGCGAAAATGCCAGCGACTGGAAATCTATACGCGCTGTCATCATGAGAGACAATTTTATCAATACCATAGTCTCTAATTTCAGTACTGAGGATATAACGTAAGCATGCTTTCAATGTTTCTCAATTCCTTTACTGCCCACAAAAGTATCAATTTGCACTTTTAGCAGTGGCAACAAAGAGTGCGACCAAACAAGTCTTAAGACTTAATATTTTCGGCATAATTTGCAGACTTATTATTTCGTTAGTTTCGGGACCGCTCGAACGTAATCGTGCTGCGAGACGTGAGACAAACCAAGTAGTATTCATCTTTATAGACGAACGGATGCAGACCTTGTCTATGAAATCAAATTTTGCGACATAATTGTACAAGTTAAGAGGAGACTGTCAACTCAAAATCGATGATATTCATCGATAACTTTCTCAGTTATTTGGCTGCTAGTATTATATTTAAAAATGTTACTTTGATCAGCAAGAAATAATTTTTAACAAGATGACCAAAGAACATGGCTATTATGAATCACCTACGATATATATATATATATATATATTTTTTTTTTTCTCTGCCCTCTTTTACAACAACCGGTAGGCCGGATATTTCTAAATAATTATCGGTTATATAGGAGATGAATCCTTCTGATAAGAGTGGCGCGATGGGAGAAACGTAAACATTGGCGGAATATCGTAGATCTAAAAGTAGATTTTAAGAAATATATCTCAAAATTAATCGTGATTTCACCAATTAAAAAAACGGAAAAAACTGTATTCATAGGAACAATTTTACCTATCGTTTCTTTGATAAAAGTATGCAGAGTGCAAAAAGAAAACAAAAATTACAGTAGGTAACTTAGAATAGTCAAAAGCTTACGTTACCTTGCAATAAAATGTTTTTGTATAACGAGTCAGCGGTAAATATTTTTATATAATACCAGTAGCCAAATTAGTGAGATATTCATCAATGAATATCACTAATTTAGATCCTTCTCTTAAATTAAGTTCGATTTCTGCGGTTAGACCTTCCAGGACGGTCTTTCGATTTCCAAGCGTATTCTCTAGTATCCGCTCATCTATTATTCGCTGTATCTTCCTTTAATAAGCAATTTTTGAGTCGTAGCGCACTGTATTCGTCCCTTTTCTTCTATCGACCATCTGCACATCGCATTACCAAAAGCACCGCCTAAACAGCTTCACGAAATATTTCGGCACAACATTAACAAGCGGTGTTCGTATTGTTTATTTTACATCCAACACACCTTAGATCTGTGCTATATCACAGTCAAATTGGCTCGTTTTTTTATAAATCAAAGCGAATTAAAAACAACTGGGCGCTACTCACCGATCAATTTCGCTGATATACCTTCTGCCCCGTTAATGCATGCTAACAGCGAACGATGAACTTGTAACTAACTAAAGTTGTATATGAAAAGCGATCGGAACCGATTGCAATTGTTGTCATGATTCGTCCATAACCAAACCGTTTCTAATCAAAATTGTTAACGAGCTAAAAAAAACAAAATAAATTATTCGTAAGCTAACTGGATTTACGAAACAATCGTAGTAAACAATATGTATTACGACTGATTGGGATGTTTTCGTAGCGACGAGGTTCGTGACAAGATGAAGAGTCGGTATTTGAGCAATCCTGATTATAACTTTGAAAAAGTTAACCGCGCCAGTATGGCCTGTGGTCCTATGGTTAAATGGGCAATAGCACAGGTCAGTATTCAAATTATCAAAAGAATCGGAGGATATCACCAATTTCAAGTGAAAAAAGCGGGAGTATTATTATTATTATTATTATTATTATTATATATATATATATATATATTTTTTTTTTTTTTTTTTTTTTTTTCAAAAGAAGAAATCATGATAAATTCCATGGTATTGATTAAATCGTAACTTCTTTTTACACGCTTTCTGATCTCTTCTTTATTTATGTAAAAAATTTCTGCTGAGAACTCCAAAAGCAAGCCATCCACCATAAAAATACTCGTTTATTCGTAACGATGTATTTTGTTTATGATGTAAACAAATCTTTAGGATCAAATATAAAAAATAGTTTCATTTTTCAAATGTTCTGAATATCACAAAAATGAAAATCCTAAAGTTGTATATTTGCCTTTGCAGTTTTTTCACTATTGGAACACTGTTTCAGATAATCAATCATTTGGAATTACCTATACGATGATTAAAAAATGAGAAAACTTAAACGTGCCTTAAAAAAAATGTATAAAAAATCCTATGCTATTGATTATTTGCAATTGTTTACATTCTTCTATTCCCAAATAAATCCCTAGGTCCGAATATAACGAAAATGTAGAAGTTTAATTTTTTTTAAATACAGAATAGCATACAAATTGATTTCCGAAATTTGGTATATTTTTCATCAGGAATGTTTTATTATGATCAAAATACCGTTATCATTCAATTATCCTCTTTATGAAATCTTAAGTAGCATTTGTTTTTACCGATTAAAAAAATAAAACGTACCGTTTGCTTGAAATCGGTGCCCCCTGGTCATGACTATGAATTTAAAGCATAAACTTGTATACCACATTCGCGTATTTCTTGTAGATCGAATACGCTGATATGCTAAAACGCGTCGAGCCATTGCGCGACGAACTATATTCTCTCGAGCGTCAAGCTGAAACAAACAAAGCTAAGGGAGAAGAAGTGAAAAATCTCATAGCCCAACTCGAGCTCAGCATTGCGTCGTACAAAGAAGAGTACGCTCAACTTATATCGCAAGCACAGGCGATCAAAACTGATTTGGAGAACGTTCAGGGCAAGGTGGACCGCTCGATTGCACTTATCAAATCTTTGGTCATCGAGAGGGAAAGATGGGAGGCCACGAGCGAAACTTTCCGAAGTCAAATGTCGACTATCATCGGAGACGTCCTACTGTCGTCCGCCTTCTTGGCTTATGCTGGATACTTTGATCAACACGTAAGGATTTGTTATGCCCTTTCATGTTAGCCCTTTCCATAAAAAACTTGCATTTTGGTTTTATTAAATTAAAATGAAAAAGGCATTTCTCCTTAGATCTCCACTATTCGTAAGAAATGTCCAGAGTTTGTAGATAAAAATTGAAGAATGTGTTTTAAATATAATTTTGAATTCCTTTTCTGTTTTGTTACGTTGAAAATGAAGATGCTTTTTTAAGAGAATTCCACTACACGCAAAATTTTCCCAAAATTAATGGAGAAAATTTTTTTTTTTATACTTTTAAAAACAGGTGTTCCTTCAATGTTTCAAATATGCTACGTTAACAAATCGAAAAAGTTTTAGCTTCTTAACCCCTTCTGTACCAGCACCTGCAGTGTGAATATTTAAACAATTCCCAGATTGAGAAACGTTTTGAAAAAAATCTGAAAAGAATGTACAATGGACTTACGGAATTTTTACTTACATGGTAAAATGAGTTCGGTTCCTACTAGCATAAAGTCTTCAGTACGTAAAGGGCTAATAATATAGAAAGAACAAAACACTCTGTTATGGTAATGAAACTCATACTTGATATAAAAAAGCGATTGCTGCCCATAGCGATCAATTATCTATTAAATGCATTTTATTCGAACAACAAAACTTCTATTTCTCCGTGAATTTTTTGTATTTTTTAATTCTCGATGCAGCCTATAGATGGACACCTAAAAAGCGTCTAGAAAATGTATATCAATTTTTTTCTTCAAAACGCTGAATATTCACCATTTTTCATTTCAGTACCGTCAAAATCTATTCACAACTTGGTGTCAGCATCTCCAGCACGCAAACCTGCAGTTCAGGCCCGACATCGCCCGAACAGAGTATCTTTCAAACCCAGACGAGCGTCTAAGATGGCAAGCAAACGCTCTACCGACAGACGATCTTTGCACAGAGAATGCGATAATGTTGAAACGTTTCAACCGTTACCCCTTGATAATCGACCCTTCGGGCCAGGCGACGGAGTTCATAATGAACGAGTTCAAGGACCGCAAGATAACAAAAACGAGTTTCCTCGACGATTCCTTCAGAAAGAATCTCGAGAGTGCTTTGCGTTTCGGAAATCCACTGCTCGTCCAGGACGTGGAAAATTACGATCCCATATTGAATCCTGTACTGAATCGCGAGCTCCGAAGAACCGGCGGCCGCGTTCTCATAACTCTCGGTGACCAAGACATCGATTTGTCGCCATCATTTGTAATTTTCTTGTCAACTCGAGATCCAACCGTCGAATTCCCACCTGATATATGTTCTCGTGTGACATTCGTGAACTTCACCGTAACAAGAAGTTCTTTGCAGAGCCAATGTTTGAATCAAGTGCTAAAGGCCGAGCGTCCAGACATCGACGAAAAGCGTTCAGATCTTCTAAAATTACAAGGCGAATTCCATCTCCGCTTGAGGCAGCTCGAAAAATCATTGCTGCAAGCGCTGAATGACGCGAAGGGCAAAATCCTCGACGACGATTCTGTAATAACAACTCTGGAGACTTTGAAGCAAGAGGCTGCGGATATAAGCAAAAAGGTCGAGGAAACTGACAAAGTAATCGCCGAAATTGAAACAGTTTCACAACAATACATGCCACTTTCCCAGGCTTGTTCAAACATGTACTTCACAATGGACAGCCTCAATCAAATCCACTTCCTCTATCAATACTCCCTTAAAATGTTCCTTGATATTTTCACCTCGGTTCTCTCACAAAATCCAAAACTATCGGGAATATCCGACTACACCCAGAGACTTTCGCTCATAACAAGCGATCTCTTTTCGGTTTGTTACGAGCGCGTGGCTCGAGGAATGTTACACGCTGACCGGCTAACATTCGCGCTTTTGCTCTGCCGCATTCACCTCAAAGGCATTGCGACCGAATCAACTTACGACAGCGAATTCACTTTCTTCCTTCGTGGTAAAGAGGGCGTTCTTAATATTAGAGGCCCACCGGTGCCGAGTTTGAGCTCGGAGCAGCAGGAAGCGATGATGCGCCTCAGCATTAGACTTCCAGCCTTCAAAAAGCTGTCGCAAAATATCCAGGAACATGCTGAATTTGCTACTTGGCTACAATCACCGACACCCGAAAATTCAGTGCCAAAATTGTGGGAAGAGGAAAAGCCTCTCTCGCCTACAGGTATGTCAATCCAAAGGAAATCTCAGCATTTTTTTCAAAACCGAGTTTTTTCAAAATTTTTAAATGAACTAATACATCTCGGAATCCCAATTAAACCTCACAGTATCTGAGACATCAGAGAAAGACTCGTGTAATTCAGACGAGAATAAAAAGACCAAACTCATTGTTAGTCCAGTATTTTAAAGAATGAACCATAATATTAGTCCGATTATGACGAGTGATAGCTAATTTTATTTATCGGAAGCTGTTTAATAAATTCACCGTTGCTATTTTGATACGATTAATAAATAAATTTACGAGTTTCCTTTTTCTGCAGGAACATCGATCTATCAACTACTGATGATACAAGCATTCCGCCCGGATCGCGTTATGGCTGCAGCATCGCTCTTCATAACTTCCGCTCTCGGTGAGACTTTCATGGCCGCTGCGGAGGTCGAATTGGACTTCGCTTCAGTCGTAGAAAATCAACTAAAGGCTGCTGTGCCAGCATTACTCTGTTCTGTTCCCGGATTCGATGCTTCGGGACGAGTTGACGATTTAGCTGCAGAATTGAGCAAGCAAATCGTCAGCATAGCTATCGGTTCCGCCGAGGGCTTCAATCAAGCCGACAGGGCAATAAATATGGCTGTGAAGGCAGGTCGCTGGGTGATGCTGAAGAATGTTCACCTAGCGCCTCAATGGCTCGTTCAGTTGGAGAAAAAATTGCACAGTATGCAGCCACACGCTGGATTCCGTCTGTTTTTGACTATGGAGATTAACCCTAAAGTTCCGGTGAATCTTCTGAGAGCTGGAAGGATATTCGTCTTCGAACCTCCTCCGGGTATCAGAGCGAACCTTCTGCGTACTTTCAGCACTGTTCCGGCTTCCAGAATGATGAAGGCGCCCAATGAAAGAGCCAGGCTTTACTTTTTGCTCGCCTGGTTCCATGCTATCGTTCAAGAGCGTCTTCGTTACTCACCTCTCGGCTGGGCGAAGCATTACGAATTCAACGAGAGCGATCTTCGCGTCGCTTGCGATACTCTCGATACTTGGATCGAAGCTACCGCGATGGGAAGAACGAATTTGCCTCCTGAAAAGGTTCCGTGGGATGCACTTGTGACTCTACTTTCGCAGTGCATCTACGGAGGAAAAATTGACAACGATTTTGATCAGAGATTGCTCGCCTCTTTCCTGAGAAAATTATTTACTCCGAGATCTTTCGAAGCGGATTTTGCGCTGGTCGCTAATGTCGATGGAGGCCAAGGAAATCAGAGGCACATCACGATGCCTGATGGCACACGAAGAGATCATTTCCTGAAGTGGATTGAGGCTTTGTCTGATAGACAAACGCCTTCGTGGCTCGGATTGCCGAATAATGCGGAGAAAGTTTTGCTTACTACGAGAGGAACGGATCTTGTTTCGAAGCTACTGAAGATGCAGCAACTTGAAGATGAGGATGAGCTCGCTTATTCGAACGATGAGTCGCTTGATGCACCCCGCGAAGCTGAAGCTGATGGACGACCTTCGTGGATGAGAGTTCTTCATAATTCGGCGTCTACCTGGCTGCAGCTGCTGCCGAAGAACCTGCAGACGCTTAAGAGGACCGTAGAGAATATTAAAGATCCTTTGTATCGGTACTTTGAGCGCGAGGTCAACAGCGGGGCCAAGCTTTTGCAGGATGTTATTCATGATCTTGAAGACGTTGTACTTATTTGTCAAGTAAGTTGAATCATTTTATTGCTATTGGTAAAAATTATCAGGAGGCAGTCTGACCAACTTTTCAAAAAATTGGGAAATGGGAAAGGATATTGTATTTAGTCAGCCAAGTCAGGGAATAAAATTGTTTGTAGAAAATTGAAAGATTTTAAGGCTGGTGCAAGCATTATAATGTCTTAGTTAGTTAGAGCGCAAAAAAAAACTTTTTTAAGTTCTCAGTCCAGGAAAGTGCACTTTTCGCATCAGTTTCCTCAAGTCATATTGAAAATTCGAGAGAAAATATTTTTTTTTTCTCTGGTGTTGAAATGTACTATTATTAATTATAGATGGAAATCGAATGCAATGGAAATTATAGGCAGGGAAACTTTTGGCGTTTAATTGTGACAACATTTCATGAGCTGCCTGAAAAGTAACCTGAAAATTGATTTTAATATATATTTATTTGTTCGTCCACAGGGCGAGAAGAAGCAAACCAACTATCACCGTACTATGCTGTCAGAATTAGTGAAAGGCATCCTACCAGCGGGCTGGAGACGATACACCGTGCCAAGAGGCTGCACGGTTATCCAGTGGATCACGGATTTCAGTCACAGAGTTTCGCAATTGCAAGAAGTATCGCGTCTGGTGTCGCAGGGCGGCGCCAAAGAAATTAAGGTTCGCTTATGTCAATTTCTTTATTTCGAAAAGTAGATGATAAAAAAGAATAAGACATAATTGTATTTTAGAGAAAATCGCGTGCGCAATCAAGATTTCTTGACAAAATAGCAAAACTGCGATTAATATAATAGGCTATGAAAAAAAGGTTTATGTCCCATTCAACGGCCGTTAAGTCGTCTTTTACATACAGGGATGAAAAAATAGTACTTTGCGATACAAAGGCGAGAGATAGCGATAATTATACGCAGGTTGGGAAGTTGATCGCACGAGCCCCACGAGTACGATCAACTTCACAACCGTTGTACGATGATCGCTTTCTCGCTCTGTATCGCATAATACTTTTTGTAACAAATGCATGAGAAGTGCTACCGAGTGTAATGTCGCGCGCGTGCGACAAGTGCGTGCGAGAAATAAAATAGCATCGATGGCCGTAAAGCGTCACTTACGCCACGCACAGCAGGCACGAGAAGTAGCACTTCTCATGCATGCGTTACAAAAAGATATTTTCCTTTAGTTCAACCTCTTTAGGTCTGGTAAATTCATTCGCTTTTGGTTAAACTGAGCAAAAAATTCTTTAGTTTGAATTACTTCTAAAAGTCTATCCGAAAAAAGTTTCTAGGTTGAATTGTCAGGAAAAAAAGTTTCGGTTGAACTCGCAGTAAAGAATCAGGATAACTTGAGATAAAATTGACTACATTGAATTTATTTACTCGCTGTATAAAACGAACGCAGTTAATTACAGTTCAACTACAGAAGTTAATAATCATTATCGAAAATATTTTCAGAGTTTCCCAGTATGGCTTGGTGGTCTTTTGAATCCCGAGGCGTACATAACTGCAACCCGGCAGTGCATCGCACAGGCTAACAGCTGGTCCCTGGAAGAACTTCAGCTCGATGTGACAATCGGCGACGGTGACAACATAGCCACCGATGACTGCTCTTTTGCAGTCACAGGACTCAAGCTTCAAGGTGCTCTCTGTAAAGATAACCAACTGTATCTCACCTCGACGATAATGACGGATTTACCGGTCACTATGTTGCGATGGTTCCGCTCGTCGACGGAGGAAGTCCGGAAGGGCAAACTCTCGCTGCCAGTTTATCTCAATAGCACGCGCACAGAATTACTATTCACGTTTGATTTGAACACCGCTACCAATCAAGATCCGCACAGTTTCTACGAGCGCGGCGTAGCAGTACTAATTTCCACGGCTCTGAACTAAGTTTAGATAGAAAACTCGTAATTTATATTGGCTTCTAACCCCCTGTTCGTCTGATCCGTACTGTCTCCGTATTTATTGATAAATGATCGCATAATGTAGTAAAAAAGGCACGCGCCATACAGTTTATATTGAAGCATAATTTTAAAGAAGCGTGTAAAACCTAAAGAAATGTATGTTGAAGGCGAGAAGATGAACTTCGTGATGTATACAGATATATTTTATTTAATTTTTCTACGCGTTCCACTTCGAGAATCTTCGTATAGAGAAGAAAAAAAAAACAAGTTTTTTGATAATAATTCGTCAATCTGTAATGTGAAAATAGAACCGTACTAATTTATCTCACGTTTGAAGAAAAAAGCTTCTAATAAAGTGTATGCCTATGGCGATCTAAAAGCTGTATTTTATTTATTATAGATAATATTTATTACATGTTGATATTCTCAACATTATTTTTGTAGTGCGTCCATCGTGAATGCTTTTTAGGTGGATATTCTAAAACTGGTAGACCTCGACTCAGATCTGAGTCCATACGAAGTAGTAATACTGTACGAGTTAATCCTTTAACTTCCAACGTAACACATATAAATTACAAGAATAGCTGTTTTGAGGACATTAAAAAATATGATTCAAGTATTCTGGAATAATTTTAAAAGCATTATTCAAATCATACCGATTTATATTTTTTAAATTTCCATTTTTCTTCCTTTATTCCCCAAGATAAAAGAACGATTTTTAAAAAAAATATTTCTTAATAGATTTGCATCTTCAAGCAAAAAATCGAGAATAAAGTATGTATTACAAGTGTCGAATGTGATTGAATGATTAATCAATTATTAAAATTGTTTAACCAATCAAAAACTAATTTACGGAATTTATGTATGACGCAGGTAAATAATTAATCGATCTAACTTATAAAAGAACATAAAAACTTTATTGTGGTCCATAATATCATGTTATACTGAACGAAAGGGAAAGCAGTAAGATTTCGCCTTCTACAATCTATTATCTGGGCGCGATTTACAGTGATCATTGTGATGTTCGTTGTTTCTTTGCGAATTAAAAACAAAAACGAAAAATCAATTCGTAGCCCAACTTGGAATTACCGTTGAGAATAATCCCTACGAAAATTCATTTATTTTACACAAAACGTTATAAACCAGCAGCAGCAAACACACACAAACTGGACGGACTAAACATTCGCTGAATCAAAGGCTGTATATATATATATATATATATATATATATATATTTATAATGCAGGAATGAGAGGATAATTATGAAGATTGCAGGTCCACGCTCCCTCGACGACTAAATGATTTAAATGATAACAATATTAACACGTATTTACAAAAATTAGTCTTTGATCGACGGAGCGCTTAATATTTATACATCGAAGCGTCGCTCGTCACCGCGATAAAGAAATCTCACGAGATATCGTTGCGAGTTTATATGAATCGAAAAAAATGCATTTGAACACATTTACAGTGATAAATACGCTGTCCGGAACATAAACATTTCGTTTTGTGCTCTCGACGCATCATCGTCGTCGTATCTTTACGAAGCTCATGACAAACACTTAAAATAAAATACCGACTTGTTTAAGTTATTAAACCGTTACGTTTACATTTATATCATACAAATCGTATTCATTCACGAGAATATCGAGCCATTCTGCATAAATATCCAATTATTGAGCAGTGTTACTTCACCACTCTGAAAAATGAATAATTAATGTTATGCAGATTTCATTTTCTTTCATCTTTTTTCATTGGATTTATGACGCTATGCCAATTTCCATTTTTCACAGATTTATAATAGAGAGTAACGTTTGAAATCGTTGTTTCAAATAACACTATAATTTCTGCACAAACAAGAACTGTATCTGAATTCAATGACTAATCAACTTGAAGAAATATATGTTTGGATTCCATTTTAAAAACTATTTTTTTCGATCTGTTTATTAGATAAAAATGAATATCTATACCAAAATAAATGTCAAGTGAATTAAAAAGTAGCTGCCTACCGGTTGAAAAAAGCAATTGGACATTTACACCGAATAAACTCGCAAATAGATATATTTTTTTATCATATAGGAATAATGCACTTTTCTAAGGCGTATCGCGTCCTCGCAACGTTCTCCCGACTCTTCCAAATCCGCGAAGAATCATACATCATAAAGATAAACACTATGAATAAAAAAAAAAAATACATCACACTTTCTCGAAAAGAAAAAAAAAGAAAGAGAAAACGAAACTAAATTGGTGCAAGTCTATATCACAGAAACAGAATTATCCATTTCGTTAACAGTCTTCTTTTCGTCATCGTCGTCGTCGTTTTCGTCTTCGTGGACTAGAGGCACATCTTTAGCGAATACGAGAGAATCCTCGCCGATCGGTGCGGCGGCGTTTACGAGATTCTCAACCGAAGCCGCGGTTGTCGTTGTTGTATCATGGAGCGAACTTCTGCACAAACTTTGTTGGGTACGAGCGGTTCCGCGTCTTATGCTGCTGCGTAAAAGATTGGCTACGTCGGCTGCCGTCAAGTTGGAACTACCGCTGTTATTGTATGGTCTTCTGCCTCTGTCCATTGTTGAGTGCGTGCGCTCAACCGAGCTTCGGTCAATTGTGCTAATTCTGGTCATTCTGTCGATAGTATTTGGCCTATGTCTGTCAGCTGAGAGAGCGCGAGGTCTCGCTATGTCTGTAACATCCGGTTGTGGTTCCGGTGTATCGACTGTTATGTTTTGAGATAAAATTGTTTGATTCATCTCGACGAGAACTGTAGCGTAGTCCGGCGGAGGAGGCTGCAGAGCCGGTCTTGTTCTTGGCGCACTAGTTTCGCCCAAAACGCTTGCTATCCGACGAACGCTGCGACGAAAACTCTGTCGAAGCATCTTAGCGATTCTCGCACCAGTTGCTGTTGTGTAACTTGGCGGTGGTGTGTACTTTGGCGGCGGGTCTTCGAAGGGAACCTCTGTTGCTGACGGGAGAATACCGTTGCCGTGGATACTCGTTGCTGTATCGTTTCCGTATTGCGTCTGCGAGCTCCCTGAGTCGTCGGTGTCCAGAGGAGGACGGTAGAGCAATTGGATGCGCTGGAGAAAGGAAATTCGTTGATATTTAATTGAAATTCTTTTATTTCTCGTAAGGCTTTAAAAGTCAAGCCTTTCTTTTGTTAAAAAAATAATGTTCCTTAAATGTTGCCACTTTTCCAAATAAAAATACTTAAAGAAAGATACATTTGAAGAAAAAAAAAATTCTTTTTACATGTAAACATATTATTTTTTCATAAAACTAAAATGTAGAATGCATTCCTTATGGAAATCTATTGTCTTCACATTTCTCCGAATTTTTGGATTGGAATTTAAAAATAAATTGTGAACAAATGGTTATCCCAATGTAGCAAAATAATGCATAGCAGAACTTGTGTGTGAACACTCAAGCAAGTTTTTCGGCTATTTACGGTAAATAAATGAACCCAACACCGAATGATTTAGTGAGGATTCATAGAAAAACGTTATTACAATCGCTCTTTTTTTCAGTTTAGTTTCTATTTTAATTGCGATTAAGATTGCATATAAGAACAAAAAGTCAAATAACTTTCGAAAATTTCAACTATTGAAGTGATATTGAAAAAAAGTTGGTTTGCTCGATGTTTAAATGAAAATGTTGTAGTTGACATCATCGAAATACGAGGTTTCAATTAATATTGTTTTTGTTTTTTCAACATGGTAAAAAAAAATTATCAAGAATCTATAGCTATGATGCAAACTTACATTCGCATTGCATTGCTCGCATTGAGTGCAATTTATTTCCATTTCTTCGGTCTTAGGATAGCGCAGGAGAGAGAAAGAGAGTCGTGTTTAAATGTTGTGGAAAATTAATTTTATGACATTCATTCTTGCAAATTCAAGTATTGACAGACTCACTCGGACCCTTACATCGAATATATCTGATGGACCGCTGTTTAAGTAGCGACATGTTTGGATTATCGCAACTCCTGGAATTATTAAAATCGGCGTCAGTTGTATCGCTGCACCCAATTGTCGTGCCCACACTGACCAGTAGTCCCGACTTGTTCTTCGGTAAACGTACAATTCACGAAAACTGCTGCTTTTGAAGACCGTTATACTGAGAACCTGAAAAAAAAATTAAGCGTATTATAGCCTCATTTTTCAGAAATCATCAGAAACTTTCTGACAGAAATATCACACACCATCTACAGGGATATGCTCCGTTTGAATAAAAAATATTTTTACTGTCATTTAAAATAATAACTACCTTAAATTATTGGAAATTAACATGGAAATTTCTATTATTCCAATATCATACAAATATTTATTTTCGCGCGATATAAACTAATGTTCTAAACAAATGGAGCAAATCCCTGATGGAAAATCACAGGCACTGACGAAATTTTTCAAGTCAGTATATCAATTTTCGTATAAATAGAAAAATTATTTTTCGAATGACGCGACATCAAAGTATGCGGAAATTACGTACCATAAGCGCAACCGGCAGAACGACGTTCCATGTGAATGAGAGAAGAGGTCCAGCCCAATGTCTGAGGCATCTTCCAGTCGGTGGAAACAATTCAGCCACGACAGTTTCGCCGGTATGAGGTCGTCCTCTTACCACGAATACCGCGCCCACTTGAACCAGGTACAGTATCATAATCCACCAAGCTCCGCCGACCGTGTAGTCCAGGTAATACACCACATAAATACCCAACTGGAATAAAAAAACGAAATGAATAAATAAATTTGCTAAGCCATTAATAACCGTCCGCGTCCCAATAGTGCAAAAAAAAATCGTTTTCATTTATTCTGGTGGTTTATTGACTAATTAAATTTCGAGATTGAATAAAAATTATTATTAACTGAATTATCATTAATTAATAATTACAAGTAATGACATTAAAGAAAAATATTTTCTAAATATTTTTATACTTGTGTTGCATAAACTAAAAATATATACTTTTCACTTATTTTAGTCATTAGGGTTAACACAATGGAATTAATTCCATCTTGGGAAGCAATCGTCTAACAAATCTATCGAAAGACTTTAAAGTCCTTCGATAGATGTGATATCAGGGTTTTTTTGTAAATTTTCCAAAAATCGCCCCATTCACTTCAAAGGGAACTTTAGAGGATCTGCGAATCCGGGGATCAAAAAGAGAGATGGCAATCCGACTAAAGTCAGTTTGAGAAAGCAAAAGAGTGTACAAATATTCACTCTTTTGGACGCAGAAAGTGTCCACAATAGTATTCAAAAACTACGTACCAGAGAATGCAACGCTGTATTTTGAACTATCGAATATTTATCTGACGATAATATAAATTTTTATAACTTCCGTGTGGAATTAAATAATATTTTCGGAATGTTTCAATATTTTAAAAAAATCACAAAATCATTGATTTCCGATGTTATTAGAGTACATATCTTTATTCTAAAATTGCTTAATTCAAGACTCTGCTAAGTTTTTCTCCGTGCAAATATAAATACTATTAGGAACCTTAAACCCTTTACTTCAGGGTAAAATAACGCTTGTCCCATCTCTTTTCGGTTAGTTTGAAGTAATTTCATATAATTAAATATCGACTATTTTGTTTTAATATGAAAAAAAAAAAGTATAATTAATCGAGGAGTTATAATTTAAATGTCCAAATTAGTCGGGAAATTATAAATTTATCCTAGTCTTGTATTATTATATAATAGCTCACTGAGTACCTAAATCTACGCAACACTAAGCGAAGAAGTCGATAAACTTTCCCGCAATTCCGTGACTTGAATATCAAGAAAAATTGCATCGTGTTTGGTGAATCCACTGTATCTCGTCAAACTCGTATGCGGTATGAACATATCTAGTCCAGCATCTTTCTCCAGACTGTCGCTCTTATCGTCTCGTCCTCTTGACCTCGTTTTCACGATTTTCCGAATATTGTTAGCCGGATTCTCCTGATCCCTGAGGGTAACAGTGGCGCGAATAACGCAAGGCCAGTCAAGAAGAGGATCCCAGGGGCCTTCGACGACTCTCAAGCATCCGATAATATGTCTGTCCCTCCACTGTCGCCTCCCATTCAAAAACAATTCCATTCTGAGTGTGTAACCATAATCTTTGTTCTGAAAAACTGGACTATAGATAACAGCGTCCGTCTCTTTGGCTTCAGTCATTTTCTCCTTGTAGCGATCTATGCGCCAGAGTAGCCTTCCGTTCGTCGCTGCCCTTTGTAAATTTGCAGTATTTTCATTAATTCTAGGTTCAAAATCTCTCTCAACAAGATCCTCGAAAATCTTGAAAACTTCCTTCATTTGAATTTTCAATTTTTTAATACTTTCCCCTTGTTTTTGATTCTCTTCAGCTTGTCTCCTTATTTCGCTGACCATTATATCAATCTTTTCGGATATTATATCCTGCTTGTTCTCCAATTCTCTTGATATTTTTAATCTTATTTCCAGTTCTAATTTTAGATCGTTTAGTCGTTTAGTTTGGGCGTCCCAAAGATCTGCGACAACTGCGCTTTCCTTTGCTACGAAAGTTTTTAATTCTTTGAGATCAGCTTCGTATTCGGAGGTTCTTTTTGCGTTATTTTCGCTCTCGTCGGTCAGGCTATGCTCCAATGATTCCAGCCGATAAGCCACTTCATTGAAGCTTAAACACGTGCGTTCCTCGACTTCACTCAGAGCTTTATCATGATTACTCATTGCAGTTTCAATGGCAACGGTTCGTTGACGCGCGTCGCGCATTCCTTGCACGGTTGTCTGTCTGAGAGCCTCCAAAGATTTTTCCTCAGAATCGAGACGATCCGCGTTGATAGCCAAATTTTGTTTCAGCCACTTTCGATCTCTCTCACAGTCAGCGACTGCCGATCGCAGCAGACTGAGAGCCGCAAAGACGTTATCGCGCCAGGCGACCTCATTTTTTACCGGCACCTGCATCGTGTTTGAAGGCGATGTATTTTTTTCCGAGTGAATTTTTTTAGGACAGTGTCGTCGATGCGATCGTAAGCTTCTTCGGGGCACATAGGAACCACACTTTTCTGCACATTCTTCCAAAACCGCGCCACAGTGCTGCATGTGCTCGGGCAAATATCGGTCTTCGACCAACTCGTTGCAGAAGTAGCAGGAACTCTGGTGAGATACTATGCTCGTTCTATTATTCATTATTATAAAAGAATTTTAGTATAATTTTTACTCAATTTTTATTGATTTTTCAAACACCTTTTATTAATTTTACTGTTTAAATTTTATTCAGTTTTGAATAACTTTTAATACACTATTTATTCAATTGTTACTTAACCTTCTCATTTGATTTTCGATCAACTTTTATTTAATATTTATTAACGTAAAGTTTCACCGTTTTTTGTTTAAATCTTTTTCATTTTCGTATTAATTGTCTATTATTTTGTGCACGAATTTGCTATGAATAGTCGACGGTACGAATGATTCGATATTCGATATACCGGTGTGATACACCTCAGGAGACGCTTGCCATGACTCAAACTCGTTCGTACCAATACTAAACCACAGTTATTCTTAGATTTGCCCCACCTAGCTCGTAGAATTCAACGCGATAAGGTTGTTCTGGATATACGAGAGAGATTACCTGCCGTACGAGATAAGATATACACAAACTTGCTGCGCGGTGACTCAATCAATTCGAGTAGGCGCACCTTGCGAGATTGCGCTTCACTATAAGCTCGGCGTGGAATCCGATAAACAATGACGAAAGAATTAGAAGATTTAAGAGATGAAGTCACTCACCTCGGTCGCCATTGGAAGGCCCAATATGTAAGCACATGCACAGCTGAAGAACGTGATCGTCGTTTCCCATAGCTTCATCATTTTCGTGTTTATCGCCATTATTCCGGTTATCACGCAGTGCCATATCGCCAACTGAAAACAACGAACAGTTTCGTCATTGACTTACGACAATTTCCTTTTAAATTGTTCAGTTGCGCTACATATTGCAATCAGCAAAATGCAATTTGTTTTGGGACAATCGTGCATATAATTACGAGAATTACGCATAATTCAAGTTTTCCTTAAACTATTTTTGGATGGGAGTCAAAATAGCGAATAGCTAAAATAACGAGTTTCAAAATAATGGCCATTCTAGATTCAGACGTTCGTTATATTTAAATTCGCTATTTTGAAACCCCAACAATTTTTTCTAAAATGAATCAATATTAACACATTAACTTTCAAGCATCTTTCACGTTGATTTATTTTAAATGTTGGATGTACTTTCGAATTGATGGAGAAGAAAAGTGGCACTTAAAAAAATGGATTTTTTTCTGTTTTTATGCGTAAATTTATGCTTTGGTCTGAAGGACTACGGGCGATGGCCCATTGACAATACAGTATAAAAAATTGATATAATATCTAAATGTATGTAGATCTATGTCACCGTCTATTGTCAATAAATATTCATTTACTACTACTACTTGTGCTTTCACTACCTATTTTATCTTGAAAATATATTTTTATTATCTGACGGTAATAAAGAATTGGATGATCTCGGGTAATATTTCTTTTCCGATACAGATCGGCAAAATCGACAATGCATCAGCGAATTGCATTAAAACAAAAAAAATAACACTCTTCATGATCGATATTTTCCTTCGAAACGCAGCTATTTTTATGACAATTATGATCGTTTTATTCGCATGGTTCATACTACTGAAAACTTATCACGAATTATGAAGAAGAAAAGAATATTCTATTTATCCGTTTACTTAAAAAACCTTTCTAAATATGGATTAATTTCATAATTAATTAGAATTTCTTCACTTTTTGTTTAAAGCCAGTAAAACTTTAAATTATATATCACATGAAATATTTTTGTTCTGTTTTGTAAAATTATATTTCTGTATCAACGCAACCATGTAATAGAAAATTTTCATTAAACTGATGTTTGAATTATAGTACTTTTAATGCTTTAATGTTATTCGAGAATATAACGAAGGTTTAGTGGTTTTAAAAATCGTCGTATCTTACCTGTTGAGCAATACCGAAGAGAATTAGAATAAAATAAAACAGGACAGCCCAGAAGGGTGACACCTGTTCGGTGCCGAGTATAGCGAGTGTGGCGGGTACGAGTTCGGTCGAAAGTCTGAGTACTTGGTAACCGGACTCGGCACTGAGGTCAGCGCCGGGTCTCACCACACGTTGACCAAGAAGAAACGAGGCGTGAGACATGAATCTCTCCGGTGTGTTGCTATATCCCGAGGGTGGCGCTTGATTGACGTGACGCATAAACGTGTACCCCGAGATTTTTTCTGTGGTCAGCATAAATTACACGACATTCACATTTCAGTATAAATTTAATATTGCTTCGATCCATTGATGATAATAATATTTCATCGACGACTCTCTGGCTAAGAAAGGCAAACTCACCGAAAGAACTCGTCGTATAATGGTATCCGTAATGCCGCAATATCTGAACGCATGTGTTGGCTAAAAAAGCAGCGAGGAGCAGAACTACAATCGTCAGAACTACGACGAGACTCGTATCTCGTTGCAGTAGATGCTTGTGCTTGTTATGAGCAGCTACCTGTAAATAATGGATTTCTTTAATTTTTCAAAAGTTTTCTCAATTAATAAAAAAATATTAGCTCTACGAAGATTGAACATTTTTAGGATTGGAATATCGAATACATTAAGTTAAGCTATTTTTCAAATATTTTTTTCACTCACTTAGACACTTTTTAATTTACAGAAAAACCTACAGAAAAATTGGAGGTACAGGTGACATATATTTGGCAGTATGCAAAAAGTTACAGTGGCTCAACTGCCGGAGAGTACCTAACTGATATGTTAAATAGAATTGTCTGTAAATCTATAGGCTTTGGGTGATCTCGTGTTCTCGATGCATGCTGGATGAACAAAAAGTTGCAGTACCTGCATAGCCGCAGCTCCGAGAAGGCCCCACGTGAGAAAGACCTCGGATGACGCGGCCACCCATGACTTGCTGTTAATGAAGAATTCGCTCCAGACCGTGGCAGGAAATAATTGATGTATCGATCCCGGTGGTGTTAAACCCAGAAGCTTCGTGCAGAGTATCAGCGTGCCAAATACGGGAACCAATGTGAATACATATACGACTTTTCCATATGATCGTAAACCTGCAGGAAGGCACAAAAAATTATTTCGAACTATCAATACTACGCTATCTTACGAATTAAAAAAAAATAGCAACAATAAATATGATATAATGTATAATATTGTTAAGCAGAACGTTTCTTTACAAGTTGACTTTTTAAATTTATAATTCAATTTAAAACACCAAAAACTTCTATTACGAAAGATGTATTTAGTGTGAAGAGATATATTCAAAAGCGTGGCAAAAAATAAATAAGTAAATAAATAAATCTGGAAAATAATGCTGTAGCTTCTGACACCTATTTTCAATCCCAGCCTATCGTAACACCTATCAATTTTATTTATGTCATTGTTCTTACTTTAGTTTACTCCGTTTTTAATACGCGGAAAAAAATTGAACGTCGTGAAATTAAATTTATCGCTATCATTGTGTAATAGCAACTCTACCGATATGCTAACTTTAAGTTGAATACTTAAAATTAGCATTAAAAAATCGAGCCATTCTTGAGTTGTAAAGATTAAATCAAAAGAGCAAGTTTTGAAACAAAAATGCATAACGTTTTAACCATTGTATCGATTCTGCCCAAATGTAATACCAACCAACATTAGTCAAAAGTGCGAAATTTCCACGCTTTAAGTTGTTTACTTGGTTGTACAATAAAAAGGAAAATTGAACTGTTATAAAATATGAAGAACATAAAGTGCACAATAAATTTTAATTTAATTGCAACAATTAAAGAAAGTGTTTAAAAAATGCATCACTTGTGAGCCAAGTATCCTACCCGTTCTCTAGTTGTAAGAGATTTATTTAAAATACTGTAATCATTTTTTTCCTATGAGGAAGCGGAAATGTTCTTTATTTTGCAACGTGGAACTATTCTTCACATTATTGTCGAATGATAACCACATTTATGATAATAAAAAAATCGTACGTTTTTTTTTTTCAACAAACTAACTGTGTTCAAAATCAATCCAACATAAACTAATTTCAGCACGGATATCCTTAATTTAATTATGAATGGGAAAATGTTGTTTACCTTTGCTGAGTGAAACAAAAACGATCATCCAGACAACGGCAAGATTGAAAGCCACTTGAAACTTTAGTGTCACGACCCCCGATTCGGGTTCATTTAAATGATGCCGCTGGAGTACAACGCCGCTGAAATAATCGGGCACCGTTTCATGCAGCTTGTACGTTGTCGTATTGTGTAAAAGTCTAGTTTCTTCTCGATAAAGCAAGAAAGGTTCCGCCCAACGATACCTGTCCTGTTTAGTGATGAACGAATCCCTGTAAGCAACCAAATTTTATAGTTGATTTTTAAAAAAAGTTTATTTCGATTTTGCGAAAAACATTTCATGTTAATTCTATTCTGCTCCTGATTTTTACAATGTAATATGAGATTAAAGCAATAACTTGGTAACATGCAAAAGTAAATTTTGTTTTTTTTTTTAATGTGAGATGAAATTGTAAGTTAAAGGTGGAGTTAAAATAATAACTTTTTTTAACGGGTCGTTTTTGAATAGATGATACTTTTTTCAGAGTATTTATTTGTGATTAGGATTAGCTATTTACCTGAAGTAAACAAACATCCAGGAAACGCCAATAATACTGTAGATACCGATAAAGGCTTGGGCAACGAGTAACGCAATTCCAACGCCGTGAAAGACTGGTGAAATTCGCCACATGTCCACAGCACCTGCTGCTAGCCTCTGACCCAAACATACTTGGAGAGTCAGTAATGGAATACCCAGTACCAACGACAATACCAGGAACTGTACAATAAAATTTGCTGAAACAAAACGAAAAATGCAATATTTTTATGAGATTCGTTAAGCAAACAAAATAAGATTTTGATAGCTTTGTAGCACAAATTAAATAACAATCGTTTGTTTTTTTTCCACATGCCGGAATTTCATTTGACAAATGACATAACGGTGATTAAATCGTGTCAAAATCGTAAAGAACATACGCGGACATTCTTGAGATCAATATTAAACAAGATGGAATAGTATATTACGCCATTAGGGAGGGATAGTCTACTTTCACTCCCCAGTGGAGTATACTATTTTTCACCATATCTGCAGCGGAAAGTTCGAATTACGTAAAGCCCGTAGGGCGGAAAGTCGAACTTTCCGCGCAGGTACGGTGAAAATGTTATTTGCATGTGTTATTTCCTTCCACTCCTGCATTATTGCAACGAACGGAATAATAATTTTTTTCTTTGTGTTCATGATAATAAATCTTCTCATAGGAGGAAGCAACAAATGTCCTGCTAAATATTTTATGTATTAAAATGCTCTGCGCTGAATACGAAGTAGGATATTGATGAAACTATTTGTTGACGTCCTCTAAAATGCTCTGATTAGAAGATCGGAATACGTTACATAATTAAATCACTACATTGTTGGCAGGATTTCGGTAATGTTTTATATGCATTAAATAATTACTCAATAAGCACGTTTATTTTGAGAAAAAATCGTAATTCAATATCGATTTTAATGTGCGATGGCGCTTCTTCTTTTGCACTATATATCACTACAAGTGAGTAAGAGGTCCACGGTGTAAAAGCCCAAGCGTACCGAGACAAAAGCTGAAAAAGTCACTTTCACTCGCACTATCTCAAAAACTAAACGGTTAATTATTCTGAAATTTGACGGTATATTTTTAGACAGAATTCCCTTACCGTTAGCACATTTTTCACATGAAAATCTTATCGCAAAATTTTGCAGTATTAGTTTATGTGCTGTCAATAAGTGAGATGACACACAGCAATGTTAAAAAGTCCAACTACGGTTATCAATATCTTTGCAACTAAACGGTGAATCTATTTTCTTTTTTGGATACACCGAACATAAGTGTTGTTCAACATAATATTTCTTTTTCATACTGGAATATTTAAAATGCTATAGCACTCCAACCTCCTTGAGATAAAAAAAAAAGAGTATCATGTACAACTTTTTTCTTCTTGTGACTTTTTTTAAGTGCCTGCGTGCGCTTAAGGGTACATCCTGCAAGGGTTATATAAATATTCTCTAATCATCGTAAGTATTATTTGGAGTTATATATAAATATATATATATATATATATATATATATATATATATAATTTGATAACTTTTCCTCTTTCGTTTCTAAATTTTTTAATAGTTTTTTATAGTTAAAAAATAGAAGCAAAACCCGGCCCACTTTGGCTTTAGGCTAAAAAATTTTGTTATTTCATGCAGAATTTTTCAGAATTTTTTCAGATTTTTAAATTTGGGCTAACGATATGTTATCTTTAAAAAATCATAAAAAAAAGAAACAAATGAAAAAAATCTGAAAAAATGTTCCAGTACTTTTTGGAGTTGGTCCAAAGATATAAAAAATTTTCGACCAAATCCGAGAGGTCGAGGGTCCGACCCAGGTCGAATCCGTATGGAATGCCCCATACACATTTTCCAAAAACGATAAAACCCGCACTAGATCGCTAACACTTACCACTTAGCATCGACTTCTGATAAGTTACTCGAGATTTTTGAAAAGATTCCGTTCATCGAAAAATTTTGTTCACTTGAAAATATTTCCAACCCTCTTTGCGCTCTGATTGCAATCAATTGAATATTTTGTTATGTCAATTATGAGTATGCTTCAGAGAATAATAGTTGTGCAACTCTTATGTCGTTTAGATATCTAAAATTACTAAGTCGTTGATAGCGTAGCCGGTAGCGTGCGTGCATTGTTAGGTACTTAGGTAGGTAGGTCGTAGGTTCAAACCCCAGTGTAAGCGAAAAATTTTCTATGGGGAAAACCAATTCCCAAGAATTTCTCATGCCATAATTTGTGTAAAAAAATAATGTCCGACTAATATTTATATTTTTTAAATTGTTTTTATGTCCATTTTTAATTTCCAACACAATTGTATATGAATTTTCAGATACCGCTCATATGAAAATTCAACATAAATGTATATGAAATTTAATATACAAGGTCATTAAATATCAAAACTAATGTCTATGAATTTTCAAACATATTCATCGAAAAATATCTTGCAGCGATGGAAAAACCAGAAACAATTGTGCCGTAATGTTATCGAAAGCTACATTTTTTCCAATACCGTTCATATGAAAATTCAATATAAAGGTTTATGAAACTTAATGCACAGTTTATGCATATGGTACTTCCAATACAAGTATATTAATTTTAAGAAAGATTTTTTTGCAGTGTATCAATCACTTGAGATTATATTGTTTCTATAGAACTAAGGTGTTATTTATGATTCAACGGTCCTGTCCTGTCGAATTTAAAAACTGTTTAGGCCTTATAAGGTAAACGTATTCAAATTTTAATAATTTGTGCAAAAAAAAATGATTACACTCTACTACTTATGTTTATTGCATTCAACTTTGCAGAACGCTTGCAAAAATTTAGCCCCAACTCAACTAGCGTGAAGCATCCCAAATTCTATAAATAGAAAATTGAATTATAGGTAAAAATGAGCAACAGAACTTACCCCCAAATTGGATGCTGAGTATAGCGAACCTACTAATGTTGAAAAGACCCAAAGTGCATCCTAGACATGCCAGAGCCGGGCTAAGTGGATGTGGCCACCTTCCCAAAGGACTCTCATCCTCGTCGTCGTCCTCGCCCCTTTCATTGTCTCGATCGACATCTCTCTGTCTTTCGCATACCCTGAAACATTCAAAGGCAAAAATAATTAACAGAAATTCCACTAATTACTGTAAATATAAAAAACTATTTTTACAATTTTTTTCATTTAAGTATTTATTTCTATTAGCTGAAAAGTAAGAGCAAAAAGGTAAGTAATGAAAATGTTACGAATCGAGGCTACAGACACTATCTGCTCTACCGCTGTTGGTTTCATCCTATCGGTGAGAAGCCAGCGCATAGCGTATCAGTTAGCCCGCGTATACGATAGTCGACCCACTTGATTCTCATCCGACAGCTTCGCAACTGTATATCGCCGCGTTGTAATCGGCTCACGACCATGAAAATCGCCGATGCAGCGCCCACTTCTAACGCCCACGCCCGTATCGAGATTTATCAATCAACCTACATTTCATAGGAAAGCTTAGAACTTATTGCATAAAAAATTTGCGTTTCTCCCAAGATGGAACGTCAGGGGAAGGCACTCGATTACACGAAGCAATAAATATTAAAATCATCTCTATACTCATCTGGCAATTTTGATATTCTGGCAATTTGCCTATTTTTACCATACTTATGGAAATTTGGGATAGACATACCTTATATGCCCATGATTATGGAATAAATCTAACAAATACTGGAATATATCTCAATTCTCACACGAGTATACAGATCATTTAAATATTCTCCTCTCCGTGGATGTTCAGTGAAGAAATCTTTAAAACGGTATTGAGATTGAATCTTTGAAATGTTGAGGGTGTCGAAAAGCTTTAAATTAAGCTGATTTGCCAGCAACTGACATAAATGCGTAAAAGCATATGAGGTTTGTTAAAAGTCGAAATACATTCTAATATATTTTCTGTGTAATAAAAGGATATTGATTCAATTTTGTTAGCGTAAGAAATGGTCCATATTTTTTAGCGTGATAAAATGGATAATTGGCCCTTTTTGTTGTGGTGTAAAAAGTTAGTTCAAAGGAAATGGAAAAATGCTCCATTTTCGGTTTACAATCAAGAAAAGTATTTTGCTAACTTCATTTCATAGAAAACTTAGAACTCATTGTATAAAAAGTGGGATTTCATGCTGAGATAGAATGTCAGCGGAAGATACTTGAACAAGATTAGGTAAGAAAACCTCCTAAGCAGTATCAAGATTTTTTAGTGCCCGATAAAAAATATATTTACAACTTTATATTTGACTTTTTCAACGAACTTATTATCATATTTATTATTAGAGATTCTGTGATATCCTTAATTAATTAAGCCTAATTTATTGAATAGGTGTTAACCAGCTAATAAAACAATCAATTATTTACCCAGTACAATAATAAATAAGCAGAATTAAATAATCCATAAATTATTTAGTTTTCTTTTGAGAAGATATTTTGTGATCTCTGAAAATTCGAAACTCATTTATTTTGTTACTTACATCACTGAGAAAAGAGTTCATTCACTACAACAAAATATATTTAGTTGAGCTGTTTCTTAAAATATTTGTTAACAGTTATAAAAATTTATTAACAGCAAATAAAAATGAGTGTTCTCATAACAAAGTCTTATTCTGACGGCATTACACCGTCAAATGAACGATCTGCTTATGCAATTTTTTGACATAAGTCGTTAGGTATTTGTTATAAATAAAGAAAGATTTGGAACAACAAGATTAAAGATAGTCAGGACAACTTCAGATTTGTTAATAGTTAACAAATCATTATTTGCCATTACGCAGATTTGTTAATAGTTAACAAATCATTATTTGCCGTTACGCAGATTTGTCAATAGTTAACAAATCATTATTTACCGTTACGCAGATTTATTAATAGTTAACAAATGATTATTTGCCGTAACGGAGATTTGTTAATAGTTAACAAATCTATATTTGAGTCAAGTACAGTCTGTTTGGCGTGACTGTTATGTTTGTTTACAACCGTCGACCCTCAGAGGATGAGTTCGTTTTCGACGCAATCACGCCACAGTCGAAGTTTGGCAGTGCGAGCGAAACAGTGCATAAGATGGACGACCTCCTCATTTCGTGGACCTTACACGACGAATTGGAAAAAGCCTTCGAACGTAAGTACAGAAATAATGTACTAATAAATAGGTTACGAGCATATAGAAGTAAGAAAGTTTAACGATGACACGTTAAAATTGCAGCTTAAACATCGTCTTTTGGGCGAGATAGGGATTGCCGATTTGATCAATGTTGGACGTATCATCGGAGGACGACTAACCGAAAACGTGGAGTATGTCAATTTGCCTGTTATTGACTCCCCATGTTTCGAAGTAACATCGGGCTTCGAGTAAACGATATTACTGTTACTGAGAGAAAAGTTTGTTATCATTTGTTAACAGTTAACAAATCTTGGTTAAATATGGCGAAATGAACCATTTAGTTATTCTTATTGAATCTCACTTGAGCTAAATAAATTTTGCTTGTCGCAAATGAAGCTCGCTGACATTTGTTAATAGGCCTCAGGCGTATCTCCGACGCTAGCGCTCGAGCGGCCGCTGAGTGCACAACAAGATGATCAGCTGTTCTTAGTTCGTGCGCACATTGGTCCGATTTTCCAAGCTCCAAGGAAATATGGCGGACAGGGCGGAGCTTGGAAAATCGGACCAATGTGCGCCGAACTAAGAACAGCTGATCATCATGTTACGCACTCACCGGCCGCTAGAGCGAGATACGCCTGAGGCCTATAGTTAACAAATCTTATTTGGCTCAAGTAAGATTCAATAAGAATAACTAAATGGTTCATTTCGCCATATTTAACCAAGACTTGTTAACCGTTAACAAACTCTTCTCTCAGTGTACGGATAAACCAAAATGTAATCTTTACATAAGAAACAATGATAGGAATGACCTTGTTAATGTAATTGGAACCGGCGTTTATATTGTTATAGCGGAATCACAAAAATATTTATTTATTTATAAGGAATGCATAACGATAGCGTATAATAACCATTTAAAATGTATAATAAATATATTTCTCATTAAATATACGTTTATTTATTTGTAGTTTTACTTTTACTTCAACTCATCCGATCGAACAGTACATCTAACTAAATGTACCGTTCTGTCAAGCTGTGCATTAATTGATTCAAATTATTATAATGGTAGCTGTTAATAAGTATTGTTTAAATTAACAGCCAATGCAATATTGAGTCAACTTAATGTTCTGTGGACACCAATAAAGGAAATATTCATTCAAATATAAATTTATTAACTATTAAGAAATCATTATTTGGGCCAATTTAGGAGTTCAAATATACGTTTATTAACTGTTAATAAATCACTATTTGTGCCAATTGAAAGGATCAAATAAGCGATTTGTTAATTATAACAAAATATTCATTTGGCCATATTTAACATTATGATTTGTTAGTAGTTAACAAATCCTGGTACCCACAAATAAACTCTTTGCTCAGTCTAAGAATTCATTTTTATAGTGTGTAAAGAAAAACCAACTATTCGACTTTTTCAACGAACTTTTCTGGAACAAATTAATTAAGCCCTATTTTAAAAATTAGCTTTCAATTAATTGGGCAAACAATCGATTATTTCAACCGGTACAATAAATCATAAGTCAAACAACATATTTCTCAGATTATCTAATTCATGAATTATTCAATTTATTATTTAATCAATTATTAATTTCCTTTCGAAAAAATATTCCTGAGCTTATTTAGAGCTAGATTAAATACACAATTATCGTAAAACTGTTGGCAAACACAGCGTGGGAAGGATGCGTGTGTTAAATATTTGGATTGATGAAAAATTAATAATAGTGTATTATTCTTTTCTTTGGTGTTCAGGTAATGATATTTTCAGAGTCGCAGATAGTGTTGTCGTTATGAGGATCGATCGCTCCCAGCCGATAAATCGACTGCGACGAGTCGGTACGCAGAAAAAGAAGAAGAGCTGCAGCATTGCACCGTCTAAAGGATCGATGACACGCGAAGAAAAGCCGGTTTCTTCTCTCGTCTCATCGACTCTACTTGCAATACTGCATAGTTGCTACTCGTTGGATTTCCAGCGTGTGACCATGCGAATGCGTCTCATAGTCGAGCAAACAGAGTCGACGATCCGTGCATGCGCGCTCCAAGCCGACATCGACATGCGCCCGCAGCGAATCGAGAATAAAAAGTCAAACGTTTGAAAAAAAAAGTCAACATCGATATCGCGATATGCGTCATAGTTCGACTCGTTATCGTTCGAAACGTGGCCTACTCGACTATACGACGCGGTGGATACCGATCTCTATTCGCCAATGGCATTTACTCCGTCTATCAGCACAAAAAAAAATAAATGTGTGGCTACGTATCGTTGATACATTTATATATGAAAATGTTATGTTTTCTAAGTCCTAAGGCATATCTGCGCAATCAATTCAGTTAAGAAATTATTGAAAAACTATTATTCCATGAAATAATATTTTTTTATAATTTTATTTGAGATCATGTGTTTAAGAGGAGACTTAATTTCGACGGCTAAGCTCGAAATTTTCAACATATTATCGTCGAACGCTAATTTTTTAAGGGGCAATGACAGTGAGCCGAGAAGTACTCAAAGTACGTGAAGAAATGTGATTTTTTTAGAAAAAAGGGAATTTTGATCTGTGACAGAGAAGGCAGAGGAAGTGAAATAGCTTTCGTCTAAAATATCAACTGGCTGGCAGTTTTCGAATGAGAGTCATCTCATATCGACATATCGAATACACATTATGTATTCGACATATCGACATAATGAGACATATCGAACGATATCAGAATCGGCAAACCAATTTTTTTGAGGATTCGAAATTATCAAAATCAAATTCGATGTTGTTCACAAATATCCGCGGAAATTTTCTGTAAGATTAACAAAAAGATTGTGTAGATGTTTGTGAACAAGAAATTGTTGTTCAAAGTAGGAAAACATGTTTTTGCAAAGTAGTCGTACTTAATTTACTTTTATCCAGAAATACTCAAGTTCTTGATACCGACTGTGTCACACAACCTTGAAGATGTTACGGTCTCATAAGTGTTCCAGTCTTATGCACTCGGAGGCAACGAAGCGCGTGCGAGAATGGCTCCGCTAATTCGCCATCTAGCGGCCTCTCGTGAACTGTTGTGTCTATAAAAAATACTTGCGGAAAACAATAGGCCGAATGAACGAAATAAATTGTTATGTGTGCCGAATGGAATATGAGCTAAATTAAAGGAACGAATATTTCGTAAATGAAAGTAGCGTTACTCCAATTGTATATTTGTTATTTTCTACGACAATTATTTCGGTCAATCAACCAAGTATTTCTTTACGAAGCTACTAATTTAATAGACTAGACCAATTTTTTAAATCGGCGCGACTAATCCTTTTGAAATAAGAAAGAAACATAGCTTGTCATTAAAATTAGTATATACAAGTTTTAGTGCTTTTTGAAAATGATTATTCATTATATAATTAATTTGACAGTTATTATTTCACAACAATTTCCTGAATCTTCAAAAAGGATATAAAAGTTTTCTATCTAATGCCATGAAAAATAATGTTCAATCAGTTTTCATTGATAATTTTTGTTATTTTATTTTAGTTATTTCTTCTTAGCAGGTACATGATACAATAGATGCGATTATACTACAAAATAATAGTAACTTACTGATGTGATTTTTTATGACATTTTTCAGACAGCGCCATCTCGGCATTACCGCACTGATATACATTGTCCTTATCAAAGTACCTACATTTCGTAATATCATGTATCCATTTTGATAATTTTATCATAATCATCCGTCGCGGCTGGCTTACTCCGCAAATTATTTTATTATTATACAGTTGCTACACTGTTAGTGCGATAAGGTCGTTGAGTACCTCGAGGCCCTCGATAATACTTAAGACTCTTCCGACCGAGCTATATACCTCGTCGCCCGGAAGTGGTGTCGCGCCCTCCGCATTCAGACAATGAAGTACACCTCGCGGTTCTACGGTACGGGCTCGTATTTATTTCAAGCAGCTTCACGGCTTCGCCTTGGTATCATCCGGTTACTCGCTGCTTTGGAAATTCTGCTTGTTCATCAAACTTTTCCTCCTGAACTACCAACTTTTAAATAATCCCGATTCCCTCTTTCTTACTCCCGATCACCCGCAGATCAAAAACTCGGGAGTATGCGTTTCGCTGGCATGGTGCGAATATGCCTACTATTTTCATTAGTACAATGTTCTCTGAAATGATTAGAGATGTATTAATAGAATTTGGTACACAAGTTCTGAGTACCAGTTCATTTGTCTTTGTTCATAGATTGTACGTGAGGTATTCCAGCTGATCCGAACCCACTTTCTGGCCGATATTTTTTTATTTTTTTGAAACTCTACAATCTTTTAGCATTAGCCATACACCAGTTTTTAGATTTACAACTATTTTTCTCCATCGAAGCTATTTTTCGTATGACCAGAAATTCGCAAGTACTCTAAATATCCGTATTTTATGGTTTTTTCAGTCCAACGTACGGCTCAATGATAATGTTCAAGGACATTGAATAAGATACAAGAGGAAAATGTCTGATAATAAGATAATACTTTTTAAAAAATAATTTTTGTTTTCCTCTAGCCACTTTTTATAAGTATTATAAACTAGCAGGTACCAATCAGAAGATTTTTTAGGGTAGGTTTCACTTTAAAAATTTCTTAAAACTTGTTCTTCGTCGACAGAACCTTCAGACGAGGAGTCGTCCATTTTTTTCGATCCAGTCACTTTTAGGTTAGCTAAAAAATTTAACGGAAGAAAGATTTTTAAAAAAAGTAATGAAATGAAAGTCGAAATACGCGCGAGAAAACGACACCAAACATAAAAACATAATAAACCAGAGATGGGAAAACAAAAGAGAGAGAGAGCCAGCGAGAGCGGGAGCTACAAAAGCCGGCCACAACATACCTGCGCGGAAAGTTCGACTTCCCGCCCTACGGGCTTTACGTAATTCGAACTTTCCGCTGCAGACATGGTGAAAAATAGTGTACTCCACTGGGGAGTGAAAGTAGACTATCCCCAACCGCGTGTTTACCACCCACGCCTTCGGCTCGGGTGGTCATCTTACACGCGGTTGGACATAGTTTACTTTCCCTCCCTAGTGGCGTAATATACTATTCCCGGCCTCAAATGCGGCCCGAAAGACGGTACTTTCGGTTCGGGGAGCAAGAAAAATACTTTTATATAATGTAAAAATTAATAAAAAATGGTTAAATAAGAATCACTGGCATATTATAGTCAGGAGATTACCACACCCAAATTAATCTCCCGACTATAATATGCCAATGATTCTTATTTAACCATTTTTCATTTACCCCATCTGTTTATTAATTATCTTGTGATCTTAAAACTGGAAGATCGTTCAGCAGATAATGTCGACTTTTTATTGAAGACACCTAGTGTGAAACAAGTGGTAGATGCTCACGTGTCTCAAGTTGTGGATACGTTAAATAATCCTACAGCTAATATTGCATAGAGGTCAAGTTAGCAGGTACAGTTAGTGCAATTATTTAGCATTCTGCTAATCAATTTGACAAACTTAGTTGATAAATATATTGCCGTTATGACATGCAAAGTAAGAACATGTTGTTATTGAATGTAAACAGACGCCAAGAAAAAAATATTGGCGCGTTAAATCAATTTTAGTTTGAAACATTTTATATTTGCTGATGTTTATATTTATTTTATTTTTTGTGAGTGAAAATGAATTTATTTCAATTTAAAACATTTATCGCTATTTATCCTGTTATTTATTAAACTGAGAAAACGTATTTGTAAAGGACATATACATATATATTTGCATAAAAATATTGCTCCAAAATGACAATAATTGTGGTTTTCGATTGGTAGTCAATTGCTGATATATACTCTAAACTTCGAGAGTAAATTTGTGTAATTTTATGAAAAATTACTTTTCATTACTGTTATCACAAGCTTATACTTACATTTACAAGTACCGAAGGTTATTGTTAAAAAAATAATTATTATGAAAATAAATTTACGATAATTTGCAATCCAAAAAAAAGATGGAGGCGTGTTGCGACCCTATTTTAAGTTATGACTACATTATCTATCAATATTTGCATTTATTTGTGAACTAAATAATTTCATTCAATTATTCATGTGATTATGTAACAAAAAAACGTTAGTAATACATTTTTATTGAAAAAAAAATTATATTTAGTAGATAAAATATTTTATTTTATATTTCTCCTCACAATCGGTTATTAAATTCGGGATATTTATTTATAAAAGTAAAACGTAAACATGTCAGTACATATAAAAATTCACAAATATTCCAGTAATTGTCGTTTTCATTAACATAGGTGGCCAATCGCTGTCTTGCTGTCCTAGAGATGTCTATATTACTGATACTGCAACTATGTTGGCCTTATTCTCATTCTACAGATCGGACTTTTTTAACCTTGAGTCTTATTTGAAATAGGCAATGAATCACATACCGAGTGCAAAGATGATATGAATAGTGCTGCGATTAGAAGCCGATGACCGTCGACTTACTTTTGTTCAGGCGAAAAATAACGATTTGTGCATCACTTTTATTTTTTATTGAGGTATTGACTAGCGGGAATAATACATTCTCGCCAAGGCTTCGTGAACATTGGAAACGCATGCTTTTCAAAGTTGTATGCCTTGACAATATAAAACGAGACCTCGAAGGTCGACCGGTAAGCATCCTATCTTTATTCGGGGAAAAAATTGGGAAGCAATTCCCCATATCGTCAATTAGGTACAGTACAGCTAATGGTTATTTCACGACCGATCGTTAGACATTGATCGCTGCCAAGAGGATTACTTTTTCAATCAACCGATTAATCAATAATGCATTTTGCAATCGTCGATTACCATCAATCTCGTAATGCTGAGAAGAATAAAAAGATAAAGAGAATCGATTAAATTGCGTGAGTTTTTACCGGATCGTAGGACAATTAATAATTGGATTGCTTATTACTTTCTCGTTTTTTTTTTTCAGGAACATAAACCAAAATTCAATGACTGATCTATTATATTCAGGATTATAAACGTCCATTATTTTGTTAAGGAAACTTCTATCGTCTAATTGACTCAATATTTATTATTTCAATTATAAGTTCCTGCATCTTATACAAAAAATGTTCAAATTCTTTAATAATTTTTCAGAAAAATGAAACTCGTATTTATTTTCACGCAAGAACTCTTCAAAAATGTTGAGAAAATTGTAATGAAACTTATTTATGGACTGAAAAATGCATAAAAAACCGCAACACTTATTTTTTGCTTATGATTTTTGTTGAAGTAGAATTTAAAGGGACTATCTATTTTCCACTTTTACAAAAAATCAAACGTTTTTTTATAAGCACCGTAGGTTAATATTATTAACTTATAATTATGACATGTTTTATGTAAATAAAATGAATATTAACTTTACAAAACATTCGTTAAAACCGAAATTAATGTATATTTATTATTGGGATATTGTTTTACTCTAATAGTGTGATAAACAGATTTCCGAATTCCTTTTCAGTTATTCATTTTGTTTCGCTGTATACTATGTAAAAACTCAGTTTATAAATGTTTCTAAAAGAAACTCATAAAGTCTAGCTGCAGATAATATTTTTGATGACTCGTACTTTTTTCAATACGCAATAAAAATAAAAATCTTAAAGCGTGTTTATTGCAACCGAAAATGAATTCATATAATTTGAGACTGCGTAATAAAAAAAAACGGTACTTCGCAGTATAATTTCAGCCTTGCTACGACGATACAGCATAACGTGAAGAAGTTTGTAATTATGTGTGACGTTGCGTAGACACGGAATTCTAATCTGGTAAAATCGGCCATATAGTTACGAGTTGGAGAATGTCGTAATTTTTAAAAACCATTTCGTTCACGTCACTGAATAGTGAGGACGGGCCAAAACCACTAATACTTCTTTCCCTTTAATGGTTTGAAAATCAGAAGTGTTATTATCAGAATAAAATCAGTTTTGATCTACTTTTTTAACCCTTCAACCTCCATTGTAGTATATTGACAACAGTAAAGGAATATTCTTCAAAAAGACTTTTCAGTTTAAGTAAAGAAAGTTTTACAAAACTTAGACGATCAACCGTTCTTAGCAATTTATCCTATAATTTTATAAAATGAAAGATATTTATTTATATTATTTTACGTATTTGCACGTAAATAATTGAAAAGTGTTATTTTCCCACTATTATTACTTTCAAAAGTCTGAAAATATTTGTTCTCTTTTCTCAACGGCAAAGGATTTCAGCCGTTAAAGGATCAGAGATGGGCAGTCATTCAATGAAAATGATCAAATGTATTTGATCGATTCTTCCGCCTAGTAAATATTATAATACATTGTGAAACAATAATTTACTAAATTATTCATCATTATTCCAGAAATGTGAAAATCGTAGACATTGCATAATAATTAATCATAATAGTTAAAACCGTATTTTCAATTAGATATTATATTTATTATATATTTTGTATCACCTTCTTTGTAAAAGGTGATGACCCGTGAATGAATAAATAAATAAATAATTATTGTTTCAGAAAGTGCTTTAAATAAACTTCTCTCGAATAAACGCCCTGTAAAAGATTAAAGCAGTAAATGAATTGTTCATTCATTTCCAATAGTGAAAAATGTACCTGACGCGCTGTCTTCGTTGACTGTAATAAAAGTACTGATGACATATCGTCGAGTCGTGGTTCATCGTGATTACATAGCAGTCGTTTCGTGATTATCGCGGAAAAGTCGAAGAGTACAAAAATACTCCTGATTCTCTCTAGTTTCCTGATACAGCGATTTTCCGTTGGTATGTCACTCGCGCTTTGTTCACAGCATAGCCACAGCGATTATTTCACGCATCGTCACTCAAAAACGAGAAAAAACTATATCGATCTTCTCCTCGTTGAACGTGCTTCACAAACAGGTGTCAATTATTCGCAAAAAATGGGCTCAATCAGAGAACGCAATTCTTTCTGTTATTTTTTACACCCGGATTCGATGATTTGTTCGTTCGACCGGAATAGCCTTCAATTTAATTAACAAAATGAGCGAATTCTCTACAATATCTCCTTCCTTTAACCGTAATTAACGTCGCAGCGACCGTTTAATTCGCAGCTGACGTCAAATTAGTCGTTGAACTTGAAAACAGGTAGCGAATAAAAATTCTTCAGCATAAATAAGAAGCACCGAGAGCGTAGGCTTCAACCGCAAAGAACCGTAAGAACCTGAACCGGCGAATAGCCAGATACAGCATTAAACTTGTGTGCGAAAAATAAAACAGTCGATGCACGCACTGGACTCATGAATTTTGACATCGAAGAATTTTGTCTGCATTTTTTAAACACTTTTCGCTGTTAATATTGATGTATTAATTACTATTTCCTGTTAATGTTATTATTAAGACAATTGCATTCGTATCAAGGGAAAGAGTGTGCTATGATGGGTTTGTTGAATAAACTATTTGTAAGAATAATTTCGGAGGATTCTGTAACGCGAGATTAGTGTAGGATGATAGACGACCGGCTATTATAGCCGGGTCTGACTCGCACCGGGCAACTTCACCAACTGCTTGGCAGTAGCGGCCCGCTCGTGTTCCTTCTTCGCCTTGCGGACCTTGACGGGTCTCCGACTAGCAGCGTAGCAGTCTCTCTGAACTTTGTGTATAACTGTACCGGGGATCACGTGACGAGACGATTCCTTACGGACGCACGTGCGTCTTACGTGTATGCGCGAGAGCACTTGATTGTCTACTGTGCATGTAAACGCTTCCTCGAAACTTCGGGGCCCAACGATTTTTGGGTACTCATCAATCGATACAATCTCACAAAGTAGAAGCTAAATTGTAATTTTTATACTTTTAGCCAAAAGATTTTGTTAATAATTATACAAATCAATTTTGGGCAATTTCTAGGTATACGAAAAAAGAACAAAAAGAATTTGGTAAACTAGATACGGGAAACTAGAAATTCGATAAAATATATAAATAAGTTAAATCAACTAAAAATTTGGAGGCAGAAACTTTTTGTCAAAATACAAAATTGGTGGAAATTTTTTTTAATAGTTATTATAGTCTGCACAACTAAAATTTCATGTTCATTTATTGTGTAGACTATAATATTAAGGAGGAACGATTATCTCACTAGTCACATTAGTGCTGATTTTTTAAAATGTTTTCTACAATTTCTGGCGGTTTATTTCCTTATTTTGAAGGATAATATGCATAGTAGCGAATGTTCTTAAAATAGAGAATTATTTTGTCATTATTTTGAAAAAGCTAACGATAACATTGGATCCATTTTGATAAATAATAGCTTATTTTCGTATATTTATCAAATACCATATTTGGTTTTCTTTGATTCACAGTCTACCCGAAAAGAAAAATGTAATTTTGGCGACCAATTTAAGTATATGCTGTGCCGCGTGTTTGTCACTAAAATCAAATCGGCTCGTAGTCTCAACTACTTTCGATTAGTATCAGAAAATAGTACCTAGTCTGTTAAATATGTTTGCAAATTTACATTAACAGAAATATTATTCATCAGCTGATATAATCAATTTAATACACGAGTGTAGTAAAATTTTTTAAATTAATATAAAATTTCCTAATTTTCAAAGGATTTAGTAGAAATTTAGGATTATCAGCAATAATATTGATAATTAATGTAAATAATAACATTGTCCGATAATAATCGGAAAAATATTATTATTTATTCTTTAAAAATATGAGATTAAAAAATATTCGATTGGATATTAGAATATAATAGTAGTCGGTTTCATTTTTTAAATGTGCATGTGAATATATTTATGTATCAAGAACATATGCTTCTGCGTAATTAACTCTTTGGAACAGTCAATTAAACCACCAAAAAATGTAGAAACACTTTTCAGAGACTTGTTATAAATTTTGCTAGAGTAAAGTTTTGTTATATTCCTTAAGCATTTAGTTAGGTAATAGAACAGGAGACGTGATCGATATGAACTGAAAACTGTAATTAGCTGTAGGAGATTACCATTTCTACTAACAATAATTTAAGTAGTTATGGATACGCCATCACTAACAATCTTTATTTGTGATTATTCCCAGAATATTTTCTTGATATCGTACCCACGATTCTTTAGCGTGCGAAAATAGCTGATGTAATTATTATGTAGATAACTACACGAGATACTAGAATTTATGAAGTCTGTAGTCGACTTTTGCAGTTCAGTGACAGTGCAAAAAAAAAGCTTCATTACGGAAAAATACCTTGATGATATTGAAAATTTTTATTTAGGTATTTCGAAGTGAAGTTTATACTGAATTAAAATCAGGTTTTAAAACCTTCACGATTGAATTTCATAGACATTTATAGTATAATTGACTTAGTAGTTATTATTTTGTAACAATTATTTGTAACTCTGTTCATAATTTTCAATTATATCTGTCAGCACTTCTAATTATTTGTAAATCAAATTAATATATTGAATCTATATTATATTTCACAAAAAAATAATTTCAATTAATTTATGTAATTACTGAGGTAATATATTTAAATCGTACTGTTCTTCAACGCCTTTTACGAATTAGCGACAATACAATATAAAATGCAAAGCTTACATACGTACATAGAATTCCATTATTTAAGGAAATTTATTCTTAGTACAAAAGAAAAAATAGAGTCACAATTATTGAGATAAGTTCTACTGATGTAAAATGTTATCTACAATCCTATAGTCTATAAATTGTTGCCGGCGTTACATCACGAAGTCATAAAAATTCATTAATTTTGTTGTACATTGTACTATTTATATACTTCCGTTTTTCTTCGAAGTGTCGCGCCGATACCAATTGTGTTACATACGCTTCAACAGGATCAAGTAGAATAGGCGTTGCTTGGTCAGACAGCCCGTGAATTATTTCCTATCAGGTCTTCACTACCCACGTAAATCACATTATACTACAGATAATCTACTGAGACTTCCAAGTCCAAAGGACAAATATGGGGCATGCTTCGTCAGATCAATCACTTTCTTTTTATTATAAAAAAAATTATTTTTATTTTATTTATATTTTTATATTTTAATATGTTATGTTTTAAAAATGAATTTTGTTCTTCGCTTGCTAAAAGGAGTCGTTAAATCAGTTTTCAAGAATTAGTGTAACGCCATAATATACACGTACGACGTAAATATGTACAGTTGTACAGTGCAGCTATAAATGAATCAAAATTTGTTGGTGGATACAGATAATCTACTGAGGCTACTGAAGTTCAAAGAGCAAAAGGGGCATGATCGCTGGAAAAGTGATTTTTAAATATTTTTAAACCGCCTTTATCTACGAAAATATTTATTCAAGTACATATATAATTCGTACAATTATTTATTTAAATCACTCGAGGAAATATATGGTTGCTGCAATTAAGTACGATTTATGTAACTAGTAAGTTACATTGATTCTAACATATTAGATCTTCAGTCGCTATTTTCAAATATATTATTTAGTTCATTCAATGCAATATATCGCTGATTTGATTTCAAATATAGTTGCTCCAAATACCAAATACTTGGATGAATTATCGGTTTTCATGTAAATTGATTTCGTGTGTTCAGTTATATTTTTCACGCTGTGTGCCTTTTATATTTCCTCGAGATTTCACGTGTCAATTTTAGAACTAAATATAGTCGAAAGTTCACACGAAATTGCGTTACAAAGACTTGGAAGTGATAGCAGAGGAGGTGTGCGAGTCGAGAGACCGGAGAGGCCACGAAGTGTGTTGTTGGTGCATCGCTTTGTGCATCGGCGGTGCATTGAAGGTATCAGGCGAGCATCCGAGGCAGGAGGTGTTCGAGCCACTAGCTCGATGCAACTCATGCAGCTCCTATATGCAACTTGTACATGGTATATACGTATACATCTATATATAAGTATCGGCCCTCGTGAAAGTCAAGAATCATCGTGTTTACGGTTGAGAACAATCGAAATTATCGGACGCTGCTCTAGAGTGTAGAATTTCTCAACGTTCTGTTTTCTTTTTTTATTTTTTTATTTGTATTATCTACCACAATGGATAAAACGATGACTGCCACGAGAATTAAATTAAGTGGAAAAATTTCTTGGCAAAAATATGATTTATTGAAATGTACAGAATTTTTTTGTTTTCATAAGCTTCGGGACCAAAACCTGGAGGCAAACTGTACATAATCGATATTTTGTTTGGTTAAGCAAATTTGTAAACCGTGGTAGCATTTTGGAATAGAAATTCTTGGTATAATATTTATAATTATTACGTACCAGCAGTGATAAAAAAAATATGTTTCAACTTTTGGATAACAGCAAAGAAAATTCATTATCAATAAAACTTTACGAAAGATTGTCGAAAAAATGGGAGAGTACAGTTAAATTTTTTATACAGTATTTTAAATTTATCCTGCGAGAATATTCAATTTTCTAAAATGAATTTTTCTGCAGGCGCAGTATGTAACTTTGATTAAACAATGAATTTGTACTGAATTATTATTATTATTTTTTTTTTATAGAAAATCACTACATTCAATATCACATGAATTGTTCCACCTTCTACCGAACGTTCTGCCACTTTTTGCATTTCATGTTATTCATCACGAAACATCGATTATCCCTTTTAATAGCAAATGTGAACGAGATTACTATATTCTCGAAGGAGTTCTTCGAGTGTCCTAAAGAATTGTAGGTGCGCCCTGAACACATTCAAATGACTGAACCTGCAAGGTAAACACCGCAGAGGAAATTTTACATAGCAAATTACGTTCCCATCTGCCACTAAAACTGGAGGGGGCGCGATAAGACAGAACTCTGCACTGTGATTGGTACTGAACGAAAATAATAGTTGGTGCATTGGGCTAGTGCTTAATATCGATCTGGATTGCGTATAATGTATGCAGTTGGAATGACCTATCGCGGTGCATCGACCAGAACTGCATTGAACTATAGAGTACCAACTTTACTATGTTGAGTCGTGATACCGGAAGTGCATTCTAAGGGAGAAAATAAAAAATGTGGAGTTTTTAACCGATTAATGGATGATCACACTGTAAAAAAATCTACTTGAAACTTAAGGTACAAGTACTGGAAGTTTTTATGCATAAACTGGTATATTAAATTTAATATACGAGTGTGATGGAAAATTAATTTACTTTAATTTTACAGTAAAAATATTTGAATTTTAATAATTTGCTTCAATTTTACCGCAAGATTATATTAATTTTATACCACAATTGTATATTAATTTTAGATGGCAAGGTTTTGCATTAGAACTTCCAGGCTTTTTTAACAGTGCATTTGAAATTATGTAAATGGTGAATCGCTTATTTTAGCAAACGATAAAATAACAATATTATTTAAAAACGTAAAAAAAAATTAAATTTAAATTGAAATAAACTTTCATTATTATTCTACTATGTTGAGTCGTGATCCCGGAAGTGCATTTTAAGGGAGAATAATAAAAAATGTGCGGTTTTTAACCGCTAAATGAATGACTATTTAGAAACATGAAAATGGTTAATCTCTTATATTTTCTAATCAATCAAATAACAATATTATTTGAAGTCGTAAAAAAAAATTGCATTTTCTCAACTATTAATTATTAACTCAAGCGAAAATTTTTATATTCACATAAACTTTCTTTATTGTTGACGTAACTACCTTTAACTGACTTATTACAACTAATTGAAGGTAGTTATAATAATAATAATAATAACAATAAGTAATTAATGTAACTTTCCAAATCGACTAGATAAATTAAACAACAATCAATAGTCATCTAATAGTTGGTTATCCATAAAAATTTATTAAAAAATGACACGTACGTTAACATGGAGAAAGTAATGAGTAATAATTTTTTTACTACCTATTATTAATTATTTGTAGCATTTTTAAACGGATCTAAGTACAAAATTATTACGATTTTGTTTTTTTTTTCATTAAGTGGTTGAACATTTTATTTACATTTTAGAATTCTTAACCAATGTGGTTAAGAATTCTAAATAATGATCTGACATTATTTATAGGATAAATAAACAAAAAGAATAGAAAACACTGGATGACTTTTATCGATGAATAAAAAATATTAAATAATTTTTACATTAACATACAGAAAATATGATGCATTTCAACGACGACTTTATGCTATTTAGTAAATCTCATTTAACTAGCTGTGACAAAATATGACATAATCGTGAAACTGAAAAGCTACTGAATGTTTAACGCTCTACTAATTTTAATGTCGGATTACGCTTTAGTATAAGTCATTACAATGGTAGATTATATATATACTGTTATAAAGTTCTATATTATGATTTAACGATTTACGAATTCGGTCGATGAATCGACGCGGTTAATTGATTGCTCTGAAAGTTATTCGTTATGTATTCCCGCGATCGCCGACACGCTATATGTCCTTGAACAAGACTCTGCGGAGGTGCACGAGGAACGAGTCGGTGTAGATTCAAGGTTGCCAAATAGAGAATCACAAGATTTCCGCTTTTGGTCAAATAGTAAGTCATGAATCAGCTTGTAACTTCTTCACGTAAAAATTTTATTTGTAGGAGTCATCGAAGTTTTGAGTCTACATTATTTTTCGTGGATAAAAATATATATTTTCACATGACTGATTTAACAATTATTATTTTTTGCAACTGCGAAGAAATAACTTTCCCCTATAATATTACAGAGTTTTTCGTTAAACAATGCAAAAATATACATTGGGAAATAATTGAGGCTCAGACACTTGCATTTTTTTCACAATTTTTCTTGCAATTTCATTAAAAATGAATATTTTGCAATTATTTCTTAATCCAAATTCTTAAGTAGTTAGTGCAGTTTATTATTTCGGAATAATAGTTGTAAAATGAATGATAGGAAATAACTGTCAGATAAATATTGCAGTATAGAATATTTATTTTATTCTGCATTAACTCGACAATGTACAGGGAAAAAAAAAGATTAGTTGCCATAACCAAGAAATGAGTTGACGCAACCAATCGATTATTCTATTTATCTTACAACTCAAATGGTAATACCAACGATTCGAATGGTAATACCGACGATTCGAATCATAATACCGACGATTCGAATGGTAGTTCCCACTATTCGAGTGGTAGTCCCAACGATTGGATTAGTTAACCTAACTAATCTCGCGAGAACTTGGATTGGATTAGTTAACCTAACTAATCTTGTGAATAGTTGAGGTTTCTATTTGATATGGTTGAGGCAACAAATTTTTTAGACATTGTGTACGGCAAATCGAAAACGTAGTTGCCACAACCAAACATTTCTTTTCGTCTAAAGTAATTAATTACATTTCAATTTGCAAAATCGTTCATTTATTTTCTTGTTTCTGTACCTACGTAAAAGTGTGTGCGTAACAGGTCAGTAAAAAGGGGAAAACTGGTAAAGTCATTATTGTTAACGTGTAACACGCACTTAGTGCATTGAGCAAAGTTTTGTAATCATCCAAGTTCCATGAGGGATTGCATCTGGGTCAAGATCCTATTCCGCAACGATATACGCGTCCATATACTTGGTGAGAAGTGCACAATACTCTTTCGACTTGGCTCTCATACTCTGCAATCGACAGGGAAACACCCGCAGCTTTGTGGCTCATGCAGACCTACACTCATTTTTTTATGACTGTCATAATGTTCTGAGTATTCGTTATTCTTTGTGTTTTTCTTTTTTCTCAAACTTTGCTTAGCGTATTTCTCTCATTATGCAACTTGATGACGACGAAACCGATTTATTACAGCAATTGAAAAAAAATAAATGAATGTTTAATTTTCATGGTCCAGAGTGACTCAACGACTTTTGAAATGTAATGGATTCGATCAACAAATTGTCCGTAGTAATGGACAATTTTTACTTTTACAATAAAGTAAAAAAAGTTCAGTATTCCAATTTTTTCATTGGCCCACACGGAGAAAAGGGAGACATGATAAAATATGACATTAGCAAGTTATTGCGTGTCAGAACCAACCGATTGGTAGTGCCAACGAACCGATTGGTGGCGCCAACCAATCGATTGGTATAGTGCCAACCAACCGATTGGTAATGCCAACCAAACGACACCTAACGCTCCAAGCATTTAAAGGTTAGTTTTCTCACATCCAGAAAAAAGATCTTGTTAACGGGACTAGAATCTACGCATCGGAAATGAAATTTCTTATTTGGATGCCGACCTACTAGACTTCCATTTACCTCAAATAAACTCTTTATTTGTAATTAATATACTTGTTGAATAGTAAGTATATTCAAATGTAAGAAATATTTATTTGCGTCGACAGTTATATAAATGTTAATTAAAAAAAAAATTTTTTTTTTTTTTTTTTTGGGATATTTCTCATTTATCTCTTAGAAGCTTCAGAAACTGTCTCCCGCTCAGCAGTTGGCGCGCAAACCAGTGCGCGACTAAGCGGTCACCCATCCAAGTTATGACCGCAAATAATGCTGCTTAACTCTGGGGACCGTCGAATCCACACACCGACCGATGCGTCCACTGCTACCGATTTAAAGAATATATAATTTTTATACAAATATACGACAAGAATTGAATCAAATCGATAAATGTTGCATGTTGATAATAATAAACTCCAATGATGAAAGGAAATAAATATATATTGGATTATAAAATAGTTCTAATTGATTTTATTTAAAAATATCTAATACATATATTTGGTCGTTTTAACTAGATCTTTGTTCTGGATTAAGAAAGTATTTAGTAGCAAAAAATAAAATATTTTTCTAGTATCCGCTGCACAGTGAAAATTTATTCAAATAAATAAATACGTTGGAAATTAAAAAACTGAAAAATTGAATGAAATACGTATTTGTTGGAGGGAAAGTAAATTTTCGTTGATTTAAATAATTAAATGTTGAATAGATAATTTTAGTTAATATTACCAAATCTTTTTTCTGGGTGCAAGTAACCCGTTTTCTCCGTGAAAGAAATTTGTTTCTTGGCTCCACCAACCCGTTATTTCTACAACTATTGTTAGTTTTTTATCAGAAAACTTGATTCTGAAAATTCACGATACTGAAACTCAATTGTTGATGAAATTGTGACTATATGTGTTTTGTGCTTTTTAGGCAACAGTTAAATTTTTTTAATGTCGTTTGTTTTATTAGACCTCAATGTCTTTTATATTTCCATACTGATTTTTTTTGTGATATATGAAAAATCTTTATTTAGAGCTTTGAAGGTACATATAAAGGATTACAAAATTATTATTCAATGCGTTTCAATTGATGCCAATTACAAATCACATAACATTTTCATGAAGATAAAATAGCGCTCAAATCTTGAAAGTATATTAAGCTTTTGTTATTATCTAATACATTACGGTAATTTGTTAAGTACAGGCATTAAAAAAGCAGCTATTAATGTTCAAGGCGTTGAATTATTTCATAGTTACAGGTTTACATACGGGTTCTATCGGGTTAATCGAGGAAACAGCTGTTTCAAAGTTCCTGTCCTTCTTATTTTACTCCTAATGGCGCTCATATACTACTCAGCCATAAAAACCAAAGTGCAACGGTAGCGGCAGTCTTGCACTCATCTCCGTACAAAGTGTAGTACATACTACACGATCAGTACAGTCCGCACATTGTAACTGTTTTTCGCACGTTTATATGGAAACTCTTATCCCGGTCTCCTACCGACGCCGTAAATTACGAATGCGAAAAGAAGCCGACCGCGCCAGCTGCACAAACCGCAACCACCGCGACTTCCGCATTTTTTTTGCTTCGTTTTTTAATAAATCTAATTCCGCTATATGCATATCCCTGAAAGTTCAGCGTTTGATACTTTATTTTTTTTTTAAATATATGTATGGGGCATATACACCGATCGAACCACCTTTTACTACACCCAAAAAAAAGATTTGGTAATATTAACTAAAATTAACTATTCAACATTTAATTATTTCAATTAACGAAAATTTACTTACCCTCCAACAAATATGTATTTCATTCAATTTTTGCTTCCTCATAGAGGAAGCTTTGTTTCCATCAAAAAAAATTTTCGAGATTTTTATGTCAGGACACTTAGAATTGTCCAAAACGTCCAGAAAAGTAATCTAGAAAAAATGTCCATATGTATGTGACCCTCTTCAACTGTACCAATTTCCGACAAAATCTGTGCGAAAATTTCGATTTTATGCCGTTTTGAATTTTTTGAAAAAAGGACGTGGTCGCTCTAACTTTCGTTAAATTTAGCCTATTTTGCTAAATAGTTGGTTATACAAGAGTAGGTGCACTCAATGCTGTTTGGTATTGAATTTGGTTCGAATCGGTAAAGTGTTTTAGATTTTATGGAATGTTGTATTTTTCAAAAAATTGACATTATCACTCTATTGTAACTTTTGCAAAACTTGAAATAGCGAGCTCAAATTTTGTATATAAATGAAACAATATTCAGCCATTATATATGTATAATTTAGTGACAAACGGTATGAAATTTGTGATTTTATGGAATGTTGAATTATTTTTAATAATATACGTTATCACATTTACTTTCGAAAACGCTCTAATAATAACGAAATAACGAAATAGAAAAAGCGAATTCACAACATGTTTATTTATCTAATTTAAAAAAGGATGCAAAGTAGAACCTTGCACATTGCTTCCTCATTATTTTTCGCTTTTTACAAAGCTTCCTCTATGAGGAAGCCAAAATTGAATAACATACTGCTTCCTCATAGAGGGAGCTTTGTAAAAAGCGAAAAATAATGAGGAAGCAATGTGCAAGGTTCTACTTTGCATCCTTTTTTAAATTAGATAAATAAATATGTTGTGAATTCGCTTTTTCTATTTCGTTATTCCGTTATTTCGATATTTTTAGTTTTTTAATTTTCAACACATTTATTTATTTGAATCAACTTTCACTGTGCAGCGGATACTAAAAAAAATGTTTTATTTGTTGCTACTAAATATTGTCTTAATCCGGAAAAAAGATCTAGTTAAAACGACCAAATACATATATTAGATAAGAAAATCAATTAGAACTATTTTATAATCCAATATACATTTATTTCCTTTCATCATTGGAGTTTGTTATTATCAACCCGCAACATTTATCGATTTGATTTAATTCTTGTCGTATATTTATATAAAAATTATATATTCATTAAATCTGCAGCAGAGGACGCGCGGTCGGTGTGTGGCTTCGACGGTCCCCAGAGTTAAAGCAGCATCATTTGCAGTCATAACTTGGATGGGTGACCGCTTAGCCGCGCACTGGTTTGCGCGCCAACTGCTAAGCGAGAGGCAGTTTCTGAGCTTCTAAGGGATAGTGAGGAATATCCGAATAAAAAATTGTTCTACTTTGCACTGAGAGAATAGTTTGTGAACAGTTAACAAACCAAGTGTTCAATTATGGCGAAACGAACCATTTAGTTATCGATAATAAATGTATGTTGAGCCAAATAAGATTTGTTAACTATTAACAAATATCAGCGAGCTTCATTTGCGACAATTCAATGTTATATAGTTCAACTGTGATTCAATAAGAATAACCAAATAGTTCATTTCGCCACATATAACACTTGATTTGTTAACTGTGAACAAACTCTTCTCTCAGTGTGGGACAAAAAATTGGGTTTCTCAAAAAAATCATATTCCTCGCAAATATTTAATGAAAATTATTAATTGTTACTGTTTGTAACTACCCTATTATCCTCAAAATCAATCAGTTCATTTATTTATTATATAAATGCTTCAGTAATAATAACATTCTTATAATAATAATAAGTTTATTGCTTCTTTAGAATACAAAAGATTCTTATAGCAAGATAGAATAACATTCTTATATGATCCTACTATATTGATAGAAAAACGTAGACACATTTTAATCAAAAAAATAATTACAAAATTCCACGAAAATTACAAAAATCAACAAAATACTTGACTTATTTTTCTGCCATTGTTTAATTTGATACATGACATTTATTTTTAATTAACAAATTGTAGTTCCATAATATATATATATACATATATTTTTTAAGTGATCAAATTATTTAACGAATATACAAACTTAATGATTTTGAATGTAATGATTTCAACTTCGAATGACATTTCATTTTTCTATTGGTCTTATAATTACCTTTAATTACTTAAAGTAAATGGGAAATTTGATGTTGATATAAGAATGGTCAAAGAGACTAACATTTGATTATTCCCAGGAATAACACAATTTCTCTGAGTGCATTTGCTCTGTACAAAAGTCATGGATGATGAAAAGATGGACTCACACTACGCATCGCACTATTGCATTGTCCTGTTCAGGGCCGTCAATGCTCTTTCTCTTTCCCTTTCTCCTCTTTCTCGCTCTTTCACTGTATGACCATTCTCTTCATGCAAACTGTGCGTTGCATAGCGGCGAGTAAAAATGCGTAGCTCCGGTTAGTCTTCATGTACGTGTGATCGATGTGAGTAAGCAATTCAGGTAAAATGCATATTGAAGTTTTCCTACTACAATACATCGTCGTCAACTTATTCTCCCTTGAACTTTTCTTTTCAACTGTGAAGGACATGATCAATAATGTGGGGAAAAAAAGAATTCATACACTGAGAGAAAAAATTAATAAAATTAACTATATCTGCAATTGCTGTTGACGAACTATTGAGTCTATTGAAAAAACTCAGCATTACTTGCATTAAATATCCAGTAAAAAAAAATGTTCTCCATATATAAATAAGATTATGCAGGGAATTACTGGATCGATGTTAAAAAGTTTCTTTTACCTACTTAGGATTTTAATTTACCTGTGCAGAAATTTTTTATACATAAATTGGTATGTCAAATTTAATATACAAATATGATGTGGGATTAAAGTTCTCAGTATGCAAGTTTATTCATGCAAACAAAAGCAAAAAATAAAATTGACAACATAATTGAGCGTTAATAAAAACCGTTAAAAATTATAACCATTCCCCATCCCTTCAAAAAACACCCCCATTACTTGCCCCCATTTATTGCCCCATTCATCTTAGATCTTCACAAAATACTATGAATTAAGTTAATTAAAACCTTAACAATTTTCACGAAGTGCATTCTCGCCGGTAAAAAAAAATAAGACAAGAGAAAGTGAAAGAGCACTTGTATTTGACGTACATGAGAATTATTTATTCTCCGAACAGGGTGGGAGTGTCGCGTGTCCATATAATTACCGAGCATGTGTTGGTATTTTGCTATGCATTAACTGACAGTGTACACGCGTTATATTTAAAAAGAAACACGTGCAATAGATTGCAGAGCGCAGTGCAACAGTCACACATGCCGCAGCGCTGTCTCCGGTTTTTAGTTCGCGGCTCTCTCCCACCTGTTTCCGTCCCGCCCCATCAGACAGCTGTAAACCTCCACCACAACGCATGCACGACATCAGCTTCGATTGTACGTGCGACCATTGAGTACTTCCGCTTTTTACGAGCCTCGAACAGTACTCGAATACCCAGAATACGTTGTGTTCATCATTGGGGGTGTATCAGCACTTTCCACTGTTTCCCACGGCACAACCGAGCAGCTAGACTTACAATCTTGCTGACAGTAACATTCAATTCAACGGTTCTTTTTTAGTACTTCAACGTACTTCATATTTACACCCCAAGATACGTAGAAGATTATTTCCATAAGCGAAGCACCCCACAGGAATATTTATGTAAAATTTACGCAGTGAAAATTGAATTATGTTTTTTGGGTACTTTTAATAAAATGCACGGAGACAAATTTATGTGTCATGATAACATAAAACGGTGACAACAAAAATCGTTTTGTTAGGCTAACAAAAAAAATTGGTCAGCCCAGCAAAAACATTTGTCAACCGAACAAAAGATTTATCAGCATAGCAAAACTGATTTGTCAGCCTAACATACCGATTTTTGTTGTCACCGTTTTATGTTCTCATGACACATAAATTTCTCTTCGTGTGATTTTGTTCAAAAACGATCATAGAAACTTTTTGTTAATTTTACAGAAATAGGTTGATTAGTTTCTAGTTAAAAGAATTATTTTAGTGGTTTTTTGTAAGACTATAAAAATTGAGGACAATTTTGACGACAAAATTTGACATCTGATATCTGAGGACAATTTTTTTTAAATGTTTAAAAATACTAAAATATTTATTCAATATATTGTTTACATACTTTATTGAGCGTTGTTAAAATTATTTGAGTTGGTTGTCATGAGTTATGAAGGACAAGTATTTGGACCATATCAAAATCATTTATGCATTAGGTTTTTGGGACCATTGGGACCATTAAGTACTAACACTTTTTGAGAGACTCGAACAGTACTCGAATACACAGAATACCTTTTATTCACTATTGGGGGTGTATATTAGCACTTTCCACTGCTTCCCACGGCACAACCGAGCAGCTAGACTTATAATCTTGCTGACAGTAACATTCAATTCAACGGTTCATTTTTAGCGCTTCAACGTACTGCATATATACACCCCGAGATGTGTTGAGGATTATTTCCATCAGCGAAGCACCCCACATGTTTGTGAACTTACGCTTTGAAAATTTAATCAAAATTTTTTGTTGCTTTTAACAAAATGATTTTGTTAAAAAACTATACAGCAAAATTGTGGTCAACTTCTAGTTTAACAAATTATTTTTGTGGTTTTTTGTAAAACTATAAAATTGAACAAAATTGTGAGGAAGAAATACGACGTTTGACATTTGAGACAATTTTTTGTTATGTTGTTATTGAGACAATTTTTTGTTATCCTCTTTTAAAAAGTTGGTGGCTCGAGATATCTCGAAAATATCGCAGTCATTGTCATCGTTTTATTCGTGCTGTCATTGGTTGGTCGGAGGTGTCGTCAGTCAGTCACACTGCGATCGGGACCAATATCATGCATTAATTTTTTTTGTTTATGTCAAATGTCAAAATGTTGTTAAAAGTACAAAAAAAAACAGATTTCACTTTTACTGCTAAGAAGATTTTGGCACATTACATATATGTTACATATATTTTGTATGCATCTTAAATGTTCAGTTTTTATGCTGATAAGGTTTTTGTAAATTACCCACATATTTATATAAATTCTGTGAAATTTAAACTATCTACAATATAAAATATCACATTAGGCACCAAACAAAAATTTTGATTATTGTTCTAAAAAAGCATCAATTGTTTTAGATTGAATATGAAAATTACATTAAAAAGGTTAAAAAACGTATCGATACTTAATGGAATTTTTATTTGCGATATTCTGCGTTCAAAATATAAATTGTTTAAAAAAAAATAAGTTATGAGATTTTAGAGAAAAAAGTTGTTGCACTGACATAGAATGTCTTATATACATCTGGCATTTACTTCACCTACATAAATTGCCGGTGGGGGCGTCTCCACAAGGTTGGTTACATGATGTAATTCTTCAGAATTCTTCATGGTTACCAAGTGGGTTTATCTTCAACGTTGTACAGTTTCACTGCAGAAAATTTGCTCAATGATTATACGAGTATCCAATTGTCCTATGATTACAAGGGAGAGGATTTCATAGAACACTCAATTGTGGTGATGCTCACAGCTGTTAAGTAATATTTATAAATTGTTGGTCCATGTAACTATTTTTCTACAAATTTACATTAATGATTATATTGTTACCGTAACTAGTTTCGATTAAGTGTATATACGAATTACTTAAAATAACTAAAACAAAATAGTAACATGAAATAATTAATAGTTAGATAATATCGCAAAATTATAACTTGCTGAATATAATTAGCAGATATATTATATTTTAATGTTAATTAAGCCCTCTTTTAGCGAAAACATATAAACTATATTTCTAATGTTTCGGAAATATATTTTTTGTCTTTTTAGATTTTTTATTTTACAATTACTCAGCTAACGTTTGTCTGACATTGAACTCAAAATCAGTGTTGTAAACCTCCATTACACGGGGGAAAAAACTTGGTTGAAATACACGAAAAATTGGTTACTCCTACCAATTGCTATGGTTATATATGCGCCAGGCGATTTTCTGGTTACATAAACCAATAGCTCTTGTGGGGCCAACCATAAACTATATCATTGTAGTAACCTCTAATTCTCCTGGTTGATCCAACCATTTCACTTGGTTGATCCAACCAATTCACTTGGTTAAGCCAACCATTTCACTTGGTTGAGTCAACCAATTCACTTGGTTGAACCAACCCCTTCACTTGGTCGAGCCAACTAATTCTCTTGGTTGATTCTCTTGGTCGAATGAATGAATAGATTTAATTGAAATTTATCAGTCCCCTAAAAAAAAGACTAAGTCGGACAGAAATTAATTTTTCAGTCAACTGGAGAATAATTTGTCAGTCCTATAGGATGATGGTACATATAGCCAACGCGATTATGTCAGTGTAACCTAGAAATTGTTTTCAAATCGGTCGCAAAAACCAACCATGAAAATTGGTTCCTGTGACTGTTATGTAACCAAGATTATGGTGAATACAGTATGGCACTGGATGTTATTAATTCTTTTAGTCGCTGCGCCTAACTACGATGATAAACGCCACTAAGGAAATTCTTCTGTCAACTGAAATTTTTTTCTTCAGTAGACTGATAAATTATTCTTCAGTTGACTGAAAAAATAAATTTCTGTCTGAATTAGTTTTTTCCTTAGGGGACTGATAAATTTCAATTAAATCTATTCATTCATTCGAATCAACCAAGAGAATTAGTTGGCTCGACCAAGTGAAGTGGTTAGTTCAACCAAGTGAATTGGTTGAATCAACCAAGTGAATTGGTTGGCTCAACCAAGTGAATTGGTTGGCTCAACCAAGTGAATTGGTAGGCTCAACCAAGTGAATTGGTAGGCTCAACCAAGGTAATTGGTTGAGTCAACCAAGTGAATTGGTTGACTCTGCCAAGTGAATTAGTTGGCTCAACCAAGTGAAATGGTTGCATCAACCAAGTGAAATGGTTGGATCAATCAAGTAAAATGGTCGAATGTACCAAGTGAAATGGTTGGGTCAACCAAGAGAATTGGTAACTACAATGATATAGATAGTATTTCAACCAAGTCTTTTTTACCGTGTAACCAATTCGGAATTGTCGACGGAATCAACCGTTCGAGATTCCGGCAATAAATGCAATGGTTGCCAGAATCAATATGTGTCTAACCAATTAAAAAAATAGTACTTGCAACCAAGCCCGTACTCTGCTTTCTCATTTCCTACTTTACTTTTTAAATAAAAATATGTGGTGGAATTATTTTTGTAATTAACAATTAATGATAAAAATCTGCAGTCATCATGAAAAGATGACCCAACTTTTAAATAACTCCAAAGAAAATTCACTCTTCATTAAAACAAACGATAAATTATGAGAAAAAATCGAGGAGTACGGTTATCTATTTATGTTTCAATGCATCAATTATTGTGTCCATCGCCAGTACTTAAAGCACTGCTAAATGATATCAACTTTTTGTTTTTATCAATCAATATAAAATTTAAATATTTTTTTTCATTAAAGCTATACATGGTTTTTGCAAAATAATTATTATTATAAAGTAAAGCACACAATAGATGTTTATTCACTGAAATAATAGAGGTTTAGAACCCTTCTGCAAATCGAATTTCAATTTCATTCCCATAGTTACTCCAACCAATTGATATCTCTTTTTTCTCAGAAACTGTTACGTTGCAAAATATGTACGAATACAGCAAAAGCTCAAGATTGCGAGCAAGTTCCCACGGAAATGGAATGCGGCGAATCACCCCGGCAATCCACAGGTTCTACAAGAATCCCAGAAAACCGTAGCCTTTACAATGTCAGTGTTCTGGACTATAAAACCGGTATTGTCTCCGGCAATAGCGTGAATCTTGTGGAAAGTGCTTCCTGTTTCTTTCTTCGATACGGATGAACCCGTGGATAATTTCTTTTCTCCCTACTGTAGACAAACAAAAAGAGGAAACTGTTGGTTCGAGTCCAAGTCCCGGACCAAAAATGTCTTCCATGCAACAAAATTCAGCGCCACTGTGGGCTATTATATACCTACGTGATACTTGCTTCTGGCGTTATTTTATGCTACACCACATCGGGTAGATTAATCTACAGTATAATTTTACCGTTACATTCGAGTTTTAGTGCTACAATTTTAAAAATTAGGTAATAAATTAAAAAATTAACGCATCCTAATTTTCACGCGGTGTTTTAAAGCTTGATTAATTGCGAAACAAACAACCGGCAGACAGATTCGTTATGACAATGTAAAAAAAATTGGTTTCCATTTTAGTGAAATATTGCACTTCATGCCAAAATGATAAAAACATTTTTTTTTCTCTTCAGGCCCTATATTGATCTAACTTGACCCGCTAGATATGAAGTTTCATTGATGTCCCCTATTTATGTAAATCCCGACCTATGAAACATTTCTTTGAAATAAATGAAATAATATATTAAAGTAATATAATATTTTCTTTGAATGATCAGAAATTCAATAAAACGTAGTGACATTGAATTAATGAAAATTTTCCTTGAACCAAGGGACCGTTTTTCATTTATTTCAATGGAAAACGTCTTCGAAACATTAAAAGAAAAACATCACCTATACATTAACATGTCACTAAAAAAGGAATGAAAGCACGGCAGAGGTTGCTTTAAAAAAATATTTTTCTATGTCGTACTAGATGCAAAAAGGTTATAGAAATAATTTATTTCAACACCGATACCTGCCTATCCATTTTTGTCGATTTTTCGCGACTACACCGAGAGAAAAGATTTCATTGACGCCAAAGAAATGGGTGGATTGATTTTTTTAAATTGATTTCAATGAAATATTCCTTTGATTTCAATGAAATAGTGCATTTGAATTTCAAAGAGAACATTTCATTGCCTGTAAATAGAGATGTACTTAGTGAGCATATAATAAAGAAACAGTTTCATTGTTTTAAAGAGACGTTTTCATTGGTTCAAAGAAACATTTTCATTGATCTTTCTCTCGCACCTAACCTCACTTTTTTGTTTTTCGGTTCTACCGAACGAACGGCTTCGAGTTTCGAGGAGCCAGAAGCTCAGCCTATTTCTGCCGTACATTCTTACATACGCACAAAATTTGAGCTTTATTTGTCGCGTACTTCAGGAAAAAATAGGTTTCGAAATTTTGAGGTGGTAAGAAGAAGGTTTGAATGAATCAAAGACGATATCTTTGAAATCAATGAAAAAGGTTCATAGGTTTAAAGAAATGTTTCTTTGAATCAATGTTACGACTTTTCATTGAGTTTGAGATCATTCAAAGAAAAGATAGTATTGAAATTCAAGTATTTCATTTCATTGGCAAAGATTTCCCTGAATCAATGAAACCTTTTCTTTGAAATTCAAATGCACTATTTCATCGAAAGAAAGAAATATTTCCTTAAAGTCAATGAGAAAAATTGAATCCACCCATTTCTTTGAAATCAATTAATTCTTTTTTCTCGGTGCACTTTCAGATCAAAACGTAGAAACTGTTGAATCGAGTCCATTTTCCGGAGAAAAAAGTGTCTTCCATGCAGCAAAGCTCAGCCCCGATGTGAGCTATTATATACCTACGTGATACTTGCTTCTGGTGTTGTTTTATACTACACAACATCAGGTAGATATTCTAGAGTATAGTTATACCGTTACACTCGAGTTCTAGCTCTCCTAGTTACACTCTGGGACGTCCTGTCGCGTTCTCTCGACCCTCCCAGCTAGCAAAACGAACGAACGAACGAACGAACGACCGGCCAGTCGTTTGGACTACCGAGTCTCTACCTGGAAAATAATCAATAAGAAGCTAAACCGTATGCCGCTGCCACGGCCACGTGTTGTGTTGCGTGTGTGTATATATATGTACAGCAGTAATGTACTGTGAGGTGTAACGTGTGCGAGTAACGTACACGCTAATGTCATGCCGGCAAGACCGACACGATAGCCGGACGCTACTGGCACTGGCCCGAGGCCAATGGAATAATTCCTGGCAGCGGTCGATTCGGGCTCAGAAGAGATTCCAGGACTCAATGAAAACAGTATGAGAGGCTTAAAAATGCTTTGTAGTCCGGCTGCTTTCAATAATCTGTACGAAAAAACTTGATGAAATTTTGAGTTTTATTTGATGAAAAAAAAAACCCACCCTTTGGGGCGTTGTCAAAATTATTTAAATGAAAAAGTATGAGATTATTACTTTTTAGTTATTTAGGTCTGAATCGGCTCAGGAGATATTCGAGGACCCAATAAAAATAGTATGAAAAGTTTTGATTTACCAAAAGCTTTGTTGTTTGGTTGCCTTGAGTTATCGTTTCTTGAAAAGGGCTAGAATTTTGGTCCGATCAACATCATTTATGAGTTAGACTTTTTAAGTTTTTTGGGTTTGATGCTCAATTAAACTTTCCAGTTGAAAAATTCACTTTTTAAATATTTACGTGTAAACACGATGTTCCCTCATAAAATAAAAGTATAGAATACATTTCTAATACAATTCCAAGGTTTGTAGAAAATTTTCAGAATTCGTTACTTAAAATAATGAACGATAATTTGGAAAGCTGGCTGTTTTTTTAAATGTAGCAAATATGCTACGCTAGCAATTAAAGATTTAGGCTAAAATGAGGGATAGGCAGGACCTACATGTCATTAATAATAGAGATAATTTATCCCCATCATTGGATAAACAACGTGAATTACCCGTTTATCGAAGTGTCCAGTGGTCGTACTGATTACACGATTTATCTGCCGACCAGATCGACCAGCGTTCACAGTTAATAGCTTTTTTGAACACTTATTCAGATAATAATAAATTTGGTCATTTTACTGTAATTAGAAAACGAGGTCTTCTGTATTGATCCTCAATTTTTAGAACAGTGGGTCAACTTTTTATGATATTTTCTGACCTTTATCGGATCACTTATGACGGGACGACATTTAAAGACTCGCCGGATATAGTTGGGCACCTTTTTAACTATATATAACATTTTCACACACCGACAATAAGATTCAACCCTTATATTGACCATGCAATGGAAAGATCACGAAAATAACTTAAGACTGTGAATTAGGCACAGTGGTCAAATATTTGTAGCCACTCTGTAGCTTTTTTAAATTTAAAACCTTTTGGACAATAATTATCCAAACACCATAGAATTTTTAAGTACACTCTTTTGAAAGATTAGTAGGTTTTGTTATTTTCATCATCGAAATACCGAATTTTCACTTAAAAATAAAAGTAACATTTTTATCCTGACATAACAAGCTGGATCCCATGCAGGGATCCAGCTCGATCCTGCCTGGTATTCCCATCTTCCAGTAGGATTCCAGTCGGTCATCGGATCGGATTTCAGACGGTGCCGGTCACTTGGTCGACAATCGTTTGACCGACGAATCAGTTGGCCGACACCATTTGGCCGTCACATCATTTGACCGACAGGTACGGTTGGCCGACAGGTACTCTGAGCCGACACATCATTTGGCCGACAGGAACACTTAGCCGACACATTATTTGACCGACACATCATTTCACCGACAGGTACACTTGGCCGACAGGTACTCTAACGGGGGAGGGGATGGTTAATGGGGTCGAGGGGCGAAGCCTCTCGCGGGGTACGGGGGCGGAGCCCCGTCGGGGGGTTTGGGGAGGCAGAGCCCCCCGACTGCAAATACACAAGATTTATATGCTAAAAAATCGGCATTTTTTTTTGTCCTATAAGATGCGCGAATCGACCATTCCGCGCACGCTACGCAAGCACGAGAAGGCGAACTTCGCACGCCCATATTTAAAAAAAATATACGTGTTGGCCAAGGTAGACGGAAAAAAACCCTTCTTTAGGGCGTTAGTTAGGTTGGCGTTTGTTTCTTTAGGTTCTTTAGGTTACGGGGGTTTTTTTTCCGGGTTTTTTTTTCCGGGATTCGTTGGACAAATATATCTGTCGGCCAAGTATACCTGTCGGCCAAGTGTACCTGTCGGTGAAAAGATGTGTCGGTCTAATAATGGCCAAGGTAGGCGGAAAAAAACCCTTCTTTAGGGCGTTAGTTATGTTGGCGTTTGTTTCTTTAGGTTCTTTAGGTTCTTTAGGTTACGGGGGTTTTTTTTCCGGGTTTTTTTTTCCGGGATTCGTTGGACAAATATATCTGTCGGCCAAGTATACCTGTCGGCCAAGTGTACCTGTCGGTGAAAAGATGTGTCGGTCTAATAATGTGTCGGCCAAGTGTACCTGTCGGCCAACTGATGTGTCGGCTAAGAGTACCTGTCGGTCAACCGCACCTGTCGGTCAAATGATGTGTCGGCCAAATGGTGTCGGCCAACTGATTCGTCGGTCAAACGATTGTCGGCGAAACGTACCAGACCCGATTTCAGACATGGGATGTAACGCACGGAAACTGGATTCCGATCGGGATGTCGAACTGGGATCCGATCCGATGGCTGACTGGATTCCAGCCGTTAGATGGACATACTAGGCTGGATCCAACGGGGTCCTTGTCGATAGATCGGAATACCAAGCTGATTCCAGTTGGATCTCTGTCGAAATTACTGCATGGGCAGCTGCGAGAACGCGTCTGGGGTCACATGAACCGCACACGTTGTTACAATCACACGAGTTAAGGAAAAGTTTTTCGTACGTGTATTCTGCAACATTTTACTGCATAAAGGGTGAAGTAAAATTCGTTCCGGACAAATCGTTGAGTAACCGGAAGACGATCCGGATTCTATTCAGAATCCAAGTAGAACCCCTCTTAGGGTAACCCTAACAAATCCTGATGCACGGTAATACAGCTCATCGTTCAGAATTAGGTCCCGATCCGGAATCCATCCTGATTCTAAATAGGACCGCTCTCTTATGGTAACCCTAGCAAATCCTAATCGATGATAAACTGTCATCGAGTGCGTAACCGGAAATCTATTTGGGATCCATTCGGATTCCAAGTTGGATAATCCATTTATGGAAACCCGAGCCAATCCCTACCAGGATCGAGTTTCAAACTGAGATGCCCAGACTGATTTATACATGGGAATAGGCATAAAAACGGTTTTAACTTTAAAACAATCGGTAGTAGAAAAAATCTAGGCAATAAAGTGTCACCCACAGTGGCGAATTAAAGACTCACGGCGCCCTAGGCTAACCAATTCATGACGCCCCATAAACAGCCGATGAGTTTTGTCGATTTGTCAGAGTCAAAGTAAACATATATGTAAATCCAGAGTATGCGTGTGAATAGTATTTGTAGTTAATGGATTCCACTAAAAACGAAAGTGAATTTTTATTGCCTTTTTCGTCTTACAACCCAAAGAAGCATAAGATGCTGCTAGGAATGATCGAATCTTAGGTATCTCGATTAAGTGGCCGCCCTTTTTGAATTTATTTTCGAACGTGTACTTATTTATCGGTGCTTTTGGTCTTTTGTCAAAATCTAAACTTTTTTTAATCCAAATATTGTTTTTTCAACATGAAAAAAAATGGAAAAAAAGGCCGCCGATTTTGTCAGCTTGGTGTCCCTGTCAGGTTGGCGCCCTTAGGTAATTACGTTCACGGCCTATTACCTAAATCCATCACTGATCACCCCATAAACAAAATAAGCTATAAATGGTCATAATCGGACCGATATTTCCATTTATTCTTATAAAAACAATGACGAAATAACATTTATTTGAAAATTAGTGTTTTTTTATCCATTTAGTTTTAATTACATGCCTATGTATATTTCGTTATATTTGGAACATATGCTATTATGCACATTATCCTTTAAAACAGTAAATCAAATCATATAGGATTGCAGAAATTATAAAAAAATAATCAGCGTTGATATGATTTGAGGATTTCGGTGTGGAAGAAAAAAATTAATTGTCGACCGTGCATACGGTTCTTCGATGATCTTGGCCAGTACCAAAGCTTACCGCGCTTGTTAGTTCCAACGGATTGCCAGACGGATGACAAAAAAACAGTGACGACAAGAAACTGACAGATTCTTTGAAAAGGCGGAAAACAATAATCAGACGATTTACAAAGAAAAGCCGAAGAGAAGAGACGCTGTGTGACTCTTCTGAGTCCCATCATCGGTCGGGTCTCTCCTGAAGTACTTTTTATCCCGCCAATGATTACGCCACGACCATTGAATGATCGCGAGCGGGAACCTCATCTCACTTCGGGGTCACTCGAGCGGATACCGAGAGTGGCAATGACCAAAGGGGAAAAAAATGTTGAGACACAGATAGAATCGAGTAGCGCGAACATCCGGTGGTTGAACTGCCCTACCAAAGCAGTCACTGCGACAATCGTATTTCCTTTTATTTCCCAAACTCTAGATTGAATATCCAGTCATCCGTGGAATATTCGAAAAGATAATTGATTTAAAAAATAAAATCGACTTATGAAGGGACTCAGTCACCTAAATAAAAGTCATCAGAAAACATTTTTTATTCGTGATTCTGTTCTTTCGAAAAATCTTACATTTTTACTTTATGAAGTACATATCATATACTATAATTGTGCAATTTTACACAAACATATGGAACACCAGAATGGTGTAAGGTAAAATAAAAAATTTGTCACCCTACGCAGCTTTCGAATTAAATCAGTGAACAGATTTGAACTTCCGATGTCTTATTTTGTTTGTAACGGAGGTCATTCCGTAATGAGTTCACTGAGAGAAAATGATGGTATTAGTAACTATAAAGTGACAACAATTCATTTTTAGTTCGTACGATCAATTTTTGAATAGTTGCCGCAACTATCAAATAATTACTATAACTACCAAATAGTTACCATAACTATTTTCATGATTACCGTAACTATTAAAATAGTTGTATGGACTAAAAATTAATAGTTGTCACTTTATAGTTGGCTATACTATTACGATTTCTCTGAGTGTATAGCCGTTTTAAAGCTTGCTTCATTAAGTAAAGTAAATACCTCAAATACACAGTACATTTTTAACGATAACGAAGTATACTCTATGGCGAGAAAAAATGTAATAAATTTAAGGGGAAAATAATATTGAAGTAAATTTAAAAAAAAGCAATATATAAATACAAAAAATATCAAAATACGAAAGCAGGTAAAATTTAGTAGGCTACAAGTGTACTAGACTGTAAGTGTTTATATGGGTCCCCCCTGAAAAATTGTGGAGGTCCTGGTAGCTAAAACAAACTTTTTCGTGTATGTGTTAAAAAAAAATTGCATCGCAGTAATTACCATAAAAATTTAACAGGTATAAACAAAGCGTAATGTTTTAATGCTTCCAAAAATGCAGTCTTATTTCTTTTTACTTCGAAATCAGTATAAGTAGCGTAAAAAAAGTTTCTGCGTGTAACAAAGAAATGTCGAAAGCTTTTGACAATGAAAATGCCAGTCGTGACCACATTATTCTTGTGATATACGAAAAATAATAGTCTCCCATGAACAGCAGGCATCGCAGTCGCTTATTCGACAAAGGAAGTTGCAGCAATCCTGTGCAGTTGATCGTCTGGGTCATGCAGACGACGTGAGACTATCAACTTGAAGAAAAAAACGAGAAGACAATCCTCTATGGCAAATCGGAGGTGACGACAGATGTGGCAGATCTGAATTTTGTATCCAAAACCGACGAGACTATAAGCAACAAACAACGCTTCAACTTTTAGTGGCAATTCAAAGGTATAGTAACAAGACTTTGCAACTCATAGTCTTATTTCAAGGTGTATAGTAAATACCGTGTGTAGATAATTTTCTTGGTTGTGTAGAAGAGAGAAAGAAAAAAAACGAACGTGCTAGGGAAAGGCAAAGGAAGACGAACAAAGAGTGCGTTTGACCTAGATTGTCGGTGTTGCTCCTTGAGAGCATAGCAGTCACAACAGGCAAAGAAGGAGCCAGCAGTGTGGAAGGAGGAACGCTGCTCATGGGATGACCAACACGTAACCCCAACACTGTGTTCAGGTACCGTTATAGCAAGTACATACTTTGAACGGGTAGTGCTCTACTATCTCTGTTCCATTACACGGATCTTAGTCTACTGAATCGTGTGACGTCTTACAAGATGGAGAATTAAGGGATCGTGGAGAGATGGATTTCATCAATAAGCGGGGAGGTTAGATTTCAATTATTTACGTTTTGTTTCGGTTAAAAAAGACAGACCCAAAATAATTGCTTCTATACCATTTTTGTTGCTTCATAGAGGAAACTTTGTTTTCGTGAAATTTTTTTTTTTCGAGATTTTCATGTCAGAACACTCAGAATGGTCTAAAACATCAAGAAAAGTGGTTTAGAAAAAATGTGTGTGTGTGTGTGTGTGTGTGTGTGTGTGTATGTGTAGATTTCCTTGTAAACACGATATTGTCGTAATTATAGACACATTTTCTTCAAATTTGACATGCAAGTGGAGTGTCATACAACAACGTTTGGGTTTGTAGTTGACGCAAAGCGGTTGGAAAATTCAAATTTTACAGAATTTTGAAAATTTGAAAAAATCTCATTCACACTATAACTTTCGCAAATTTAGAGATATCGGGCTGAAATTTTGTACGTAAATGGATTACCACCACTTCACGATGTATACCAAATTTGACAAGATCGATAGAGTGATTATAATTTTATTGCAATTTAAATATTTTCAAAATGTCTCGTGCTAAAACAAGCTTGCAAAATAGAATCTTGCCAATTGCTTTCGAATTATTTTTGTGCGTGTTGCAAAGCTTCCTCTATAAGGAAGCCAAAATCGATGAACATTCTTCCTCATAGTGATAGCTTTGTAAAAAAAAAAAATAATGAGGAAGCAATTTGCAAGGTTCTACTTTGCAAGCTTTTTAAAATTGGTTTAAACTTGTCGTAGGTTTTGTTTATTTAAATTATTTCTTATGACTAGCATACAGGGTTGGGCATTCATTCGATGGAAATGTATTAAAAATACTTTTATCATTAAATTATTAATTATTAAACCTGTTAAATATTAGAATTCATTGTAAAAGAATAATTCATCTAAATTATTCATAATTATTGCAGAAATGTGAGCATTTTGCATAATAATCCATCATCGTTATCTTGTTAGTTCTTTAGAATTAGTTAGCAGTTCTTCACAATTAGGAATACCTATCATATGATAAACAAATTTTTTTTTCGCTTTTCGGTAATTAGATCTCAACTTTTCTTTATTTCTCACGAGCACTCATTTTTCCTGGCTAATTCGAAGATTCTTCGAATGTTCCCGAATTCCCCTGATCATTTTTTATTCCTCGACTTTTTTAATGATATTCCGGCCACTACACTGAGAAAAAAATATAGTTGAATGGACTAATTTAGCGTACACCCTCGTTCAAATGAATTTTTCGTTAGGACAACAAAATGTTTAGTTTCTTCAATGATCGTTAAACTCAGTTGTCTAAAATTTCTTTGCAGTAACCAAAATATTTGTTATAGTAACAAAAAATTTTTTGAACGAGGGTGTACGCTAAATTAGTCCATTCAACTATATTTTTTTCTCAGTGTATGGCGAATATTAATTCTAATATCAATAATAAGTAAATTTGAATTTTCATAATATTATATGTTTATTTTTTTCTTGTTTTTAATAATTTTGTTATGTTGCATTTCCCCCCATTTGCAGGCATTACGCCTATTATAGGGTCGGCCCGGGTCAGTAGCCAGTCCCCCCTGGGGGTCTGGTCCGGATCAGTAACCAGGCCCCCGTGCGGCCGCATCCGACTTCCCCTTCTATATCGCATTTGCCATAGCATTTCTGCTACGGGCATAGGAAAACTGCGGAAAACCTATGTCGATATAGCTGGTCTCAAGTTCGCCTCCCAGCACCGGAGCTACGTCACGTTTCGTCGAGAGCGTAAACACGGACTACAGCTGTATACATGTGACCCCCACAGGTAGAAATACCTGTGTGGGTCTCATGTATACATCTGGAGCTTCATCGCGCCCGTATTTATATTTTCGACGAAAATCGACGGCACCGGGATTCGAACCCGCGACCTACCGATGCTCTGGACTAGAGGCCAGTACCCTAACCACTACCCGAGTAGAAATTTCATCAGGCATGCCTGCTGTCACACGAGGTCCAGATCAGTTTTAGGTACGGTAACCTTATTTGGGGCATCCTTAAATTCACCTGCTCAGGTCCATGTAAGGCTGAGATATGGCATTCGTAATGCTTAATAATGTCGTCTTTCCACCGGATCAGGCTGATGTCAGGCTAGATATGGTAACCTTATTTAGGGGCCGTCGTAAGTTCACCTGATCAGGTCCATGTAAGGCCGAGATATGGGATTCTACCTTAAAAATGCCGTCTTTCTACCGGATCAAGCCCATGTCAGGCTTTACATACGGTAACCTCATATAGATATGCCATTCATCGACCTTACCCGGTTTGCATTGAGACAGCTTTATTTTATTTTACTAATTATCTTCGTCTAAATAAAGCTAACACTCGGCGCGGCCTGGGTCAATGGCTGCCGAGGCTCTAAATTTACTCTTTGTCTAACTGAAAATTGTTTTAGGGCGCCAATTAGTTTTAAAGATCTAATAACTTGTCTTGACTAGCTCTTATAGAGATGGACATCCACAGGGAGGGTAATGAAAAGACCCAAGGAAATAAAGTTTCAGAATCAGAATAGAGATCTGTTCGGAAGCATGAAATATAAATAATGGTACTCACGGAAGCTTATCCAATCTGAATTTATTGATTATTTGACAACAATTTCGTCTCCTTGTCTCTTGTCAAATTTCCTCAGTCCTTTTGTCTTTAGTGCACAATTACCACCAATACTTTTGTCTATTTGTCTATTTTAACACTACTTTGACTATTTCGTCAAAGTGGAGTTTTACTGAGAGGTGCTGCAATAAGCCTAGGAATTTATGTCCTTTAACCTCGAGCGCTGACTTCCTTCCGCTCTCGTGACGAAACGTGAAGTGTCGTGGATCTCGCTCGATACGTCCCTTCGGCCGGCTCGTAGAAAAATTAATAAGTTGACGCGTGCGCTGTGTCCTTCTATTGTCTCCGTTGAATGAGATTGTGTGTCGATGTTTCGCTCATTTGAACCGAGACATGGATGATTCAAAGTATTATAATGTTTGACAATTATTCCAGTTACTATTAACAATAATCGCAGAATCGTAGGTTCTTATATAATATGCGCTATCGAATTGTAATTCTATTTCGCGGTTAGCCCTCGAGGTGCAAATCTGGCGTGTGACGTCGAGGAAAGTTGTCAATATAAATTCTCCTGTCACAGCATAAGGTCTTCCTGTCGCATTTGGATCAAGATTTTGTCCAATTTACCTTTACTTTCCGTGGTCAGACCCGCATACGGTCTTCGTATGGCATGGTTTTTTTTAATATGCCGTAAATTTACATTATCAGGTTCGTGTAAGGACTAGATACGGCATTCGTTAAAAACATTAAAAAATTATTGTTATGCAAAATCAATCTTTTCAGCACCTTGCGTGTGCTGGATTTTTTCACATCTTTATCCTATCGAGAAGTATTCGAAATTTTCGCTGAAACTCACGTTTTACGGGACTGTACCGCTAGAATTACTTTGAAATCTATCCAGGTACTGACCGTCACAAACGCCAGTACCTGGATGGGTGATCCCCCCCATCATGTTTGAATTTTGAATATTTCGGTCGTAGTCACAATAAATGGATGTACAGTTTTGACGTGTTTTCGTTTTAAGTACACTTCAAATAGACCATAAATATGTAAAGTTTCTAAGATGTCAATGGCCGAGTGGGCTAAGGCGCAGAACTGTCACCCGGAGGATCAAGGTTCGATTCCCACCAACGGCAAATAAATTTACATGTGTTTTTTTCAACAATTAATATGTACTGAAAACTAAATAAGCTCGAATATCCAATAGAAAGTGCAAAATAAATCGAATTCGATGAGCACAGATAATTATTTTGTAATTTATTTGCCGTTTTTATAAGTAGGGGCTTAGTAGGGCAGCCCCTATCCGGCCCTTATCTGGAAAACTTAATCTGGCCCTGATCATGCGCTGCGTTACTTTCCTGCAAGGCCCGTATAAGGTTGCCAGGCAGGGGCGTTAGATTTAAATCCGGCTACCACGCTAGGCGCTGATATTTCCCGTAGCTGAATTTCTACTCGGGTAGACCATCGCACTGGTGTTATATGTTTATCGCTTCATTAGAATAAATAACATTCAAGCAAGGGAGAGAAGTACATTTATATACAGTTGACTTTTAATGTAATCGTGCTTTTATATGTGGAAAATATGAGAATGTACGGTGGATTTAAAAGCGGGAAAGTCCCTGTCACAAATTATTGAGTTAGTAGTCACAAGTCTGTATATGGTGAGGGAGAGCTGCAAATCCTTTTGCACCCGTTGGAAGAATTACTCATTGGGAATCCTCAGGACTTCCATATACATTTCTGATACTCTCACGCCATCAATGTCAATGATTCAAGGCGGCGTTGTTGGTCTGAGCTAGAATCCACTCGACCGTAAGATCGCACGTTTCGCTCCCTTCACGGTCGTCCGGCTACGATCAATTTTATCCGGGAAATCGAACTCCTTCGTGCACCCGCACAGTCCGACTCTCCTTCGTGGAATCAAATCGAAAACGCAACGCATCATCGATTTACACGATCTTTACGCAAGTTTATTCCATTCTGCATCTGGGGCTCAACGAAGATGCTGTAACGATTGTTCATAGTAATTTTCCATAATCAAAATTAATCACTAAAAAAAACCGCAAAATGAGTGCTTATAGAAAAATAACTTTTTCTACATTTTGTGAGAGATTAATATACCGTTTTAGAGAATAATTTGTAAAACCGCGTGCATTCTTAAGATACACTGAGAGAAAAGCATATCGGTGATTTAACAATTTCACATGATAAAACAAATATAGGAAGGCTTGCAATGTTTTATGGTTGAAGCGATGATAATATGGTTCAATAACCGATACTTGCAAGGTTATTGGAAACAAACGTTGAAATCGTATATGCAACGAAACGGCATATTTGAAACGATTAGAATAGTTTTTGAAACTATTATCATTTTGATGATTGCTACTATAATTATATTTGCTAAAACCATAAAATATAGACGTTCCTCCTGGGAATTATATTAATGGTTCATCTAACTATTTTCTTATATTTGCTATAACCATAAAATATAGACGTTCCTCCTGGGTATTATAGTTTATAGTTAGATTATCGTCGGTCTAACTATATTTTTATTTAAATTACCAGATTTTTCTCTCAGTATATAAAAACGTTCATAGTCGTTTAATTAACGCAAAATTCACCAATTAAGGCTAATTTCCAAACAGATATTATTTGTCATTGTTTTTTAAAGAATAAATTATAGTATTCGTCCGATTATGATTAATGATTGCTCATTTTGTTTATAGAATAATGCTTCATTGATTCATCGCATAGATTTTTTACAGTATTAATCGATTTACAGTTATAAGCTTTTTTATGCCTAATGATAAGTTAGATCAGAGTAAACAATCGATTATAACTTTTTAGTGAATGATAACATAAAAAATCGCAATGGTAAATTGACCGAGCATCTTCCAATCAACAAAATAAGCTATTATTCGTCATAATCGAACAAATACTATTTTTTTCTTTTAAAACACCAGACTAAAAAAAACTCATCGGATATTGGTGTATATCGGCCGTTTTTATTTTCAAAACGTGTTTGTGAATGTACACGGAGAGAAAAGTTTTGTCGCGTCAACAAATCAGTTGCTAATATAGTGACAGCAAAGCCTTAATTCTTAGCCTAACAAAAATTATTTATTAGGCTTGTCAAAAAATGTACTAGACCAGCAAAAAGATTTGCTAGGCCAGCAAAATTATTTGTTAGCCCAACAAATACATTTTCTAGGCCAACAAATAAAGTTTGCTGTCACTATTATGCTAGCAAATGATTTTTTTCCGTGTATTTACATAGTAATAACATATGCTGCTGCTGTTGGAAGCAACCTTAAGAACTATAAATTAACCCATCAGACATTGTACAAACGTTTTTGAAAATGGAATACTATTTTGGAGTAATGTTATTTTTAATCCGATCGAACAGAAACTAGTGGAAAACGTCGCTATATTCTGTTGGTCGGAACCAAAACTTTCGACTTTCCCTGTGAAAGTCTTCAATTTTTAGCACACGGTGTTAACAAAAATAACCATTAAAATGTGAAAAGAATAGATTTAGGATAAAGTCACCAGTAAATGACCAGTTAAGCAGAACGATTTGTTTATCATGGATTACTATAAAATGTAACGGTTTTTATAATATGTAATATGTCTGATGTTAGGTTAGGATAAAATAATCAAACGATTGTATTTTTTCGACTACTAATACTATTAAGAATCTAGACGACCAATCGATCAAGGATCTTCCAATAATCAGAATGAGATATTGCTCATTTTAATTGGACTATTATTATGGTTTATACTTTTTTTAAACTGCACCAAAAAATATAACATCGAACATTTGCAAATATCAGTCGATTTTGTATTCGAATCCCGACTGTGAATATATAGTTTATTCAGAACTATGTTATTAAGAACTGAGTAACTCCTCGGAACTGTTAATGAAATAAGCAGAAATTGTAATAAGGGTTTTTTACATTTATTTAATATTGATTGTCCTTGTATGAAGCGTTTAAGAAGGTTGTCAACTCGACGTGGAATACCCCATGTATAGGTAGGACTACGACTGATCGTTATGGGTGACTGATGCCGGAGATGAATCGAAATGAGTCGAGCAATGACCGTCTCGTTTTTTTAATATTATTTTTATTATCACTATTGCACACTTAGGGGACAAGACCATCGTCAATGAATCGAAATTACAGAGTGAGGAAAGTTGGAGAATAAAAAGAAGACTATATACCGCGTATATCGACCTGAAGTTGCTATACCCATTGCGCCGAGAGCGAAAGATACTTTCACGGTCGAGCGTTCGTCGACACGAACCGCAAATAATGCCGTGCTTTGATGCGATTTTTCTCGTTCAGTTCCATTCTCGATACAGCGATTTACTTTTCTTTTTTCTTCTAAATGACCACTTTAATAACTGCCACGGATAAGTAAGAAATTTATGAACAAATATTTGTGCGAAATTTCGTATCGAACTCGAAGCTGTAATACTTGAGTCCTACGATGACATCAAGTCTCAAGATAGTATAGAGCAAATAATCTCTCAATTGATGGTATGAAGCTATTGACACATTGAGTAGCTAATTTAAAACAATTTCATCGTACGTTGAATAGTATAAAACCTCATTTTTATTTTATGAATTAATGACTGAAAATTAATTAATATCAACGACATTTATTTCTGAAATTATGTGTTTTTAGCCAGAAATTTCTTTGTTAAAAAGACCTTGGAGAAATTATATTTAGGATGTGAGAAATAATTATCGACAAGGTTTATAAGAAAATATTTGTGTTTGTAAGCCAGATATGAAGCATTCTCTGTCAATTCAGCCACTTTTTTTTTACCCTCTCCGATTTGCCCTGTAATTTGTTATATGAATATACCACAAAAAGACACTCTATGTGAATTTTTTCAGATTTTTAAAAATAATTTTTTAGAAACTGGCTTTTTTTATTCAAGTGCAAATATCTCAGAATTTTGAAGTTACTGAAAAAAAATGTCAGCACATAAAAGTTGCCGTTTATTATTAGCTTTCGAGCGGAATATTCCAAATAATTGTCACGTTCCTGTGAGTAAAAAAATTATTCGTGTGGAAGTTTCGAAAAACGGGGGAATTATTTTTTTTTTATACCGGAAGCTCGATCCGCACCACTCTGATGATTTTTTTGCAATATCTACAGTCATGCAAGAATACTCTGTAATTTTATTCGCGAAAAAAAGTAACCTTTTTTTATCAAAAAAATAATAATGCCCCCGTTTTTCGGAACTTTCACACAAATGCATTTTTTAATACCAGAAGATCGATCGGTGCCACTCTGGCGATTTTTTTTGTCATATCAACAGTCATGTAGCAATACTCTGTAATTTTTTCAGTACAAAAAATATCCTTTTTTTAATTAAACAATAATTCCTCCATTTTTCGAAAAAAAATCATACTCACAGGAACGTGACAATTATTTGGAATATTCCGCTCGAAAGCTAACAATAAACGACAACTTTTATGTGCAGACATTTTTTTTCAGTAACTTCAAAATTCTGAGATATTGGCACTTGAATAAAAAAAGTCATTTTCTGAAAAATTATTTTTAAAAATCTGAAAAAATTCACATAGAGTGTCTTTTAGTGGTACATTCATATAATCAATCACAGGGCAAATCAGAGAGGGTCGAAAAAAAAGTGGCTGAATTGACAGAGAATGCTTCATATATATTTTTCTAATTAAAAGGTACTGTAGAAATAATATTTCAAAATGTTAGGTATCAGTATTAGTAGTGTTTATTTTTTTAAATTTGTGTGTTTTATGTCAGATATTTTTTTTTTAATTTAAAGGTCCTGATGAAGTTGTATTTATGATGTTATACGCCTTATGCAAATTAAATCTACTGTAGAAAATACAATCGTGTGAAGGCAACATTAATTTCTTTTTTAACTTGGCGTCGAATCGCTACCGCGACTCTTGATAAGTGATAAATCGTGTTTGTTGCAGCTGACTATAAAGAGACATGGCTTTTCCCTTGTTCGATGCATTATTACAGTGTCTGTTGCCTCGCGAAAGAGCAGCGTAACGTAGCAAAAGGCGAATGCGCTCTGCAGTTGAGTTTCTCAATCGGCGGTGCTACCGCGCATTCACCGAACAGACTGAAGTGACTTGTTTGCGCAAAAGCTCTCGGATAACCGAAGCGTAGCATTACGGGCGGCAGAGCCTTAAGCCGTTAACGAATTTCCGTCCGGTGCACCGAAACTTCTTTTTTTCACCACTTACACAATACATAATTTTATCTTTAGATTAAAAATAAAAAGAAAAAAGAAACGTCGGCTATCAGATTTATTTGTACACTTTTTTAAAAATACTCTGAACCGTAAGAATTACCAAATTTTTGTGAGTGGCAGTTTACTTCGATCGTTGATTTTCTATGTTTTACGTTGTATTTTATCAACGGAAACTATTATTCTAATAAAAAAAAATTGGTTTCAAATTATTTACAAAATTAAACTTCATTTTTTTAGAATTCCTTCTGAAAGTTTTTCTACGTGGCGTCATTATTCAAGACAAATTTTAATTAGACATTCAGATTTAAAAGAAACAAAAGGTCCATTTATAAAAAAATGCATCCAATATTCTGTACGGAACTAAATGTAAATATTAAATTACAATTATAAGTTTTTTTGTTTTTGTTTTCGTTTTATTAAGCGCAAGTAATAAGAAAAAGTAAAATTTTAACGGGTAGACTAAAAGCCGACTCACGAAGCTCACATATAAAAAATTAGAATTTAATATCAATATCCCTTTTCCTTTACACATTCCAGTAATAAATACGTTTATCTAAAATTCGGGAAAGTCAATAAAATAAATTTTTTTCACATTAAGAAATTTCCACGTGGTGCTCAGGAACATAATTTTTTAATTAACGTCGAGCATTTATCTTGCGATTGACATGTTTCGTTAAATATCTCTTGGAATAATAATAATAGGAAGAAGACCACGGCTGAGATGAAGTTCGGATAACACGCGTTACAAGTTTCAAGGAAACATTGAAACTCCTAAGCAATTTTATTTCTTCTTTTTTTATTATTATTATTATAGTGCAGAAGCGACGAGGTACTGTATGCTTATGTTCATTTATGAGTAGGCAGTATAAATACAATGGGTACTATAGTGTGTGTGTATATATATATATACGTACACCTAGTAGCGGAAGAGAAGTTGGCGTACCCCGTTGGTTTGTTCTCGCGTGAGGATCGCGATTCGCTCGGCGACTAGATGAGGCTGGGAGCAAAAGCGAAAAGAGAGGAAAAAAAACGTAGAAACGAAGAAAAAAATTGGCCGCCTACGTCGCCGCGAGGTAAGCGTCGCGGTAGCAAACCGCGATTAACGGCACGTAGCCGTAAAAGGGGACAAGAGCACATACACAACCGGGCGCAGGCGGATTGTGTATTGGGCACTCCCGAATCAACGCGGAACGAGCAATCACTCGCAATCTAATTTTGTTTATAGTGAGCTCGAATTTTATTGGTGCGATGGCATTGAATAAAAACGTTTCAATTAATTTCCTAATGTGAATCGGATTTGCGTAGTAGATTTTAAGGATATATTATCATACTTTAAAAATGTTTTGATAAAAATAAATTTATTCTTTTTTCCATTCGCATTTACATGCCGATAGAAAAATCTCAACCAAATCACTTACGTCATAAGAATTTGCATATTTTGTCGTTTAAAAATATTTTATGAAAAATAAATGTATCGCTTTTTATATTCGACTTTAATTATAGATTTATATAGATTTTAGCAATGGGTTATGGAAAACTTGAGGGGATCAAAGTACCTAAAAATTATATAAATAAAATTAATTCGCAACTGCATGTATGATATTCGAAAATTGCATAAATATATCAATTAAATGCTGAAAAAAAATTAAACGGTTCCTGAGGGGAATATTTTTATAACTCGTTGGTGTAAATATTTCTGCAATTTTTAAGTTCTCATAAAGTTTAGGTTGTGTCGAAGGACTAATTTCACTTTCCATAAGGTCTCATGTTTAAAATTTTCCATTTCAAGCTCTTACACAGTAGTTACAGAGAGAATATAGAAATAAATTCTTGTATAAAGAAAAATCCAGTAGAAAAGGGAGTGTATCTTCTGTAAAAGCGGACCGGAGAGACTTTAAAACGGAATAAGATCTTGAAAAGTCTTGATAAGTGAATTTGATCTATCAGTGAATTTCGCAAGTTGAACATTTTTTTAAACCTCGAACCAGAGTTGTAAATGCCTAATACTTATAGAAATAATGATGATGATAGGATCAGCTCTATAATTATGATTTTATAATAATAACATGTAGCGATTGTAATACGATGATTAAACTTTGGAATGGCTGCAAAAATTATTATTTTTCAAGAAAAATTCACGGTAATCCTTTTGAAAAAATGAAAAAAAATAAGTAACGCATTAAGAAAGTAATGCATTACTTATTTCTTCCATTTTTTCCACTATTTCTTGCAATATTAAAGCGTAAATTAGTATTTTTTCAGCTATTCAGATGTTTACACTCTATTTTATAATCACTACATATTATTATTATGAAATAATAATTACAAAACAACTTGTGCTGTAAACTATATCTCATGAATTAATGAGGATTTACAACTTTGTCTGGAACAATGAACAACATTAAAATATCCGGATTAAATTTTTTTCGGTGCTTTTCAACTTATATTTTTTATGAACTAGCAGAATGTTGTATGTGCAGGTGCTAATCGATTTAATTTTTAAGATATTTAGATGAATTACCCCTTCAATATCTAGAATAAAATCAATAGATAGTAGTTGATATGTATTCCAGCATGTGCTCCTAAGTTAGAAAGTATTAATAAATTTGAAAGAAATTCAACTTAAAAGATTCTAATTTTTATGGAGGTACATTTAGTTTACTTTTTTCAAAGAAAAATATAACGTGTCTACTTTTACTTATCGAAACTAACTTTAAAATACACCACATATTTTTTTTGTATTGTTGACTGAATACTTATAACAATTTGTTGATGGTGAAATTTGTCATCATCTTAACAAAAAACTGTAATTTTTAAATGTTGACTATACAAAATCGACATTGTGAATTGGAAGAGCAACTTTCGGAATTAGAATGAACTGGCTCGCATGAAAACGCGCAGAAAATTATGAAAGATTCTTTAAATTAATTACAAAATTCTTAAACCTGCCAAAACAAACCCTTGTCACAATTGTAATTTATTAACTAATGTTTATGCAAGTCCAACGCTATTGATGTTTCTCTAAATCAAAAACAGATGCTGTAATAAAAATGAGCCTGCATTACTCTTGATTAATGTATTAAACTTTGTATTAACAACTGGAAAAATTAGAACCTTCATTGAGTAGTGCAAAGCACAGTATTTACCTTACTATACTAATATTATAATTTAATAATGGTTTGTAATAGAATACACGGAGAAAAAAAATGAGTTGGGCACCCTCAAAAAGTGGTTGCACGGATTTACTTTTCGTTAGTCCATATAACCACGCATTTGTGAATTGGGACAACCACTTATTCGTTGTCTCAACTCACAAAATGGTTAGTCACTAAATAAATCGTTCTATCAACTATTTATAGCCAACTCATAAAATGGGAGTAGTCCCAACTAACCTCTTTTCTCCGTGTACAGGTCGGCATCGATTAGAACTTTATTAGATAAAAATGTGTTGATGTGTTTCCATCGTTTGGGAAAGAATTCTTAGTCATACTGGAGTTAGAATATAAAACCGAGATGATCTGGAGTTTTTATAGTCCTTTCTCTAGTGCCTCGATCGTTTCCCTTGTTGTTATAGTGGTGCTATACACGTATATACATAGCAAAGAAGGTAAGCACAGCTGGTTGTTAGTAAGCAAAGACAGCTTCCATTACTATTTTCTTGCGTGATGACACATCGTTGTATTATGGGTCTTCGCCAGAATAGGATGTTACTCGAATGAAACATTCGAAGTAATTGGTATAATGATTCTATTCGTTTATATAATTGCACGAATAAGCATGCAATAGCAGTTTATGCTATTTTTAACTACATGAAATTTTAATCGTCAATTATAAGAATGGCCATTCGAACGTTGAGTGACGCGAGTGACGTGTAAATAATTGCTTAAGCCCTAATAGTATAATATTCGCAGTCTATACATTCCGAATGCCATTCCCATGAGTTTCATACATAAAATGTACAGAAACAGTTGGGCATAAAAAATCCATTACTTACAACATCTTCTATGGTAACTCGTGCGAATTCATTATTTCATTATCTTTCATCAGCAATTTACGAATGAAAAATTGTCCAATTCTTTTCTTAACAAGTGCATATTAACTTGCTGCTCACGATTCTTCACTGCGACACACAATTAATGGTTTCTTTGATGCATTCTCTTACACTGGCATACACCAACTCTCTGAACTCGATGTAACTTTTTATAATTAGTAAAAAATAACTTCAAAAGCATTGAAAATTAATAAGTGCAGTATTTTAAATAAAGACCCAAGTATTGTGTCTTTCTCACTAAATGAAGAGATAATTGAACCGAAGGGATAGTCTAATTCACAAAGTATAATCCAATATCTGAAAGTTCCTACCAGGCATTAAAGTCACCACAGCTTTGGGTTAGAAGAATCACCCGAAATGCCGTGAATAATTTTAAAAATTAGGTTATTAATATATTGAGACAAAGAAATCTGATATTAACCAATATATAAGACGTTCAAAGAACGTCTATTGTATTATTTATGTTGCAACATTTACGGTAGCTCTTAATAGTTTGAAAAGTGTTAGCAAACATTGTAAAGTAAAAGTAATTCTATACACCATCGAATGTAATCACGATTCTTTTGATTGTATTTCTGTCGATATCATTCGTCTTTAAGAACCATTATGCTTTTTTGGCCTTTTTTCATAAAACATTTTCGTATTACAATTTTATTATTAAATTATGTTTCAGGATAACATTTTATATCCCTCAATAAACTTTATTTACAAGAGCTTAATTAAAATCCTCCGATAGTATCATTATTGGCGCGGGTAATAACTTTGTACGGCTTTACAATGAGCAGTTTTAGAATAAAGATGACAGTTCCTTAATAATTAAATACTATTTTGGCAATGTTACTATTTTGATTAAAATGTATATTATCGTCAAGTAATTATTCGTTTCATTGAAATACAGCGTTAAATTTGCTAGTCTGTAGTTTTTAACTACTTTTGAGGTAATTTTCTGTAAAAACTATTAGATATTTGCATACTTCTTCTAAAACTGGCGTCAGAGTGATTGTCATCTCTATTCTAAAGTCGTGTATTTTCATTCCCCGTAAAAGGACATTTTTAATAACTTGATAGATTTTATTGGTAAATAAAATAAAATCATCGAGGTATTATAATCTTATCTCACAATTAATTTCCAAATTTCTCTACAGAAGTTGTTCTAGACTATATAAAAAAAATTAATATATGAGGAAAACTGTATATACAAAATTGGTTCCATTTTACAGATATTCCATAAAGGCTCTTCCGCTTTTTGAGGACACTATACTTCATTTTAATAATTTTGCAGAGTGGCAAATTTGATACATTTTTCAAAAGGACAAACTTTTGCCAGTTTTCTAGACCTGAAAGTTTTATAAATATTCACGAATGAGAATTTGTACGAATTTAATAGAATAGCCATCACACTTAGTGACTTTCGCTTGAAAAACTGCAGCCAAAGATGTTATCACATAAAAAGCCGAATTGACGTATGTATCTTACCTTCTAGGCGCTACAGGAGCAGTTCCCGATGAGGTAGGATGCTGAGGTGGTCCACTAGCGATCCTTCTCCGGCCAGGGCTGGTGGCTGTCGAATTCCCGGTTTGTACTCCAATTTCCGCGTTCTCATTATTGGCATTATTAACTCTAGCGGCGCTTCTAGCTCTACTGGCTCTTTCCTGACTCCTGCCGCCCCTCGATCGGCTGCCTTGTCTCCTGCCTCTTCTTGGTGTCGCGGCATGTCCAGGACTCTGACTGTTATTATGATCTCTGGTAGCAACCGGAGCACTGGAAGGTCTCAAGGCACTTGCGGTCCCAACGCCGTTCGTGTGAGCGGCGAGTATTTCCGGTGCAATAAGCGCAATATCCGGAAGTGAATTTGGTGCCGAAAGAATTGGCGCCGAAGCTGTGGAATTCGTATTAACGTTTCGTCTCTCAGCGTCCGGTAATCGAAGATGACGAATACGTCGCATCGACGCACGGACCCATGAATTAGCACGAGGCGCTGCAACGTCGTTTACACGATTGTTGTTGTTGTTGCTGTGTCTTCCGGACGATCTAATCGTACCCTCAACTCCCACTGCACCATTTCCACTACGATTCAACAAATTTCCGTTTAAAATGCTCGTGCTATTCGCGTTGTTTATATTAATCGCTGTTTCGTAGTCAATTGGCGTAGAAGCACCTATAGAAAGATCGCAGGAGAGCGAGAGCGGCCCCGGCGTCGTTCCGGACGGCGGTGTCTTGCCCGTCGCGCCGACGGACATCGCAACACTGCCATTCGAGTCTCGAACGAGTTGCCCGCCGCCGCGCATGCGTTCCCGTTCACCATCGGCATTGTTGGAGAATGAGGTGGTCTCGCTGACGGTCGTCGTTGTACCCGGAGCCACCCTGGTGGGGGCAGACGCGGGTCGCGGGCACAGAGCTCTTTTTCCTCCACCACCACTGCTATTGTTGGTTTTGTTGTTGCAGCTGCGATTAATGTTGGTGCTCGTTGAGGGTGACGATGAGGGAGGTGGTGTTTCGGCCACCGGGGACTCGTACTCTTCGACCCAGGACCAATCCACTTCGGAACACTCGGAGGAGGACGCCGATTGCTCCTCAGGTCGCCTGCAAATTAAAAAGAGAAAGATAATTATAGTGATAATTAGTATGACAGGAGTTTAAAATGTATTGCGTGAGGCAATAAGGCTCGTCAATTACTGGGGGAGTTTGTTTATGTGCTGGCTGTTGCACAAAAAGAGGCTAGATTTAATGGAGGATCATAGAGAGGGTAATTGCAAGGTTGGTCTATCGTTTTGTTGAGGATTGGTATTAGGATGGAGATAAGTGGCTGTTAAGCTTTTGGTAGTTGAAATTGAAACGAAATTACTAGGCTTGGAGACATATTTGCAAACTAAACTTAACAATTTAGCTTATTAACACAGGGTTGTTGAATTTTATTTTCTAGAATTTTAACGATGAAATTTATAAGGATGATTCACACTTGCTGTCAAAATTACAGAATTTAAGTAGTGAAACAGAAGAGAATTATGTGAAAAAAGAACGGTATTAGGGATACTAATAACGTTGATTTTGAGGGGACATTCGTGTATGTGTTGGCTATTGCATAAAAACGTCTGGATTTAATAAAGGATTATGAAGGTAATTGGGAACGTGACCTATTGCTTTGTTGAAGATTAGTATTAGGTTGAAGATAAGTGACTGTCATTCTTTTGGTAATATAAATAGAGACAAAGTTACTAGGCATGGTTAAACTTAACAGTTTAGCTTCTTCACATAGGGCCGTTGAATTTTATGTTCTAATGTTTTAACAACGATATTTATAAGGATGATTCACACTTGCATTTAAAACGACAACTTCAAAATTTGGTTACACGAGAATTTAAGTAGTGACACAAAAGAGAAATATGTGAAAAAAAGAACGTTATTAGGGATACTAATAACATTGATTCTGAGAGGGGACAATTGTGTATGTGATGGCTATTGCATAAAAAAAGTCGGGTTTTAACAGAGAATTATAGAGAAGGTAATTGGGAGGTTGATCTATTGATTTGTTAAAGATTAGTATTATAGTGTATTATAGTCAGCGACCGAGTATTTTTAATATTAATTTTTCATCGTATGCGACTATTCTCGGTCAATTTTTTTAATGATGGAATTTTGCGAAGCACATCTCGGGTCTGAAAAAAAAAGTCAAATTTCACTAATATGAATCTTTTAGAAATATCGAATGTAGCTGCTCAATAAATTTAATTAATTCATCAAACAGCCACAATCGACAAATATTCAATCTGAAACAAATTGTGAAAAAATTCCGTCACGACCCGGGTTCGAATCGGGAACACCCAGAATTCTAGCCTGGTGCGTTACCAATTATGTACGCGTAATTGGTAACGCAAAAATTTGTCGATTGTGGCTGCTTGATGAATTCATTTAATTTATTAAGCAGCTACAGTCGATAATTCTAAAAGATTCATATTAGTAAAATTTCACTGTCTCCGACCCGAGATCTGCTTCGCAAAATTCCATCATTAAAAATATATGGACCGAGAAAAGTCGTATACGATGAAAAACTAATATGAAGATTAGTATTACTTGAAGATAAATGACTGTTATTCTTTTGGTAATTAAAATCGAGATGAAATTACTAGGCATAGGGACATATTTTCAAGTTAAACTTAGCAGTTTGCATTATTGATATAGAGTTCTTGAATTTTATGTTCTAGAGTTTTAATGACGAAATTTATCAGGATGATTCACACTTGTATTCAAGGACAAAAAAAATCGTTACATTGAAATTTGAGTAGTGAAACAAAAGAGAAATAAGGGACGCTAATATCCAACGTTGATGCGACCTTAAGCCCGAAATTTAAAAAATAATGCCTAACCCGAAACCAATTCTCAAAATTTTTAAAAGGCAAAGCCAAATCGTACGCAATTTTCGAAGAAAAAAAAATCATAAGTATTCTGAAAAATCTGTGAACTAATTTCATAATTAACAAAAAAGTGTGCATTTTTTTTTCGTCGCGAAATAAAAAATAAAATTCATACAAAAGCATAGAAACATTCTTTAAAAACCGTTGAACTAATTTTATTAGAATGATTTTAAGATATATTTTTTTACCAATTTATTAATTACTGTTAGTAACTTTTAATATTACTGTTCAACATTAATATACTCAATATCATCGAACACTTATTTTACAAATATTTTTCTTTTTTCGCAAATCACTCAAATCTGAACTTAGTTCAATTTTTTAATGGTAATGTATGTAGGGTGCATTGATAATAATAATGCTGTGCTGTCTAAAATATAAAAAAAGGATAATGAGAGTCGATAGACTTTGACGCAACAACGGGTGAATGACCCCAAAAATGAAGTACTCGTTGCGATAACGAATCTTCAATTACCCCATTGCTGAAGCACTGGGTGCGTCAATAATATTACCTTTTACCCTAACCGTGGAACGAGGGTTGGTCACGGAACGCGAGTAGCAAAGCCCGCATTGGTAGAAGCATAAGTGCTTTGAAGACCGCGAAAGGCTCTCGGTATATAAGGAATGTTAAGATATGGAGAATCCGTGCAAGTGGCTCCCCGGCAAGCCTTTTCCCCAATTATAAGAATCATGAGCGCAGAACGCCGCTAGGGAAGAGAATCGGCAGTGAGTCAGAACAAGAACGGCGTATGTAGTGTATAGGCATGTAGGCAGCTGCTTTGTTCGAGCAAACCCCTACGGCCAGAAAGAAGCACTTTCCAGCACGTGTTGGTCAGCAGCGTAAAACGGCATTAACATAGGACGCGTCCGGGGGGGACCAGTGCGTACGCAACCGGAAGTTATGGTACGTACTAGGAGGGTCGGAAGCGGGGAAGCGTGGAGGAACCACCGGATCTGTACCACGCGCCCATATCATGGCACGTGTTGCAAGAAATCGGCCTTACGTCTTATTATTGTTATTCTTTCATTTTGTATATATATATGTATATGTGTGTGTGCATAGATCCTGTCAAACCAGTTCATATTAACAGATATATAGGTAGATAAAAAAGAAAAGACTAATAACCCGAGAAATATTATAATCTTTGGAAATGTATTATGTTTTGGCGCTGCTATTCACAAAACGTCTGTCTTGGTTTGAAAATCCCTTCTGAAGGGGAGGTTGTCAGACTCAAATGCTGATACTCATTGACAGACATCTCATTTGACTGTATCTGCTGATTGTATTAATAGTACTTTACGATACTAGTGCGATAAAACTTTTTCTGACGAGTCTGAGTTTGCAGCACGAGCCGAAGACTTATGTTGCAATCACACGAGTTAAAAGTTAATCGCACGTAATTTTATTTCACAAGGTGTGAAATTGAAACGTTTCGCGTGCATAAATCGCCGTTTTCACACTTTATTTTCAACGAGTATTGTAAAAAATGTGTACAATGTAATATGCTATTTGTTTATGGGGCATTCCATGCCAACTCCGTCAACCGCTGACCCTCAATTTTCTTTGTTTAGTAGCAATTTTTTATGTTACTCTTACAACTGAACAATGCATGCAGGAATTTTTTCAGATTTCCTTTTATCAAAATTTTTTAGTTATTAATAATTACAGCTATCTAAAAAAAACGCCCTAATTAAAAAATCCCAAAAAAATCTCAATAATACTACGATGTGCAACAAAACGTTTGTACCATAGACCAGAGTGGACCGAACCTCGTGCTATTTCTTTTTTCCATTTTATAACGTTATTCAAAGGTTTTTTAAACGTTAAATAGACAACGCTTCGATTTGTAAATCTCAAAAAAAAATTCAAAAATACTGTGATGACACCCTGTATATGACATGTGTTAAATAGACAACGCTCCGTTGTCTATTTAACATTTAAAAAACCTTTGAATAACGTTATAAAATGGAAAAAGAAGTCTCGGCCCACTCTGGCCTATGACTCAAACGTTTTGTTGCACATCATAGTATTTTTGAGTTTTTTCAATTAGGGCGTTTTTAAGATAGCTTTAATTATTTATAACTCCAAAATTTCGATAAAAAAAATCTGAAAAAATTTCTGCATGCATTATTCAGTTAGAAGAATAACATAAAAAATTGCCGCGACAAAAAGAAAATGAGATTCAGCCGCTGACCGACTTGGCATGGAATGCTCCATATAAATGTTGTACAATGCTATTTGTCAATGACACCAACAGATAAACAAGTGAAATAACTGCTAATAAATAAGAATAATTTCGGTCTGACTCCCTCCCTTTAATTTTCATAGAATGTTGGTTGTATGAAAACAATAAGAATTTGTCAGGGTTTTTTTTCTATCATTGCATTAGTTTAACGAAATTATTTTTAGATATTCCGACCTGACTTTAAGCGAATATTTTTTAAATATTATTAGAAAACAAAAATATCTTATATGCCGTGTGCATTTTAAGGTATGCTAAGATATTATTGATAGAAACGATTTTAAAATAACTTGTAGCTTTTTGTTTCTGACATCCACTTTAATATGATTCTGTATTTTCTGATTCGCACTAAATGTCAATAAAAAGAACATGACTACGTAATTGGTCTGGAATGTCCATTCCAGTCCACATAAGTCAATAATGTCTATCGAGTTTTATAGTGGCAAACGAATAAATCTACTAATAAAATAAATTGTAAGTAAATAGTAAGAAAAAAACAGTCATTGAGGAAAGTGAATGTCAATAGTACTAATCAATAATCTCTTGATTTCTCTCATTTATCGGACAGTTGCCAGCTGTAATATCACATTTTTTTAGGCCACGACAGCGTTTTAAATGATTTATCGCTAGAATTTATTACTAAAAACTATCGGCAAACGAACCGAGTAATACGATGCCACGGCTCATTTTTAACAATGAGTTGCTGTCGATTTCTCTTGATTAACAGATTTTATACAATTTTCATCAATTTCCTTTTGTGCAAATTAAATGGAAATTATTTTTAAATCTATGACTCAAGCATAAAAATACTCAAACTTCCACCATTAATAATGATTTGTAGCTTTAAAGATTCACCTCACATACAAATTCCCAGATATACGTTTGATTATATATCACAATTTAAGTATTTATGAATACGAGCAAAATAATCTTAAGGGATCTTTCCAGTGCGAAAAACATCGTTTTTTTTTCGTCTTATCCATTAGTATATACGGTCAAAAACATCCTCTCAATTTTTTAAAACGAAATTCGAAATACTTCACTGGAATACTTTATGGACCTGACATCGCAGATTAGTCGTAAGTACACAATTTAGGTTAAAAAAAAGGTTAAACGCGTTTTTCTCGAAACGACATTTTTCAAAACGATGGACATTCTCCAGGGAACAGTTTTCAAGCGATCGTTTTCGAATTTTAGGAGAACATTGTTCACGCTATTCTCTATTGCGCTATGGGAGCTTTTTTTAATCTTCCCATTTTTTTAAAAGAAAAACTGTCGAAAAACGGCTAAAATCGGTACTTTTTGTTCAAACCGCCCCCATTTTGTCAATGTTGATTTTAAAAAAAGCCTCCATAGCGTACCGACGCCTCGAATCGCATACTAATTAATAATCCTTTGGGTTTTTTGTTACATCAAATTTGCGATCCCTAGGATGTCCACCATGAGGCTTTTTTTTATCAACATTATTCTCAACAATTTTAAAAAAATGTAAACAATTAAAATCGTCTTATAAAAAATCATTTTCTGTCATTCATGATTACTTTAATATGTCATAAAAATTTCCGATTGATCGGCGTATAATAACCGTCCGAAAAAAAATCGTGAAAATAGGCTATTTTTCGGGTTGTCACGCTGGAAAGATCCCTTAAAAAAACCACTGTCATTGAATATACTGAACATTGATATTTATTAATAATGCAGCCAAAAAATTATGAATCAATAATAAATAATATACTTTGAAACTGGAGCGCTTAGTTTTTGTGCTTGGGAAATAAAAACGCTAATTTTGTTGAACAAGTATGACTTTGTAAAGAATGTTTTGACATCTCTAAAATATCAGTTTCAGAAAAAAAGTCTATTTTTATGAAAATTTTCGATTAGTCTTGAACTTTCTGATGTGTAATTTCTAAGTCTTATACAAAAGCATATCCAAAACTGCCAACTTTTCATACATTTAATAAAACTAGAAAAGAAAAATCCCTAATCTTAAAAAAAACGTTGGAAAAAATCATATCCATCTGGAAAATCTGGGAATTCATTTCATAAGAGAATTTGTTTGTTAAAAACAAATTTATGACTAACTTTTCGTCTTATTATTATTGAAAATTAATGTTCTTAATGTGGTCAATGGCGTAAATTTTTTCTCTCATTCATATTATCAGTTTGTCAAACACTAATTCAATAAAATTCTGGTTCGGAACATACATGTACTACAGAGTGTCACCAATTTAAGAAAATGCAACAAAATATATCGTAAAAAAAAAAGTTAAATATAATTTGTTCTCTGACCCTCAAATATTCAGATGAAAAAACGGCTCTAGCGATCAATTTTAAGCGGTCCTACATTTAGATAAATGCATAATGGTCTTTATTTAAATGAGGCACCCGTTACCTGAGGTTGGGAGAAAAAAATATATTTTTAGTTTTCACAAATACTTTATTTTTCGGTAAATTTTCATAAATCGGTAAAATACCCCCATGAGTACCGATGAAATGCTTGAGAGAATGCTGGAGTGAGGATGCTGGGTTTTACCGACATTGTTCGATATAACTAGTAATCTAGACGCCAAAGGGGGTTCTGGGTGCCATTCGAGGTCCTCGAAATAACATTGTTGCATAAAATAGATTTTGACCTCCTGAATACGAAAATATAAGGTGTTTCGTTGGGAACTCGGTTGTTCAATTGTTTATCGCGATTGTTTATTAATAATATAAATTGTTGTACCGACAGTAGTGGACGCGCAGTCGGTGTGCGGCTTCGGCGGTCCCCAGAGTTAAGCAGCATTATTTCGGGCCATAACTTGGATGGGTGACCGCTTAGCCGTGCACTGGTTTGCGCGCCAACTCCCGAGCGGGAGGCAGTTTTTCTGAGTTTCTAATGTATTCTCATACAATAGAAACTCAGTAAAAATAAAGCCGTCTGCATCGACCAGGTTTTCTGCAGTATCCCTGTGCCCTCGTGCAAATTCGATACAGTAGTGCATTAGGATGAGTAGCTGCGGACAACACTCTGGGGGGGGCTCTTTGAAGAAACGGAAAAAGGGGTGTCTATGATGGAGCGGGGAAAAAGGGGAGAGGGGCAACGTAAAAGCCTGAAGAAGTCATACGGAGGGAAACCAATAAAAAATAATATAAATTGTTGTTTTTTTCATCCTGAATTTCTTTTTTGTATAGTCCTGTCAGTTTTGAGTCGAAAAGGCCCCTTACAATTTTACTCTACAATCCATAGATCCACAGCAATAAATTTTTTAAAGTTGGACCAAAATTGCTCGACTTAACAAATTAGTAACTCCGAAAATATAGGTCGTAGACAAAAATTGTGGAGAACTTTATGTCGTCACATGAACCGAGGAGTATGACCAAATTTGTGCGAACACGTGCAGAACCAAAAAAAAACAATCTACGCCAGCATCCCCCTAAGGGCATGTGAAACTACTCGATTGATAAGAAAAACTATAACCAAAATGTCTGGCACGTTTGATTGTCTGGATAAAAGTCGAGAACGCTGGCCTCCATCTAAAAATTCAACAGGGCGACGTTCTCATCTTTTACTTAAAAAATCAACCGTCACGGAGAATTTTGAGATCGGAGTTCCCTTTTTCTCGCACTCATATACGTTCCCCATCACCTTAAGAAAAGAACACGTGACACGCAGTAGCATTAGGCAAGCATTCTATGTGCAACCGTGAACAGAACGAATGATACCCCAAAAGCTATATTCCCAATAACAGAAAATCCTCCTCACCGTCCGACATTCCTTGACGATCTGCACAGGAGCGTCGTAACCCCAGACGTTGATGGCTCGCAAAAGCATTCGATATCGATACTCGTAGATCTTTCAAAAACTGCACCATTCTTCGATCCATCAGTCAAGCCTCGATTCGCTCCCTCGCTCCATGACTTCCTCTCTAATCTATCCTCGCTTCTTCTCCCGCTAGTCCCTCGTTTAATCGCCGCACAATCGTCCCACAATCTTGCAAATCTCGGCTGCCTCTCCAATACAAAATTGGGCGGAAACGCCGAATGTTCAAAACCATTCAATTCTTTCTGCTGGGTTTTTTTCGAAAGTGGCGAGACTTCGAAGCCACCATTTGCATTATCATTGCCCGTCCTCTCGTCAGAGTCTCTGGGATCAATGACCGAAGTTCTGTCGTTAGCTCCAATGTCGCGATTAGCCCGATCAATATCCCGGTATCTTGTGGATTCTTTTCTTATGAGACACGTTGGTTCGAGGGGATAAAAGCTTTTGTCGCCCGGAACTTCATAATCTTCGGCTTCGTAGATGCTGTCTCTTCGTCGTCTTTTGTCAGGTGGAGGATCGTCATCCTCAACATCTTCAAGGTCTGCCAAGAAATCAAAGGCTGTGTTGATCGCCTGCGTCTCGTACGTGACGTCAAGACGATCCTGGAAGTCTTGGGAATGAGAGTTTGTTGGTGTTCCGTCGACATTGTCCTCGGAAAAGCGATTTGGATCCTCATTTTCTAGTCTAGAATTCAAAGATGTGCGAATAACTGGCTCGAGATTCTTCGTTATGTCTCGAACACGTTTGATCGTCTCTGAAGACACTACGTCTATTCTCTTGCGTCTGGGAACCACCTGATCATGACCTAGGGTCACGAGAACGTCACCGTTGTCGTTGTGCTCGCGCACCAACTCTTGCTTCCTTGTGAGCGACAATTTTTGCTCCAGTTGCGGTGGACAGACATCAAGCAGATGTTCTAATTCTTCTGCAGACGCCTCTGGCACGACTGCCCGCGATACGCAGGATCCTCCGGCACCCTCGAGGTCTATGAGGTCCTCGTCATCCACGCTGCTCGACGACATCTTGTACCTTGCACGGTCGGGGCCTGAAACAACATTTTAAGCGTTATTAGTTCTGTGATAATGTACATTTAAAGTATCTACTTTTGTAATTGCTAATTATTATCCTCTTGCGTATCCGTAATATTAAAGTTAAACATTTTGCACTTTTAAAAACGCGTAATCAGCATTTAATGCTGATTATGCGGAAGTAAAATTAGGGAAACATGTTTACATATATTACTAAACTAACTAACTAGCATGTTATCAGGAAACCCTAAAAATACGATGGTATTTTTTTACTTTAAAAATAAATTTATCTTAATTAATAGTATTAACTCCTATTACGGTCATATTCACTGTAAACAAGAAATTTCGTTTAATGAACTATATTCGATTAATCATGTGGAATTGGAGAGAAATGAGTGTTATGATTAATCCTTTAATCACGGCAAACATTGCTACGTTCCAAATTTCCTAATGATTGGGAAAAGAGTTTGGATTTCATGGCATTTTGAATATTTTCATAAATTTACAATTTGCTCTAACTCACGCAAAATATCATAAAATAAATTTAAATTGATAGAAATATGAAAATTATTTGTAATAATTTACACAATTAACAAAATCTTTGTTCGCCTTTTATTAAATCTTTAATTTTAAAAAGTCTACATGTATTACATAATAATTTTATAATTTATACGATTAGTTTGTATAGTGTATACGCAACTACCAAAACTTTAAATGTAACAAAAAAGTTGCAAAGTTGAACGTTGCACATTCCTCATTAATTTCCATTTTTCACAAAGCTTCTGCACGGAAAAAAGGCTTGGTTGGAACAACCAAGTGCCTTGGTTATATGGACATATCTCACAAACCTTCGACTTTCGTGTAACTCGATTGCGGAATGCGATAGTAATTTACACAGAATGAATTACGCGAGTATAAAACTTTTACTAAGATGTACGAAGCATAATCTATCCGAAAAAAAATTATTTAATTCTATAATGAACCAATAGACTGTTTTATCCTGGTTCAAATGCGGAAATTAACAACGTTTTCGCTTGCAACTGATTTTCGCGTCACTTCGTACGGGTGTAGCATTGATATGCACCTTCAGAAAAATAAGAAAAAAATCATGAAATTCTGGTAAGCTGCAGTTAATATAATGTACCTAATTGTAATCGCCAAACATGTCAGAAAATTAAGCGGTTATCCTGTGAACGTTTGTCACTCGGTTTCAATGGTGAACCTGACATTCACCGTTATATGATGCAGGAATATCAGCACAAGCGAATTGAGCCAAATGAATTGGATGCACATGAAGGTAGGATCATCACGGATTGAATGAAGTGAAATTTATGTCGGAGAGCCAATTATTTTGCTCGCAACATTTTGCGACATGGACTCATATTGCTGCGTGGAAAATAAATGTCAGGTTTTTCGCATCGTTATCCGGCCAAACTAGTCAAGTAAGATAATTAAATTCCATCTGAGTACGATATTCTTATCACGAATTAGATGTGCGCAGATGTGCCCAACCTCAAGACGAGGAACAATTTTTTTCTGGGTCAAAATGTATTCAATTGTCAGGTTCGAGAATGTCTGGTTTATAAATTCGCATAATAAATTCAAACTATTATCGTTCCTAAATTATCTAAATTATGTTTTGCGTTAGTAGAGTCATTACCAGTCATACTGCATTCATTTTCTGCCCATGTACGAATCTCAAACCGGCTGGGTCTTGGCGCAGTACCGTTACCAACGTTGACGGTACTGGCGAGTAATACTGGGGAGGTATTGTAACATTACAGACTCAACGCTGGCGCAACGTTGGGATGATCATACCGGTCCTATGTTTGCCCCTTGGTATTGGCATGGTACTGGCTAGCGGTACTGGTGAAGTACGTTGGGCCAGTACTGGACCAGAGTTGAACCGTAGTCCCGGGCTGCGTTCCGAATGCGCGTCCGGCGACTTTTCTCTCTTTCTTATCGCGAATAAAAAAAAGAGAGAAAAGTCGCCGGGCGCTTCATTCGGAACGCACTCCCGAGGAGAATCTTCAGTCTGTACAGTGCCAGTAAGGTTTTTCTAACGATGCCGGTGCTGGCAACTAATTCTGGTAAGGTACAACCGATACTGAAGAGGTATTGACTGAACGATGGCACAACTCCGGGATGATCATACCGGTCCAACGCTTACCTCACGGTATTGCGCCGACACTGAGTGTGAGCCGTTGGGCCGAGGTCCAGTTTCAGAAGCGAGCCAGTACCGAACCAGAACCGAATATTAATATTCATATTATTATTAAATTTATATATTACATAATAAAAATATGTTATGATATTAATTATATTGGTAATATTATTTTAGTAATATTAAAAAAAGAAAAAAAGTGATTCCTTTACAATTACAATTTTTCCGTGATGCTCCCTGAGAAGTGATGTGTGGGGATTTGAACCTAAGACCTATCGACCTACCTAACTACCTATCTACCTAAGAACGTACACGCTAACCACTAGACCAAACCGACTATATGGATTTCTGATACTAGACTTTCATAAAGGTTGCTTCGAGTATAACAATCACAGAAATATAGACGGATTTGAGTAAAAATATGCCACCCGGTATTTTCGAGGTCGCTGATTACGAATCTGATCTCAAAATTGAGAGATTCAAAATGGCGGAGCCAATATGGCGGACCGAAAATGCTAAAAGTAACGTGGTGTGAATAAGACTCCGTACCCGAAAGCTATTTATGTCGTTGACTACGAACCTTAACTGCACATTAGGAAATTCGAAATGGCGAATCCAATATGGCGGACCAGATATTAAAAACCGTTTCGATTTAGATGAAACTCAACACCCATAGGTTTTCGCAGTCCCTGATAACGAATCTGAATACGAAATTCACGAATTAAGTCACGGGTCCAAGATGGCGTATCGAAATGCAGAATTTCAAAATGGCAGACCAAAATGTAAACCGTAACTAAATTTCAATCAGAGACTGGATACGTAAAGGATTTCGATGTTACTTTATACGAATATGAATACAATTTTCGGCCAGCGTTGGGACAGTGTAACTCCAGTACTCTAACGAGTCTTGGATATCCGTCGACAATATTATAAAGTCTGTATAAAACATAAATTTCGGTGCAGTATAATGCCAGTACTTAGTTGTATGTCAGGCTGATACTAGCAAAGTTTGCTCTATAACAATAAAATAAGTTTCGGCCTAGTCCGGGCCCAGCACTCGGACAGCTCTCGGCGGTGTTCCGGCAATATATTCAACCAGTACAACGCACACCTGTTGGGACAGTATTACCCCAGTACTCAGTCGAATGCCAGGTTAGTATTGGCAAAATTTGCTTGCCGACAAAAAGACGAGTTTCGGCGAAGTGGGCTCCCAGTACTTGGACGACTTTCGCCGGTGGTCTGGAAATATATTCAGCCAGTACGAAGGACAACTGTCGGAACAGTATTATTTCAGTACTCAGTCGCATGTCAGGGTGGTACTGGCAAAGTTTGCTCGCTGACAATAAGATGAGTTTCGGCCTAGTCCGGGTCCAGCCCTCGGACAGCTCTCGGCGGTGTTCCGGCAATATATTCAGCCAGTACAACGCACAACTGTTGGGACAGTATTACCCCAGTACTCCGTCGAATGCGAGGCTAGTATTGGCAAAGTTTGCTTGCCGACAAAAAAACAAGTTTCGGCGAAGTCCGCTCCCAGTACTTGGACGACTTTCGCCGGCGGTCTGGAAATATATTCAGTCAGTACGAAGGACAACTGTCGAAACAGTATTATTCCAGTACTCAGTCGTATGTCAGGGTGGTACTGGCAAAGTTTGCTCGACGACAATAAGATGAGTTTCGGCCTAGTCCGGGTCCAGCACTCGGACGGCTCTCGGCGGTGTTCCGGCAATATTTTCAGCCAGTACAACGCACAACTGTTGGGATAGCATTACCCCAGTATTCTGTCGAATGCCAGGCTAGTATTGGCAAAGTTTGCTTGCCGACGTTAAGACGAATTTCATTGAAGCCCACGCCCAGTACTTGGACGAACCCCGGCTGAGTGCCGTCCATGTTATCATGGACGTACTGGCCACAAGTACTGACGCAGCATGGTGCCAATTGTTAATCGGTGATGTGACAACACTGTCCAACGCCACTTGGCGGCCAATTCCGTTTTAGTACTGGACCGTATTGGCAACTCTGGCAGTATATCAGAATTCGTACATGGGCAAAATAGAATGTTTATCGAGGGACAGGTTTTAACAAAAAAACGGAATGCTTTTATCGAACCAATGCCTTCCTCTGAAATAGGCATTTTCAAAATCGCGCTGCCTACTGGCTTAGGCATTATATTCGCATTAATGCTATTTCTGAAAAGTGCATGATATTGCCAATTCGTAACCGTACATACGTTATCAGCCTTTTGCATATGTAAGCATTGCTGATGGATAGAAAGAAGCGAGACGATTTATGTATCAGTAGAGCAAAAAAAAAAACGAATAATATTAATTAAAAAAGTTGTCAAGCGAAAAATACATTTTTTTTGTATTATGAAAATAAAATACGTTTACAAACCAGAAGATTCCAATTTCTTTCTTGAGCTAATACTTAAAAGTAATCTTGAGGCATGCGACGGAAAGACTATAATATTCCAGTATCCCATTAAAGGAAATCCCATACAAATAACCCAAAACCCACACCTTACTTTGACTTCAGATTCGTAATTAGTTCAAGATTCAAAACCATCCAGCAATGCAGTTATGCGATACGTGTAACACGTATCGCACCAGTATGGTCACATTGCTGGACGACATGTCTGGCGACAGCTATAATAATTTACTCGGCAACTATATGACAGCTTTCTTACAAGCCATGGCCAGTACTGATTCGACTGGTAGGCCGAGTGTTGGTGATATTTTTTAGCCAGTAAGAACAATAAGTGTTGGGGCGTTATGACCCCAATACTGAGTCACAAGGCAGGCTGGTACTGGCAAAGTTTGCTCACCGACAATAAGACGAATTTTGTCCTAGTCCGCGCCCAGTACTCAGACGACTATCGGCAGTGTTCTTGCAATATTTTTAGTCAGGACAAAGCACAACTGTCGAGACAGTATTATTCCCGTACTCAGTCGCATGTCAAGCTAGTACTGGCAAAGTTTGTTCGCCGACAATAAGACGAGTTTTGGTCAAGTCCGTGCCCCGTACTTGGACGGCATTCGTCGGTGGTCCGGCAATTTTTTCAGCCAGTGCAAAGCACAACTGTCGGGACAGTACTGCCCCAGTACTCAGACGCATGCCAGGCTAGTATTGGCAAAGTTTGCTCACCGACAATAAGACGAGATTTGGCCAAGTCCGCGCCCAGTACTCCGACGACTTTCACCGGTGCTCCGGCAACATTTTCAGCCAGCACAAAGGACAACTGTTGGGACAGTATTACCCCAATATTGAGTTGCCAGCCAGACTGGTACTGGCAAAATTTGCTCACCGACAATAAGACGAGTTTTGTCCCAGTCCGCGCCCAGTACTCAGACGACTATCGGCGGTGTCCCGGCAATATTGTCAGCCAGTACAAAGCACAACTGTCGGGACAGTACTGCCCCAGTACTCAGACGCATACCAGGTTAGTACTGGCGCAGTTTGCTTGCCAACAATAAGACGAGTTTCGTCCAAGTCCGTGCCCAGTACTTGGACGACCGCTGGCTGAGTGCCGTATATTTTGTCTTGGAAGTACTGGCCACCACTACTGGCGCGGTACGGAGCCAGAGGTTGATCAGTACTGTAACAGCACTGCTCAACGACACTTGGCGGCCGATCCCGTTCCAGTACTGGACCGTATTGGTAACTCTGGCAGTATACCTGAATTCGTACATGGGTGCATACGAATTGAGTAAAATTGAATTTAAAAAATGACCTATTGGAAGGGGTAAAACTATGCCTTCCAATGGGTCATTTAAAAAAAAAAGTTAAATTGAAAGTAAGTTAAACACTTGTAAAACACAATAACACATATTACAGAACCGATATTATACTCATTTATATGTATAAAAATCCTGAAGTATCGGTTCACAAGGAACCGATTTTCCAGCTTCCCGATTCAAAGAAGTGTAAATTACAGGTTTCACAAGTCCATTTACAGTAGTACATAGACACTTATTATACATACAGCCAGAATAAGTATAAAAATTACCAAAAGGCATTCTCCATTACATAAAATGACACAAAATAAATAAATAATTAAAATTTCTTCCGCCCAACAATCTTTCCATCGATATACAGTCATCGCGACGATAAAAAAGGACATTCATTACGTATTGAGAGTCAGAATGTTCACAGAAGCATGACAGATGCAATTTTCACGGAGTGGCGGTCTCTTGCGTGCGATGGTTTTGAAGGAGATCAGTAGCCAAACGTATATAGTCTAACAATCGGGTTCTATCTCAAGGACTATTATAGAGAAAGTCGCTTACCAACGTTCCCTGCGGAATGATGAACTAAATCTCATATGTACGACATCATAGTCGATGTATTTACATTATTCTTCTCATGCTCTCCCCCAAACCATTTATTTACTATATTTTTTCCTCGAATAATTTAATTACTTAAGGAAAGTGATTCACGTTGAAATCAGTGATATTTATCGATGAACACTTTACTTATTTGGATGCTAATAAAAACAATTTTTTCACAAGATTACAAAATTATCTGGTTATTGTGGGACACCTGCAATATTTTTTTTCTTTTTTTATATTCTGCACACTATTTTTTCTTGTTGTATTTTTTATTTTTTGTTGTTGAGCTTAAAATTTATTTAAGAAATTATTTATGATTTAGCTTCGATCTATAAAAGCTAGTCATGTCAAAAGGATTTATCTTCCGCTTACCTGAGAATTATTTAAGAATATTTGGCTTAGACGGAAAGAAATGTTTGGTTGCGACAACTACGTTTCCCATTTGGTGTACAGAATGTCTCAAACGTTAGTTGCCTCAACCATAGCGAATAGTAACCTCAACTATTCACGATTAGGTCTCGCGAGATTAGTGAGGTTAACCAATCCAATCGTTGGGACTACCATTCGAATCGTCGGTATTACCATTCGAATCGTTGGCGAATGGTTCGAATCAACCATTTGAGTTGCAAGGGAAATAGAATAATGATTGGTTGTGTCAACTCATTTTTTCGTTACGGCAACTAATCATTTCTTTCAGTGTACCATTTTTCTGATGAAAGTGTGCAAAGTGTAAAAATAAAAAAACATTATTGCAAATGAACTGCAATAGCTACGTGGTTTTGTTTCTTAAAAAATTAATTGTTTTGTGTCAATAACATCCAAACAAGAAAGATATTTGTAGAATATTCATATCATAAAGGAAAAATAATTGACCTTTCTACAAATACGCCAAATTATTTTTTTTATATCAAATGTATTAATGCCTTTTTTGTATTATTAACGTTGCAGATTGGGGTTGGCTGATAAAAATGTTGAGGATGGACGACATAAGACTGCCAAAACTATGCTTTACTCGCCAAGTTAAATTATTTCTGAACAACAAAAAGTGTGATATTGAGTGATAGGCGTATGGGCGGGTGGGGTCCACGGGCGAAGCCCCGGGGGGGGGGGGGCGAAGCCCCTCGACAGGAAGAAATGTAATCTTTTAATGTTTCAAGTACCTAAAACCCACAAAGTATTTAAAAATGGATCGAAAATTAAATTAAAAAAAAAAAACACCAGTGCAATGAAAACACATGAAAGTATTTGAGTGATGATACAGAATGTTTTATCTTTTAATACTGTCATCTTTTGAACACATTTATTTCTTAGCAGTCTAAACTAGGAACTTGGAGAATGTTGCACATTCTGCTATTGCAATTACAGCGCAAGATTGTTTCGTCAATATCGCAGTTAAAACACAAATAAAAACTTTTAATATCAAATGTAAAATCACGGTGACAGTAGACGTATTGAACGCCTAGTACACGGAAAAAAAAGATTAGTTGCCATAACCAAGAAATGAGTTGACACAACCAATCGATTATTCTACTTCCCTAACAACTCAAATGATAATACCAACGATGCGAATGGTAATACCGACGATTCGAATGATAATACCGACGATTCGAATGGTAGTCCCAACTATTCGAGTGGTAGTCCCAACGATTGGATTAGTTAACGTAACTAATCCAATCGAGAACTAATCGTGAATAGTTGAGGTTACTATTCGGTGTGGTTGAGGCAACTAATTTTTTAGACATTGTGTACAGCAAATCGAAAACGTAGTTGCCACAACCAAACATTTTTTTCCGTGTGGAGCCTGAACATCACTACATTTTTCGGGTTATGTACGCTAGTCTCACAACGGTCCGTGAACTGCGTGCGATAAGAAAGCAGTAGTGCGAGAAGGGCGTGCGAGAAGTAAAATTTGGCCGATTTGCGCATGCGCAACATTTTTATCGTATTCTTTGCTATAAAACGCAGTTTAAGCAACTCGTGGCATCAGCCACGAGAAGTAGCATTTCTCATGGATGTATTACATAAAAGAAGATATGTACAGGAATATTCTACGAAGATTTTCGAGATCTATGACTAATATACTCTAATAATCGGGTTTCATCTCAAGGAGTCATATCAACATATATGAAGCATTCTCTGTCAATTCAGCCACTTTTTTTCGGCCCTCTCCGATTTGCCCTGTAATTGATTATATGAATGTACCACTAAAAGACACTCTATGTGAATTTTTTCAGATTTTTAAAAATAATTTTTCAGAAAATGGCTTTTTTTCTTCAAGTGCCAATATCTCAGAATTTTGAAGTTACTGAAAAAAAATGTCTGCACATAAAAGTTGTCGTTTATTGTTAGGTTTCGAGCGGAATATTCCAATTAATTGTCACGTTCCTGTGAGTATGATTTTTTTCCGAAAAATGGAGGAATTATTGTTTAATTAAAAAAAGGATATTTTTTTTTACTGAAAAAATGACAGAGTATTGCTACATGACTGTTGATATCACAAAAAAATCGCCAGAGTGGCACTGATCGATGTTCTGGTATTAAAAAATACATTTGTGTGAAAGTTCCGAAAAACGGAGGCATTATTAATTTTTTGATAAAAAAAAGGTTACTTTTTTTGGCTAATAAAATTACAGAGTATTCTTGCATGACTGTAAATATTGCAAAAAAATCATCAGAGTGGTACGGAGCGAGCTTCCGGTATAAAAAAAATAATTCCCCCGTTTTTCGAAACTTCCACACGAATAATTTTTTTTAATAACGTAATTCGTTCCATACCACTCTGATGATTTTTTTGCAATATCTACAGTCATGCAAGAATACTCTGTAATTTTATTAGCCAAAAAAGAGTAACCTTTTTTTTATCAAAAAAATAATAATGCCCCCGTTTTTCGGAACTTTTACACAAATGCATTTTTTAATACCAGAAGATCGATCGGTGCCACTCTGGCGATTTTTTTGTGATATCAACAGTCATGTAGCAATACTCTGTAATTTTTTCAGTAAAAAAATATTCTTTTTTTTAATTAAACAATAATTCCTCCATTTTTCGGAAAAAAATCATACTCACAGGAACGTGACAATTATTTGGAATATTCCGCTCGAAAGCTAACAATAAACGACAATTTTTATGTGCAGACACTTTTTTTCAGTAACTTCAAAATTCTGAGATATTGGCACTTGAATAAAAAAAGTCATTTTCTGAAAAATTATTTTTAAAAATCTGAAAAAATTCACATAGAGTGTCTTTTAATGGTACATTCATATAATCAATTACAGGGCAAATCGGAGAGGGTCGAAAAAAGAGTGGCTGAATTGACAGAGAATGCTTCATATATATTTTTTCCCTAATCCATTTAGAATAACGTTTTACAATTATTGTCAATATCCATTAACAATGTTTGTAGTAGCTGCAAAGGCGTTGATTTTTTTAAATCAAATTTTTTAATCTTAGTATGTTATAGGCGTGACCGAATATTGTTATTATTAATTTTTTATCGACTCTTGGCGGTCTATTTTTTCTGATGGAATTTTGCGAAGCACTTCTCGGGTCTGAGACCGTGATCGCTAGATTCAAAGCGCGCGAAACTGAAGCCTAATTCAAATTTCACTAATCCGAATCTCTTACAAATATCGACTGTAGCTGCTTAATAAATTAAATTAATTCATCAAGCAGCCACAATCGACGAAATTTATCTCAAACAAATTGTGAAAAAAACTCCGCCACGACCCGGGTTCGAACCGGGAACACCCAGAATTCTAGCCTGGTGCGTTACCAATTACGCCACCGTGGCCTTGGCAGAATTGATTCACAATCGTTAATTTATAGTCATATATTAACCTTAGTATGTTATAGGCATGACCGAATTTTGTTATTATTAATTTTTTATCGACTCTTGGTTCGGATTAGTGAAATTTGAATTAGGCTTCAGTTTCGCGCGCTTTGAATCTAGCGATCATGGTCTCAGACCCGAGAAGTGCTTCGCAAAATTCCATCAGAAAAAAATAGACCGCCAAGAGTCGATAAAAAATTAATAATAACAAATTTTTGAATACCTGATCATCGAGTTTCATCTCAAGACATTATTGTTATTATTAAAATATCAAAATCGATACTATCAGAAGCTGTAATGGCGTCGATTTTTTTCATTTAATTTTTATCTCTTCAAACATTATTTCAATTTACTATTGATTTGATTTCTTATCAAATTTTATATTTTTCTCACTTATGGATAAGAACGTATGTACACTGAGAGAAATTGAGATGATCCTGGTAACTATTCAGTGATAATTATATTTTATTAATGCAGGTAACTATTTTCGTAGTTACATTAACCGTAACATAGTTATATTAACAGTGAAGAGAGTTAATGTAACTACGAAAATAGTCACCTGGACTAATAAAAAATAATTATCACTGAATATTTAATAGGACCATCTCAATTTCTCTCAGTGTATATAATTTTGTTTACGCTTTATTACTTACTTCTTATTTCTTTATTCTTTAACAGACAAGGTAGCAAATTTGGTACATGAATGGAAAAAACTATTTGTAAAAACATCGTTTACAATTTTAGTTCAGGAATCCTAAAAAAAATGTAACAAACCATGACATTTAATTAGGAAGGCATCCCATATTTAACTTTTATAAAACAAAAATGGTATTAGCACGTAAAAATAATAACAAAATTGAATTTTGCAGAGCTGTCCGTATTTCCACTATTTTCATTCAGAAAAGTGTCCAAAACTTAGAAAAGATTATACATTTCACCGGGAAAGAGTCTTGACCGTTACAGGATCAAGTACGCAGCACATATTTCAAGGACTATTTTGAGAAATTCGCTTACCCACTTTCCGTGTGAAACGATGAACAAAATCTCGTAAAAACGACATCATAGTCGATTTATATATATGCACACGTACAAGATGTTTACGTCTTTTTCCCCAATGAATATATTTACAGTATCTTCACAAATGCGATAATGCACCGAGTAAATTAGAATCCGTCACGGTCCACCCCAAAAAGTCTGTCCTCCGGCCGATAGGAAAAACTGGCCAACACTTTGCTCGAAAAACATGCACCGACTATGGCTGTACAACGAGGACGATCTTGTTACGCGTTGGAGTGCGTCAGTTCGCAAACTGTTGCCTTAGGGTCCGATTAACAAACCGACGATAACTCGACGACACGCAACGAGCGTCTGATGATGCTGGTTCTTCTCGTGCAGCAACATAAAGATGTGTCTCCGGACTCCTCCTCGCGCCAATGGAACTAATACACGAATATATAGTATATATGTTGTTATTAGCCACAGTTTCCCCTCGTACTGATCGAGGGAGTTTCAGATGCATGATTATTGTTCCTTCTCCTCACCTGCGTATTGGCAAAGTGATAAATTGCATATCACTTACAGTTGTGCATCCATTAATTTTTTTGCACGTTGCTACTTTGTGCATAATATACAACATCGGTCGACAGAAAATCTTTTTTCTTTCGCATTTTCGGTACATTTAGTGGAAAAGCTTTTTTTAAAGACATTTTTCAAAATTTGTATCCAGTCATTTTTTAAGGGTTCAACAAATAGTGAAATTTAATGAAAAAGGCATCCTCTATTTTAATTTTAAGAAGAAAAACGTATCTACACGTGAAAATTGAAAACGTAATTTTTTCGACACGAAAGAGTTCGAAAATGTAGATAGGACAAATGCACTTATGGCCGCCTTCGGAATAAATAAAGTAGCAGTAGCGACCGTCAAGTCAGGAGTAACGGCCCGTCCAGTCAAGATCAGACAGACAAATCGTCGTGTGAAGGCAACATTAATTTTTCTTTTAACTTGGCGTCGAGTTGCTACCGCGACTCTTGATATATAGTATACGTTTTTATTGAGCACAGTTTCCACTCGTACTTATCGGGAGAGTTTTAGATGCATGATTACATTAACACTGCTGCTTCTCTTCACCTGCAACTTGGCAAAGTAATAAATCGCATATCACTTACAGTTCTGCAGGCATTATTTTTTTTCCACGTGACTACTATTCCAACAATATGTAACATCGTGCGACAGAATATCTTTCTGCGGTTGACGTTTCGATATTTATGCACTTTTAATTATCAAACAGACGTAGTACGTTATTAATTATAAGAATGACTTGAGATGTGGGGTACAGTCTGCCACTAATATAGGCGTGTGCGTGTAGTACTTTTTTCGAGTCGGGTCGACTCGAGTAATTTTTATTTTTCTCAGGTCGAGTTCCCGAATTTTTCGAGTACTCAAACCGTGCTAAATACTCGAATTGTTTCGAGTACCTTAGTTCCAGTATCCTTTGGTTTTTAGTAGAATGTCTCCACAACGATCCATATCATTGAGTAATTCAAATTTAGTGTTAATCTCTAAACATAATGTGTTAATATTTATTTCGATTTGCCAATATTCAGCTAATAAATGGGGATATTCTGCGTGGATCGACATTTGCATTTCAAGCAGCAAGCCTCGTTCTGCTTGCACTAGTTACCACACGAACCGCTGCAAGAACTTCTTGAAGTACACCTCACACCCACCGTTACAACCAATTCGCGTCAGCAGATTTCACGCACGTATCGTTATGATATGCGATTATTTAATATTATGTGGGGCGTTGCAGATTCAGCATTTACTGACGGTATCATATCATTATACTTAGAATGTATCACTGACCACTGCCAATGAGTTTGTGGCTTCTCTAAACACATACACCCACGATTCTCAGTTACCGGTAGAGGTCGTTAATTATCTCGCTGTTATTTATCTCTCGCGCAGCTATTCATACATATACAAGTGTATAGTAGGTATATACATATTGAACGCGATTTTCAGACCAAGCCCAACATTTCTCTGCGCGCACGTTACCGGATCCATTCTGTAGTTGATTCATCAGCTAATATACTCGAGAGTGCCTTAGATACCAGAGGAAGTGAAGTAATATGGGTCGTCCTGATTACAAGGAATCTGGAAATGATATCCCGACGTAATTTTTTTATTTCTAATAGCTGCTCACTGACAGTGTCTACAGTTTAGTACAATTGTACTAAAATGCCTTTTTTACAATGGAATACTTTTACTAATACATTTTTATGCAATGGCATACTTTATAAATGTGGAATTTTATGTACGAAAAATCAAAACGCCTAGTAAGTTTAGTAGACATTTCATTACATAGAAAAAAAATTCTTTGACATAAATACACGAAGAAAAGGGTGTTGTTGTAAGAACCACGGAATTGATAGTGTCAACCAATAGGCATGGTAGAATATGGCATTAGCAAGTTATTGAGTGTCAGAACCAACCAATTGGTAACGCCAAAAAACCGATTGGTAATGTCAACCACCCGATTTGTAACGCCAACCAAACACGGAAAGAAATGTTTGGTTGTGGCAACTACGTTTTCGATTTGCTGTACACAACGTCTAAAAAATTAGTAGCCTCAACCATATCAAATAGTAACCTCAACTATTCACGATTAATTCTCGATTGGATTAGTTAGGTTAACTAATCCAATCGTTGGGACTACCACTCGAATAGTTGGGACTACCATTCGAATCGTCGGTATTATCATTCGAATCGTCGGTATTATCATTCGAATCGTCGGTATTACCATTCGAATCGTTGGTATTACCATTTAAGTTGCGAGGGAAATAGAATAATCGATTGGTTGTATGAACTCATTTCTTGGTTATGGCAATTAATCTTTTGTTTCCGTGAACTACATCGAACGTCCCAAGCATTTAAAGGTTGGTTTTCTCAATTAACCCGTTTTCTCCGTGTAGTGGGTTCTTCGAACTTGCTTATGAAACGTAGTGACTTAGTAGACTTAACGAACTTACATTATTTAATCAACTAATTCAACTAACTTAACTGAGTCAACAATCTCAACTAACTCAACTAACTCAACCAACTCAACTAACTCAACTAACTCAACCAACTCAACCAACTCAACCAACTCAACCAACTCAACTAACTCAACTAACTCAACTAACTCAACTAACTAAACTAACTCAACTAACTCAACTAACTCAACTAACTCAGCTAACTCAGCTAACTCAGCTAACTCTAATAACTCAAATAACTCAACTAACTCAACTAACTCAACTAACTTAACTAACTCAAATAACTCAACTAAGTTAATGAACTGAACTGCGAATAACGGTTCGAGACGTCACCTTAAGTTTATTAAGGTTATAAGGTACGTTAAATGCGTTGATAATTTTTTAATTGCGTTGAATCTGTTAAGTATTTTAAGATCATTGAGTATCATGAGTTCTTTAAGTTCATAAAGGCACCTCAAGTACGTAATACATGTAATACATGTTAATAACTTACTATGCGTATTTATTTTTTGCAGATGATTTTCTTCTGAAGACCATACCAACTTATCTCGGAGTGTGGGAAGTTTTGCCTCGGGTTCATTTTGAGGTGTATGCTATGTACCAAGCAGTTCAGTTAAATTATCGTGTCAGCTAACCGGAATAGTTTCAAGGTGATTTATCTTAAGTGCTAGGATATAAAGATTTTGTTCTTCACAGCTGACGCGTTATTACTCGTCAAAGCAAACAACGATCGGCTGCGCCAACCGAGCTTGAATGCGCTCACTGTTCCAGCCGAGAAAACTGGGAGCACGAGGGACCATTACATAATTTAAAAAAAAACGAAAAATAATCGTCGAATGCGAAGCTCAGTAGATCTCATGAAAGAAAGCCATCAATTATTTATGCGTTTATTTATATGGGTGAAACGGTGCGAGCAAGTCCTCCTCGACGATTGGATGAACGAACGCAGACTGGGATTTTACATCGAGACCCGAGGTCATGAGTCACTATCTAATGCCACGCGCGACGAGAACGAGAACGAGAATGATAGTGGAACGCACAGAGGGTTATAATGCTACTGCATATAGGGATAAACCGGCAGACGGTTCAATGAACTTTTCATAGCCATTGCATATCTACTCGGTATAGCACATATCTACTTGTGTGTGTTGTACACTGAGAAGCGTAATAAGTTTCAATACCTGCATGCCTCGACGCTTACCAAAACTTATGAGACGTTTTATCGATACTACCTACCCCTTTCCAATTTCCGGGACGGGTAATCAATTAAGGGGACCGAGTCAACGAAAAATCATGGAAATCAAATGATGCATATGTGACATATTTTACCTTGATTAAAGAAGTACAAAGAAGGAACAAGCACAAAAAGTGTACGACTTTTATAAGTGTAATTTTTCTTTTTGGTCCATTACTCTTTGTAGGTATAATCGGTCCGAAGTGTTGCATTAACAATTCAAGATTTTTCGCAGAAAATGTAATCACATTAATTTTTGCCTTGCGTGGTAAATTTTTTACTGACCTTCCTGGTGACTTCTGTTAAAATCTTTGAACAGAAATTTAAAAAAATTGGAAGACAGCGTCATCCTGCGAAGGGAATTGAGCATTGCAAAATAGATCAAAATATTTGCGCTGGTGAATCTGGCTGCAAAAGGAAAATTGCACTTCAGAAAATGTTTCACTTTTTGTGCTTGTCGCGTGGTATTTTTCATCGAGGTAACTTTCATAAGTTTGTGCAATTACAGCGTCATTTGATTTTCATGATTTTTAGGCGTTTCGATTCCCTTAAGCGTCGTCTTCTTTTACTTCACTACCAAGAACCATTTTGCTGTTTACAGAGGCGTTTGAAGTGATTTTATAGTAAATAAAATAATAGTTTTTGAACTATAAGAATTGTGATAATTCATTAATTGAGCCTACAAGAATGTAATTAACAGGGCATTGTGGCTACTTAAAAGTATGTTATAATTAAGATAACAATGTTTTTGTAAATACCGTTGAATTAATAGATGTAAAGAAGTTAAAGTTTGAATTTACCTCGTTATGAAAAACCTCTTTTAGGTTTACAAGTTTGCCTATTTTAAGAACATGAAGCCACAGACAATAATTTCATGTTGGATAAAAACATTAAGACTTATAAATCCACCAACAGACATTTTTATTCGAGTGTTTTGGAATCTTCCTTAAAATTCGCAAATATGATAAGACTTGTAATAACTCACTAATTGAGCGTGACTATCCCGTCGCTTGAGAAAAGTTATGAGCTACTTTATCAATAAAACACTCCTTTTGAAATATTTTATGAAAGAGTATTCAATTAAGCGATAACTAGTACTTTGATATCAAAAATCATTTTTATGTTCACAAATATGATTATTTTTCGAAAACAGGTCGGTGAACTTTTATTTTATCTTGGACAGAGGCGTTACGATGTACAAATAGATCAGAAAAGACGTTCAAAGAGATTTTGTAAATACAAAAAAAAATAGATAATTGGACGATAAGAATTGTGATAGCTCATCAATGAAAGTTGCAAACAATATGATTTACAGCTAATTACTTGAGTATGTTGTAGTTAACATAACTTTTTTGTAAAAATGGTAAAAAAAAATCTAAAGAAATCAAAGTTCTTTTTTACTTTCTTATTAAAAACCAAGTTAAAAAGTCTTACAGAGCTGTAAGCACTCGTTACTTTCTCACGCAATTTATTTGTTTATTCATTACATAAATAATTTTATAATCACTATTAAAACAACATAATTAATGAAATTGGTAGAAAAATGTATAAATCTACGAATTATCCAAACCGGAAATGTAAAAAAAAATACTTTTTAAAAATTCGCTGTAAAAAGGTTTGAAAAATGGATTTTCTCTTCTAATTACATTACTAATAATGCTACAGAATATGAGCGCCACAGTTTTCAATACGATGAAAGTTCAGAATTTTTTAATAACACGAAAAATAATTGAGCGAAATTTAAAAAAATCTGCCGATACCTGTTCCGCGTCGTTGGTACTCGGAAAAAATATATAAAATTGGTAATTATTTATGAGAAAACCGGGTGGTAGAGTATATAATAGACATGAATATAAAAATGATTCTTCGGTCTAGACTGAACGACGTATATAATAGCTATGGCTTGCATATCCATTGAGATGAGACCGTAGATTAAAATTGAAATAATCTTTCATGCAAATTTCTTTAACGACGATGCTACTGACCAGTAACTGGCTGAGTCTGTATATAATAACATGCGCACATAAATTCTCTACCGAGAGTTTACGTATACATAGTCTCTCCCGATCGAAACGTACTCCAACTTTTTGTAACCATAGTTATACATTTTCTTCGACTGCTTCTCTACAAGGGCTTGAACTTTTTGCTCACCAGCGCATGCTTCGGCGTTCTCTCGTTATCTAAGCTGCTTATTTTTAATTTTTTTTTGACTATGCATGAGTCAAAGACGCCATTGGAATAATTCAGATTACTGACTAGGTTGTTGAAAGAGTCGTAGCACCGCAAGTCCTCTCATGAATATATCAAAGAAACAATAATGTTTTACTTATTGCGATAACGGAACGAAGATCGCGATTAATGAATCTCCATGTTGATCGTCCGACTTTTATCTTCATTGATAAAAGGATACTAATCACGTGCTTGCCATATTTTTTCAGCTAGCCACTTGATTCGCTTTGCAAAATTTAATTGTTTTGTAGGGAGATGGTTAGTCGGTTATTCGCTCCGTGCAGGCCTTTGAAGGGGATAAACGAATCGTCGTGCAAATTCACACATTATTAGTCACTATAACCCAGTAAATTCACGATAAAAATTTCACACCAGTAACAAATATTTACTTTTTCATCACATACAAAGTATGTAAAATAATATAATAACTTCACAAACTAACTTCACGACAGTAACGTGACGCCAGTAGCAATCGTGATGAGAAAGTCACGTCTTGCGATCACGCCAGTAGCAAGTTTTTTTATCTTTTCTCTATCTTTGGTCTAAGTACGTTAATTCTCGATTAAAAGAATAATTTTGCAAACACTCTCGTGAGCGCCGTATAAGTAGATTGATTTTCAAGTATTCATTATTTATTTAATTTATCGGTAAGAACCATCCAAATTTTGGAGAAGTAAAGCTGAATAACTCAATTACATAAAGCCAAAAGTTCATGAACATCAGTTTGATTTACCTTCCTGATATAACTACCTTAAGAAAACGTTTATCGCACGGGTATCGTACGAAATTTTATTACACAAGGTGTGAAAATGGAGATTTATGCACGCGTGCGTAAAACCGGGTTTCATGCAATGAGTTAAATAAAAATATTTTTTAAATGTCACTTTTGAAAAAATATGATTAAAAAATGTTTACACACAAATAAAAAGAAAAAAAAACATAGTGTTTGTTTTCGAAAAACGTTTTTTAAGGTACATTACTATATGTAAAAGTTTTTAGAGGGGAAACGTGTAAAATTACCTAAACTTAACATAAGATTGTATAAATTATTTTCACAAATTAATTAAACACCTATTCTAAGAGAAATAAAAAGCTACATTCGAGCCGAAAAAATACATCTTATGCATGCCAAGTGGCGTACGTGGTGGAAGTTCAATAAAAAAAAATAAAAAATACATCTTATGCACAACTGAGCAGTTTTTTTAAAATACTTAATCTACTAGTTTTGTTGTAAAGTAGTCGCTCAATTAGTAGATGCTTTTGCCGTCGAGCAAAATATTCTTTTTTTATGGGCCAGGAATGTAAATGTTTCTTGTAAAACCACCCAGATAGAAATTTGAAAAATTAACCCAAGTTTCTAGAAAAACTTGAGTTAAATAAACAGTGTTAAAAGTTTTTACATTAAGTCTCGGTATTTCCCTTAATAGTACGTTAGAGTCGACAAAAATTAATTATTTGAACTCCAAACCACCCAGGAGGTAAAAAAACGGTAATCGCTATAAACTGCTTAAACCTTAAGGGGCTTAACGCTGCCAACTTGTAGAATACAATATTTTAAATGACCGTTGCATTCTCTCGAGTTATTCGTGTAAGCATCTGTTGCTCGTCTCTGGTATACACGAGGCGTTACATGAGTCACCGATTAACCAATTCATGTATGTAGAAGCACGCTTCCACAGCTACAGCCCCGACACTTAATGTGACTGATAAAAAAAAAAGAAATATAAATTCTCGTCGGTTAAAAAGCGCCTGTGCAGCACACAATGCAACGTATAGTGGCGCACGAGATCGAGAAACGAATCTAAAGTTAATAAAAAACGATGAAAAGATCAACGAGCACGTGACACTTCGTTACATATTTATGCTGTTGTAACGAAGCTCCGATTTTGCTGCATTTGCTCTGGCTAATTGACACTTGATTTATGGACAATCGATGTCATTTCACGAATTGTAAACACGACTCGAAAAACATTAACCTCCTTACATGACTCCTAGGGGCAAGTGGAACAATCGAAGTTATTTAATATTTAGTTACGTCTGCCAATTACATAACAAATGTTTGTACAATGTTCATTTTTTTAAATCGAATCTCTTATTGTTAACCAAGTCTTGCATCAAATCTTGTTATATTCCTTTTTCTTATAATTTATAGATGTTCAAATTGGGACTGAAATTTAGATTTCCCAAAATAAATTTTAAAAAATTGCTGGTGTAAAAGAGTATTTTTTAAAAATAAGTGTTTTTTTTCATTGTACTTCGGTTGAATTTCGTATTACATAAAATAACCCGAATAAATGTTTAGAAAATATCTTGCACTTAATTAGCTTCATTCGAATACTGCTTTTGCAATTTTGTGCAGTTTTTTTTTTTCAAATATAAATTAAGAACATTTTTTATTTCTATGACCAATAACTTGAATTTATTGATAAGACTTTTACGATAGCGAATTTTCGATAATATTTTTTTTTAAAGTTTGTTCTTTTTTTGCATTCATTTAGCCAGACCATACCACTTGAGTATTCCGATCAGATTTTACAGACGTGAAGCAAAATGTTAATGCCGATCACGACTTCTTGATACCAAAATGAACTTTTTTTTTTTCGAGTGATTCTTTTTCCCCACGCAACTTTTGACGCAGGAAACCGGATCCCTGGAACTATAGTGCGTGGTGGTGATGGTGGACGTCGAGCAGCATTGCTCAAACATGAATCATGAGAATCCAAAAGAACTTGCAACGTATACGCTGGGGTAAAAGCCCCCTAGTGAATAGCTCGTGTATGCCAGCAGGTGATCTCAATTCAAGAACCTAAGATTTCTGTTCCATACAAATAGCTACTGTACTCTTTAACATGTTTACATGCAAATCGATAGTGTTGAAGTTTGCATTGTCGGAATGCAACGATATAAAAATTCAAACAGCAATTCAACGTTAATAAAGTAACAAAAAGTATATTCCATTAAATAAAAAAATTGGATTTCCAAGATGTATTGAAATGTAAACAGTGATTGAAAATTAGAAAAACAACCATAAGTGAGCACGAATAAAATCGAACAATTGCTGTGACTCCCGATTTGAAGAAATCAATTTTTTTACGATTTTTGTTTATTTTAATACGTAGTTATTTAACAATTTTTTTGTTTTTAGTAGCGCCAAAAAAGAATTATAGGGCTTCAAAATATCATCATCCACCGTACATAAATGCACTCTAACATAACATATCTATAAACAATCGTATATAATTTATCGTAGTGACAATATTTCGATTTACAGTCAAAGGAGAATTTTTTTTTCTTCATAATATACGTTTCTAAACCCTTTCAATCTCAAGTGTGTCTTTATATGCTATCATGGGCTTCAACTAAATAAATAAAAATTGAAGTTATAAAATTTTGCCAATTGTTAAAACAAGCAAAAAAAGCAATTTAAAGTTTGTTCGAAAGTAGTCTCAGATTTATCAATAAGAACATTTTCGTCTGAACGTCAAATATGTTTTTTTTAACTATTACTCAAAAAATCATAATAAATAATCTGAATTTGCTTGACAGAAAGAAGAGATAATAAAAACGCTGATAAAAATGTAGGAATAATGGTCCTTTGAATACCAATCAGTGTATTCAGATAACAAAGACGTCAGTGGTCGGTTAGACGTCTCCGAGAAATGTCTTTGAGAGCGTTGAACTTTTCGATTTTTTTTTTCATCCTAAGCGTTCAGTGCGTTATCTTATATCAGTAATATATTACCTAATAACAATTGTTTGCCTGGCGAACCGACGAACTCGTGTATTCGTATAACACAGGTAAAAGAAATCAACAATTCACGTGTATACCACAATACGAGACGTATAGTGGCTATCCCATGGCGACGACGACAACGACGAGTCACATTTAACGTACCATCGATTTTTCCTTACCTACGCGCGTACGGCTTACTCTGTCACTCGTTGTTGTATGTACTATAAGGCTTTACATAAAATCGAGCGACTGCCTCGTCTCGATAATTTATAAAGCAATTATATTTGTTGCTCGCAGGTTTCTGGACAACTCGCTCAGGTCTTTTAACACTATTCGACGGTGACTAATCGATCAAAAATTTGTTATAATATTTATTGTTCCTAATAATTTATTTATTATTCCTAAGTCAATTTGGAGACGATTTTAAATAAAAAATTGTTTGGTTTCGAAACATTTTAGATCAACGTACTAATTTTTGATACGATATGATGTTAGATGCACCATTAGTGATTTATTTTTTTTTTAAAGATTTCTATTAACCCTAATTTACTACTGCTGAATCACTCAGATCCTTCGAAAATTCTAAACTCCCATATTTTCAAAAGGATCTGTTAAAATAATTTTATGTATTTAATAAACAAATTATGTCAATGGGGTTTCTAAAAGACTAAAATGATTGCGAAAATCTAACGAACATTTTGAATTAAACAACTCTGAACAATATTGAAAAGTGGAGTATTTATCCTACGTCAAAGTCCCTAAGGTGAGACCTATATTAGTAAATACACGGGCACTTTGTGATGGTAATAAGGTTAAGGGGTCGAAGCCCTTCACAATAACCATATGAGTGTTTATTTAAAAAAAAAATCGTTTCGAATATTTTAGGTGGCGTAATTTAGCGTTTTGGAAGATAACTTGCGAAACAGCATAAAATCTTAACATAGATAAACGTTCATAGTCATGTAATTTAAATAAAAATGACAAAAAAAACCATATTTTCCGAAAAAATGTTTTTTTTAAAGAATAATAAATTGTATCAATCAGCTTCTGATGAGTGGACAGCTCATTCTGTTTATTCGAAGATGCTTTATTGATTCATCGCCTAGATTTCTTGTAGTATTAACTATTCATAAGTTACGATCATTTATATGTTTAATGTTAGGATAAAAAAACGTTTACAACTTTTTAACTACTAATAATATTTAAAATCTCGACGGTGACTTGATATATATAATAAGCAAAATAACACTGTTAGAAAAGACTAGAAGTTTTTATGCATAAACTCGTAATTTAATATACAATTGTGGTATAAAATTCATATACTTTTCCAGTAAAATTAAAGCAAAGTATTAAAATTCGAGTACTTATACTGTAAAATTAAAGTAAATTATTGAATGTGCTGTATCATTCATTAAATTTACATTACACTTGTATATTAAATTTAATATACTAGTTTATGCATAAAAACTTCCGGTAAAAGTACATTAAATTTCAAGTAGATTTTTTACAGTAAAGCCATTATTCATTATAATTGGATTATTATTACGCTGAAAACAAATGTCATTGATTCAATAAATCCATCGTTTGCGGGCTGTCAAAAGAAGTATTTTTGAATGAACTAGTTCTTATTCGTTCAATCCCATTTAACATTGAAATAATGAAATATCATTTTGCTTATTTTAGAGTTATTGTTTCGATCTCGTATGGAATTGGAATTCAAATTAAGTTGATAACGCTTATTTTTGGCAGCCCGCAAACGATGGATTTATTCAATCAATGACATTTTTTTCAATGTATGAATTATGGTTTTAAACTGCATGAGCAACCGTCGATCGATTTTCTTTTACAAAACGTGACGGGTGTCGCTGCAAAATCTCGACCACGAATCTCTTAATCAAGAAATTTATCTCTTTTTGTTACAAATATATGTGTGGACCTTTCTTAACTTTTTAATCTCACTTTCCGGTAGTACCAAAAACATGTTTACATGAAAATCAATGATACTGAAGTTTGCATCGTCGGAATATAACGATATAAAAACTCGAACATCATACCCCCTATTAAGGGTGTCCCAATACATTGCTCAATGCTGATAATCGTTATTATATTTATTATTATTATTTATACCTTTTATAATCATTTGGGATTATCAGAATTTCTTTAAATTTATTTCGTTGCAATCCAACGACGCAAACTTGAACATCATGAAAATCATGCCAAATTAAAGTACAAATATTTTTACTTAGAGATTAACAGTCTCGTTTTTAATATATACAGCTGTAGTTCGTGTTTACATCTTCGACGAAACTCGACGTAGTTCTGATGCCGTGAGGTGAACTCGAGACCGCCTATATCGGCATAGGTTCTCCACAGTTTTACTATGCCCATGGCAGAAATGCTATGGCGAATGCGATATAGAGGGTGAAGCCGACGAATGCAGCACATGGGGGCCTGATTACTTCCCATGAAGGGTGGTCGGAGTTGGCCGATACTCGGCCCAAGCTGGATGCCGAGATTGCCAACATTGCACGGAAAAAAAAAGATTAGTTGCCATAACCAAGAAATGAGTTGACACAACCAATCGATTATTCTATTTATATTACAACTCAAATGGTAATACCAACGATTCGAATGGTAATACCGACGATTCGAATGATAATACCGACGATTCGAATGGTAGTCCCGGGGCGCTGTCATAAGATCTGCCGGCCATAAGCTCAAATGACACAACGTCGAATTGTCACAAGCTCGAATGGTTATAATCTCGAAATGACATAAGCTCGAACGGTTATAATCGCGAAATGTCTTAAGCTCGAATGGTTATAATCTCGAATGGTCATAAGCTCGAATGGTTATAATCTCGAATGGTCATAAGCTCGAATGGTTATAATCTCGAATGGTTATAATCTCGAATGGTCATAAGCTCGAATGGTCATAAGCTCGAATGTTTATAATCTCGAAAGGTCACAAGGTCGAATAGTTATAAGCCCGAATGGTCATAAGCTCGAATGATTATAATCTCGATTATAACCGTTATAATCGAGATTATAACCGTTCGAGCTTATGACCTTTCGAGATTATAACCATTCGACCTTGTCACCTTTCGAGATTATAACCATTCGAGCTTATGACCATTCGAGATTATAACCATTCGAGCTTGTGACCTTTCGACATTATAACCGTTCGAGCTTAAGATATTTCGCGATTATAATCGTTCGAGCTTATGTCATTTCGAGATTATAACCATTCGAACTTGTGACAATTCAACGTTGTGTCATTTGAGCTTATGGCCGGCAGACCTTATGACAGCGCCCCGGTAGTTCCAATTTGGTCCTATTCGAGTGGTAGTCCCGATTGGATTAGTCAACCTAACTTCATCTCGCGAGAACTAATCGTGAATCGTTGAGTTTACTATTCGATATCGTTGAGGCAACTAATTTTTTAGACATCGTGTACAGCAAATCGAAAACGTAGTTGTCACAACTGAACATTTCTCCATGTGGCATATACAACTGGCCGACCATCGGGCCGAGTCTTGGATGATAAGTGTGGCTCGATATTGGCAGCCAATAGTTGACCTATATTGAAGTACGAGAAACGGCCGAGTATCACGTACGAAAAAGGGCCGAGCATTGCGTACGAGAAACTGCCGAGCATCGTGTACGAGAAACAGCCGAGCATCACATACGATAATCTAATAATAAAAAAATAATAATAAAAACATATTTTTTAATTCATACGTACGCCTAATTCATACTTGTATGTTTCTGCTGTATGAGAATACATCAGAATCTCAGAAAAACTGCTCCCATTCAACAGTTGAGCGGTCACCCATCCAGGTACTGACCGCGGATCGGGCTGCTTAACATCAGAGATAATAATAAATAATTGATATCTCTTAGGTGGCGCAGATTTTATCGATTTACATGTGTAGTTGATAAATAAGAACCCTTAACGCATTGTGCACTACAGCTGTGGCAAATTAAATGAATATAAAATAAATAAAATCCGGATACCGGAGCCTCTCCTTATCAGTGAGGCATTGGCCCCTAATCGGCTAACCAACGATTGGCGAGTCAATACTTAGCGGAGCATTGGTCTCATATCGACAAACCAACAATTGGAGAGTCAATACTTGGCCGAGCATTGGTCTCATATCGACAAACCAACAAAAGGTGAGTCAATAATCGGCCGAGCATTGGCCTCATATCGGCAAATCAACAAAAGGTGAGTCATTAATCGGCCGAACATTGGTCTCATATCGGCAAATCAACAATAATCGGTCGAGCATTGGTTTCTTATCGACAAACCAACAAAAGGTGAGTCAATAATCGGCCGAGCATTGGTCTCATATCGACAAACCGACAAAAGGTGAGTCAATAATCGGCCGAGCATTGGTCTCATATCGACAAACCAACAAAAGGTGAGTCAATAATCGGCCGAGCATTGGTATCATATCGACAAACCAACAAAAGGTGAGTCAATAATCGGCCGAGCATTGGTCTCATATCGACAAACCAACAATTGGTGAGTCAATACCGACAAACCAACAATTGGTGAGTCAATACCGACAAACCAACAATTGGTGAATCAATACCGACAAACCAACAATTGGTGAGTCAATACCGACAAACCAAAAATCGGCGAGTCGATTCTCGGCCGAGCATTGGCCTAAGATTGCAAAGTGAATAATCGTCACGCCAACATTGACCCGAGTATTGGCTGTTTCAGTTTTATCGGCAAAACCTACATGGGTTATCCGGACCAGACCTCCAGGGAGGACTGGTTACTGATCCGGGCCGACCCGTAATATGCGAAATAATATGTGTAATAGGCGAAATGCCAGCAGACGGAGGGAAAATGCAACAAAACAAAAAACAGGATCGTTTTTATAATACACATATTTAAATAATCATTCGTAATGCATACGATAATTTTTAACATATTTTTAAAGGCCATTTCATGAAAACACCTTAAGATTGTGTGCGTCTACTCAGTCGGTAAGGAAGACTGTAATTGAAATTTCTCCGCCACGATTTATTTGCCAGATAAAAGCAGAGATCAGTACCCTCAGTATGACAGTACTGCAGGGCACCGTTCTCGTCTTTCCTCTCCGAGAGATAATGCTTAACGAAGAAATTTGGAACGCCAAGATTAGCTCTATATCTCTCAGACCCTCAAATGTTTTATAGCGAAACCTTCTACTCACTATTTCTCTCTCTTACTCTGCCATAAGTGCCATTCTCTTCTAACTCATTTGAACTCATGGAAGTATTGCCAAGAATAAGTCACATAAAAAAACTTTCGAAGGGTTTAAACATTTACTTTTCATCAACATAGATTGACCCACATCGGTAACTAAAAAAAGTAGTTAGACTCGTTATTCTTATGCTGGAAATAAATTTTGATTGCCAACCTTGAGTAGGGAACAAAACAACAGATGTAACGGTTACCAATATATCGATTATGTCTTAAATTATGGATGCAAAGCCGATGTTTTTTCTATTCTATCTTTACTGCGTTTTCAATGTTAACAGATTAACGAACACTTTTCAAGTCCTATTTTGTTTACAACAAAAGACTTTAATCTATTTATTTTTCAGTTGCGCTATCAATAATCTCAAGGATTAAGTTAGTGGCAAGCTATATCCATAAATGCCAGATAAAACAGTTCCTTAATGCGTACGTGAATAATGAAACGAAAAAAATTCAAAATATTTCCTTTACACGACAAAAAAAAGATCACTATCAGGTTACAGTGCTATCAATATCGCCCTCATGGCCCCGAAAACATGTCTCGTTCTAAGTAGTGACTAAAACAGACTTTACCCTCAATATTTTGAAAATATTCAGGCATCGATCAACATATTACAATCAGGGATGGGCGTTCATTCAATGGAAATGTATTTGAAATACTTTTATGACTAAACGATTACGGATTTTACGCCTATTCAAGATGAGTATTTGTTGTAAAAGAATAATTTATCTAAATTATACATAATTATTGCAGAAGTATGAAAATATTGATTTTTGCATAACATTTAATAATAGTCATTTGTTGTGAAACGTATTTTAAATATGTTTTCATTTAATGAATGCCCATCCCTAATTTCAATAATAAATATTATTGGAATTCCTGGCACACGCAGTATATTTCTTTTCCCTGACCTCTTTCGATCTCTCCCTTGATTTTGTACACTATTGTAAGTACTGACAATAAAAATAGTTTTTTAGAATTTTTTTTTTACGAAAGAAAGTTTATATTTTCATTTTTGAAAATATAATTGCTTGCCACTGTTAAAAAATCTGAAAATATCAATTGAAAAAAAAAAAAAACGTGTGTTGGATTTAAACGAAAGGTTGTGCCTATCGATAAAGGGAACAAAATAAAATTCCTTTGGTCTTACAAGATTCCAAATTGTTTAAAATCTCGTTAAAACAATTTATATATAAATGCACCAACTTTGAGCACATTTGTATACCAAATTTACGAGAAATAAGGTAAAGATTACCGATTTGGCTACGAATACCTCGCAAGCATAAACACAAAAAAAAATACCTTTATCGTAACTCTCCTCTTCGTCCTCCTTATCGTCCTTCATAAAAATCCCTCCTCCTCGTATTCCAAGATCCCATAAATCCACACTACCACTCTTCGAAGTAAAACAAAAAACTCACACACAAGAAAAAAAACCACTGTTCACTTAAATCACTTAAATACAAAAACCACTGAGCAAAATATCCATAAAGTACCGTTGAGTGTCCAGCTAAGCACTGATTACCCGAAACGTTGACATTCCCACTGACGCGCCGTGTTGCATTCGTATTCACGACATAAAACGTGTTGCATTCGTATCTATCTAAAAACTTCCGGAAGTAGCACAAACGCGTGGTTTCGCAGGTTGAGTGCACCGAAAATACGGGTTTAAAGAACCCGTCAAGTCCTCCACTCGTAAGCTCGGCTCGCGTGGCCGTCTCGAATAGTAGTAAGTCGTCTAAAAATAATGCGCCCACTTCTCAGGCATAGCAGAAAGCAGAGCTGCGATTCGTGCCAGCTCTCGGACACGTAATCTAGTCTGAACGCACGTCCACCTTGTGCCGCTGCTGCTTTCTGTTTACGTGTGAGGCTCTGCAGGGCGCGATCGAGCGTTACGCGCGCTCTGTACGTTCCTCGACGTCTCACTGGCACGCTTCAAGTGCGAGAACTACCTCGTAAGTAAGAATGGACTATTCGTATATATATATATATATATGTATAGTATACACAGACAAAACGAAACTTTCTTTCGGGGGAAGACCTCGTGACTATGTATCCCTTGTCCGGAGGATCTTCGATGTCTGCGTCTCTCTGTGAGAAGGCCAGCCAGGTATTTAAATACTCGACCCGTATACTATACACACCAATCTCCAATACAGCTGTAAAACAGGGTTCGAAGTTGCTACGCAGAGTCTCTGGGCTTCACCGTACTCTCGGCTTCGCACGTAGCATACTTAGATTACCCTTCGTATTTTCCCTTCTCTGCTTTTCAATGCTTTTACAACACGATGTCTTTTCTCTTAATATCTCACACACACACACACACACACACACACACAGACAGACTTTCCGCATGCGATTGATTAACGATATTGTCACGAAATAACACAAAATCGGCTTTTTCAAATATAGCCCGGCGAATGAAGAACACGGTATCTTAGCGGTTTCCTGTGTCTGGTTCTTCTTGCAGACACATTTTCACGTTTTTTTTCAGTGACTAACAAAGATACATTGCTTCAAACCACAATTATTCGAATTATTTAACGTGAATTAATAAAAACAGTGGACACTTGGATTGTTTTGCATTAAGCCGTGGGTTAAAAGCATTTTTGTAGGGATTCGCAACTTAAAAATCAACACTTGCTGGATTTAGTTTGACAAATCGGATTTTTTTTTCTTTTTCATTTGTTTTTTTTTTTTTTTTAGCTGGCGTTGCTGGTATCGCAACACTCGCGGCACCGAGAGCGTACTCGCGTGCGAGGTACTCCCGCGAAGCGGGTGAAATGTGCTCTTCACGGTATTCGCGTATGGCACGCCGTCGCCGTGGAACTGAAGAAGAAACGTCGGCGGGTACGGTAGTAGCGGTGCTGCCCGGCGTTGGTACGCTCAGCAAGGCACCAACTCTCGTAGAGCTAGCAGCAACAGCATTCACCGATTCACGTATAGTATAAGCCGCGCGTCGTGCGAGAAAGCGCGAAAGATTAAGAGTCCGAAGAGACAGACCGAGATAAGTAAGATGAGCGAGGTCGAGAAGCGAGTTTTATGACGATCGAGAAAGACAGGCGCAAAGCCTTCGGGAGGGGAAAGAGACCAACGAGTGAACGGCCGAACGAGTTGCGGGTAGTTAGACACTGCAGAATAGAAAGGATGCAGGCGGCGATATGACTTCCAACGATGTTTATACTTTGAAGAGAATTTTTTAAAGATTTTTTGTACGCATGCAACCAGATATTAATTATTGATTATTTATTTATTTATTAAAGTAAGTTTTCAAGAGGAAATTTATATTGTATTTTTTAAGGGGGTTGAAGTGCTTTGCATTAGGAAAATTTGTGCACGAATTAACGTTGTGTAACAAATTTTAACGTAAATTTCTGAGGATCTATGTTATTGTTTACCTTTTTTATACATTCAAAATAAAATTTCGTTATTTATAATAATTTTGTCAACAGGTACATAATATATTGTTATTGTTTCTATTATAAAATATGTTATGTCATATCATTTGTAAGGCTGTTGAAATGCTTTACACTATTGAAATTAGTGTTTAATGATTACTGCCGTTAAATATAGTTTTGTGAATACTAGTAATTGAAGGTAATTAGTGGTATGGCATGTGTTCTTAACCCAGGGAAACATTAATGGTTATAGAATTGCATTAATAATTGCCAATAGACTTCAGTTTCCGAGGAAGTACATTTTTGGTTGCGTTTCTTCTAAGAATAATCCGCAATTCAATATCGATTTTAATGTGGGATATCTCCTTCCCTTTCTTGCAAGATTATCTTCAAATTAAGCTCTTAGATTAACAGTTACAGCGTGGCAATCGACTAAAAGGCTCCTCTTAAACCAATTGCTAGAATTATTAAATTATTGACACTATCAAATATCCAGGCGCGTAATGTGTAAGAATCTTTCAAGAAGAAGGATGATTCATGTCGCATTAAAATCGATAAAGATTTATGTATTATTCATCGAACAAAACTTGACGACAAATGAGCCTCTTCAGAAATGAACGTTAGTAAAATTTTATGCATATTCATTGTTATCAATGTTTTTCGGGTTTATGCATGTTTTACCTTAACTTACTCTTCATTACTCCATTACACAAAACATTACAGCATCGATTACAAAAATGTAACACAGTTTGTGTCCAACCTCGTGAATAGAAGGTTGTTGTCAGCACAGCTGGAAATTATTTTAAATACAAGAATTACAGCTGCTAATACACTTTGATTTTATATCTAGTATTTCAAATATTATTCATTCGAATTTTTGATTGCTTCGTTATTATTTTTATATTTATTTACCTCCTTAATAATTACCTACTCGAAATAGAAAAATGTATTTAAAATATTTCACTTATTCAAGAATATGTATTTTATTATCAATATTTAAAATACAGGATATAGCCTAGCTGTATATTTATATATTTTGTTAATACATATTAATTTGTATATATTTTTTCTTCAGACAAAATACATTCATTTTTTAACTTTGATTTACATCGTAATTTTTCAGTTAAAACAATTGAATCATGAAGCAAGCCTCCTTAAGTTTTTTATTGTTTCGTTATTATTTTTATATGTATTGACCTCCTTAATAATTATCTACCGGAAATTAAAAAGTGTATTTGAAACTTATAAGTATATTTTGTATTTCAGATAAATATATAGCCCAGCTGTATATTTCAAGACACATATTAATTTTTATATATTTTTTCTTAAGCCAAAATATATTCATTTTTTACATAAATAAACATCGTAATTTTTTAGTAAAAAAAAATCGATCTTTATCTGTCTACTCAAAGCTTTTCTCTCTCTCTCTCTCTCTCTCTCTCTCTCTCTCTGGTGGCTTACGTGCAACACTATGCGCTCTATGAAGCGAGCCTCCTTAAGACTCCTGACTCGTACCCGAGTGAAGGAGCGGGAAGAAATGAGTGAGAGCGGAAGAAAGAAAGAGATAGGCAACAAACGAGGCGAGAAAGACAGACAATGATTGTAAAAGGATCCACTCGAGCTGTAGAGAGAAAGAGAGAGAGAGAGAGATAAAGAAGGCAGAGAAACGAGTAGGTGGTTCTGGCTGGGGCAGGGGTACGCCGGAGACGTCGGAGAAGTTGCACGAACGCTGGCGAGACTGAGATTGGCGCGGCGACGAGCCGGCAGCCCGTCGTTGAGTTCGCGTGCACCGAGCTGTGGGGCTGCGCGACTAGCTTGGGCCTTACGGTCCCGAGAGCCGCACCACAATACCGATATACCGGTCGCAGACCCGCGCGCACATTACAGTGGCCACTCGGGTCCCATTGGCGCCGAATCTTAGGGATACATTCACTCCGTACTTTTCGTAAACTTGCGACGATACAATTCGATTTATTTATGTCGGAATAATTTTAATAAATTTGACGATTGATTAGTCACCTTATAATCATATTACTTTTTCATAATATTTCGAAAACCTTTAACGCGTGCAAAAAAAAAATGTTTTTTCGGTACTTGCAGAAAATTTGAATTTTCGGGGATTAAATTTGAGAGAATACATTTTTTAGAAGTCTACAGCTTATTATTAATTGTTTTTCGTAATTATTCAGATTGAATGGTTTATACATGTAACAATGTAGTCATTATAAATATTGCTACTTGGGTGGAATAGTTTCGTGCGTGATTATCAACGAGGACAGTTCAAAGAGTCAAAATCTTATACAAAACAAGAGCGTACTTTTATTTCACAAAAGAATAAAGTTTTTATTTTAATTTTGTATATAAAAACAAATAAAAGATCGTACTAGATTTATAATAATAGTCATCCCGAAGAGTAATAATACTAATAATATTGCATTCGACAAATCGAAAAAATGTTATTACAATTATTTGCGGTCATTGTTTAATCAATTAAAAAAATTAATTATCAAGTAATCAGTATGCAAATATTTTTGAATACTAATTACTTGATTTGTTATTACGAATAAAATTGAACTAACGCACAAAATAATGGCTCATATTTTCACTTTGCTAAATAAAAAAGAATTTTTTATGAATTCGTAACGAGAGTCTACCCGAAAAATTATTAAAGTCTTTAGATAGTTCAACATATTTTTAAATTAGCATTATTTTTGACAACTCTTTACATTAACCTCATCATTAATTATCATGTATATTGATTATAAAAATGATTTCTCAGGTAGTAGATTTGCACAAGTACAATGTTAAAAATGTTTACAAAAATACATTACCGGAATTTTTATTAATCAGCTGATATGTTAAATTTAATACACGAGTTTAGTAACAATAAAAAATTTTTTATGCATAAAGCTTCCTAATTTTCATAGGATTTTGTGAAAAGTATTGTAATTTGATATCTCACTTGCATATCAAATTGCATATACCAGTTTCTGTAAAAGTTTACCCGTAATGGAAATTTATATTAAATATTTTTCACAGTGTAATTATGAAACAGGATAAAAATAAAATGCAGCTTTTGAGAAAAATAATGTCTAATACTTTTATTTTCCATCATTCATCAATTTATCAATAGTTTAGTGGACTTATAACAGCAGTTTTTCCGAAGAGTTATTAAAGTTGGTTCGATGGCTGAAATAAAAAAATAGTGGAGACGAGAATACTGCCGGAGCTGTGATTATTGACGATAGTTCGAAGTAAAAGCTTTTCCATATTCTCTTGCTAGAGAGTTATCGGTCAATTAAATTGTTACGCATTGTATAGCGCTACTCAGAAGCCTGACCGACGAACCGTAGGGTGAAGAACGCTGTATGTACCTGTTCTGGCAGGTGCGCCTCGTCACGGTCACTCGGACGCTTGTATAATCCGGTAGGGAGCAATTAAAGGCTTAATATAGTGGAAATCAATCGAATATTCTTAAATTTCAACTAACAATCTTGGCCCTGGGGAGCTTAATAATAATTATTACTCAAGAATGTTCACGTAGCTTAAATTACAATAAATTATTCGCAGATTAATACGGAAAACCTTGTCAAGGTTTCTCAGCAAGTATCGTCGCAAAACAAAATCACTACAATTATGAATCCATGTACTGTCAACATTAAATGTTTTTATTACTTAACTTTTTGTATTCCTGCATATTTCGTTTCTAGTTTTTTCCTGCAGACCTTATTAACATACAATAGATTTCTGTAAAAATGAATTACGTTCAATAAATGTTTGTGTACATTCATATAATCATAATTGGTGCAGTAACCGTATTCAGTCTAGTTATAATTAGATAACGCATTGAGTTGGATTTTTATCGGGCCAAAAATATCCTATATCTTTCGAATGATTAAAAGATGTGTGCGCCTAGTAGCCAGACTTCAAGCTAAGATCTAAATTGATGACGATATGAATAACAGATCAGTAAACTTGATTGCCTCCGATTTTTTTTTGTTTAAAATGTCAATCAAGTGCAGAATTGAATTATAAAAAAGGCAGTCGATATTACATTATTATGTTTAATGAGCCAACGAAGAAACATGCTCTATTTCTTTCAGTCTTTTGACCAAAAGATCAGCATTGAGTCAATGTTTAGATACATAGGTTTTTTCCCAATTTCGCTAAAATATTGTACGCATATACAATCCAGTTTCATTATTCCCTAGGGAGGAAAACGGTTCATTTCTGCCCATCGTGGGTAATAACCGTATTGCACATGCGTACGATTCATTGGCAAAAAGGTACCAATTTTTGCGTCCGTGTTGAATAGTATATTACGCAACTAGGGAGGGAAAGTAGACTATGTCCAACCGTACGTAAGATTACCACCCGAGCCGAAGCCGAAGGCTCGGGTGGTAAACACGCAGTTGGGGATAGTCTACTTTCACTCCCCAGTGGAGTATACTATTCTTCACCATATCTGCAGCGGTAAGTTCGAATTACGTAAAGCCCGTAGGGCGGGAAGTCGAACTTTCCGCGCAGGTATGGTGAAAATTATATTTTTTCTCCCGACTTCGCTAAAATAACCCCATTTCGTGTCCGCAACGCGGGCGGGAAATCGCTCATTTGTTACGAATGACGTACGCATGCGCAGTCCGCTTTCATTACCTCCCGAGGGAGGTAATCATCGTATTACGCATGCGCAGTCCGCTTTCATTACCTCCCGAGGGTGGTAATCATCGTACTACGCATACGCAGTCCGCTTTCATTACCTCCCGAGGGTGGTAATCATCGTACTGCGCATGCATGTCGTCATTTGTTAAAAATGAGCTTATTCTCCGTCCTTGTTGCATACACGAAATGTGGTTATTTTTTAGCGAAATCGGGAGAAAATTATAGTTCGTTACATGGGAGGGGTGCGACTTTTCACCTCGTGTGAATTTCTGCCCTCGCTTTGCTCGGGCGTCAAACTTCACTCTCGGTGCAAAGTTGCACTTCCCTCCCTTGTAACGTAATGTACTATTTACAATGAGTTTTTTTTTCATTGAAATCATGAAAACGTATCATATGCTACACAGGAGGGAGCGTGATTTTTACATCAAAGGCACTCTCTATATACTATTTGTTCCTTGACAAACGGGTTTTATAACTGGAATTAAAAAACGATAGTACTTATAATAGTTATTATTTTGCAACAATTACTTTCAATTTTTTATATAAAAATAATCATATTATTTAATAATTCTAATAAAAAGAAATATAAAAATAAGATTCCTCAGAAATTTTCTTGAGAATAGTACACTACGTAATACATCGAAAAATAAATGTAAGACAGCATTCCTTAAATTTTTTTCACAATTTTTCATGTAATTTGATTGGAAATTAATTTTTTTCGGGTATTCAAAAGATTAAACACATTTTTATGAGTTCCGTAAGTTATTATAAAATTGTAATAATTGAATCATACATTTTTATTTTAAAAAATAATCGGGTCTTATTGCTATCAACATCGTTCTAGATTGACAATGATATGAATAACAATTCAATAAACTTTAGGGCAACAGAATGTTACGCTACAAATAACGATGACAGGCTATATTCAATTTTTAAAAGGATGATATTTGATGGTAAATAATTGGGTTTCACGAGCCTACAACGAAAAATATTCGATTTCTCGCAGTCTTCTCTCCAAAAGATCAGCATCAAGTCGGTGTTTGCATAGATATTGTCCCTCGAGGAACAGAACAGGAATATCGTACTTGTATAATTGCCGAAAAGCCTCGTTGCCCGCAGCTTCGATGTCTACATGATTAAGACAATATCGACCAGCGAATCGCGTCTTTAACTCGTCTTTTAAAATGTCACACAACGGGCAAGGATTCTTGGTGAAGAGCGTGAGTCTTGGTGGTGATGAAACAGGATGTGACCTACGATAAAGTCACCAGTGAATGACCAGTTAAGGGAGAGGGAGCCAGACTCAAAGTGTTGATATTCACTTCCACATATGTCGCTTGCTTATCTGCTGCTGTTATTTTTAAAAATACATGTTTTTAAACCTTGCGGCAACGAATTTTCTGCTCTCTATCGCAAATGCCTCTAACTATTGCAAATGAGCTACAAAAATAATTTATGGGTTTATAAGCTTCTTCACCCTTTCCTGAGATAACCAGTAGGCCCAACTTTTCTACAAATTACTTAATTGTACATCAAAAAATTCTTATGGTATGAAAGTAGCAATTTGGAATAAAATTGGCAAAATGCAATAGACATGAGTGGTAATTATGAAAAATATTTATAAAACAATTATAGCTTCACAAATTTTATGAAAAAAGCTACATTCAATTCTGCATTTTACATGAAATTCTCTGCTTAATTTCAGAAAAATGTGAAGAAGTTTAAAAACCATTTCCTCATCATTTCATTGGGTGCCGAATGCACTCCAAATATGATCGTAGCTAGATAATTTTCTGAAATTCTGCGACAACGTTTTTCAGTATTAAGATTCTTCGCTCTTTTACCGATAAATCCGGATGCACCTTAAAGGAATTTTAACGAAATGGTTTGCAGGAAGATTCTGCAACTTTCGCTATAAGGCAATCAATTCCGACAAGTCCAATATCGGGATATAAAAGTTTATTCCTTTTTTCGCGTTAAAAATATTCAAGTTTATTGTCATTGAATGGACTATATAAACCATTATTGCGGCAGCTTTGCAATTACATTACAAACAATTGTATAAATGTATTAACGTACAAAGGTAATTAAAAAAATATATATATATTTAACAATTATTGAATTATCGGTGATCTATATCTTTGTAGATTTAAAAAAAATGCATTCGACGCAGTACGCGATATCTTCGGCACTTACAATTTTTCGATAAGTATGGAAGAAGCACCGCCACCTCCGTTACAGATAGATGCAACTCCTTTCTGACCGGGTTTCAACGAGTGAACGAGGTGAACGATTAGTCGAGCTCCGGACATGCTAAAAAAATTAAATAAGTGAAAATTATGATAGTCCTGTAATAAAATTCTGGAGATAAGAAGAAAGAAGAGAAAGACTTACCCGATAGGATGTCCTAAGGAAACAGCTCCACCGTGGATATTCACTTTTGATGGATCGATGTCGAGGAGCTTCTGATTTGCCACGACAACTGCACTAAATGCTTCATTGATTTCCCACATTGCGACGTCTTCTTTGTTGACGTTTGCATTTTTCAAAAGCTGCAAAAAACAAAAATGTAAAGAAAATATTTGTTATAAAACATAATCGACTAAAGGATGCAATAAATAAATGAATAAATTTACACTTAGTCCGGAATTTTCTTTTTCATCGCTTTCATGATTTATCTTGATATGTTGTCAAATTGTGTATCCAGAAGGGATGACCAATATTATAATAAAACTATATATAAAATAATTGGAGCTTCGCAAAGCTCTGAGAAATTCATTATGTCGTACGAAACTAATAAGTTTGCTTTCTTATAGAGGAAGTTTTACTTTTTAAAGATTACTGTTAATTCCTAATAACATTTGGTGTGCGAAAGTATAACAATATAATAAAAAACTTGTGCGTTTTGCAAACATTACACGAAGGTGCGTTCACATTTCTTAGCATGCTAAGTTTCAATTCAATATTTCAAGTCGTACTTGAGTTATACGGGTTAAACCATAGGGAGACAATTTTGAAAACCATGTCATAATTTTTTAAGCATTTTGTCGATTCCGCTCAAATGTAATATCAGTAGTAAATGAAAGTACACTAAAAAAAATTTCATTGATTCAATAAATCCATCGTTTGCGGGCTGCCAAAAACAAGCGTTATCAACTTAATTTGAATTTCAATTCCTCCAATTCCATATGAAATCGAAACAATAACTCTAAAATAAGCAAAATAATATTTTATTATTTCAATGTTAAATGGGTTTGAATGAATAAGAACTAGAGTTAATTCAAAAATACTTCTTTTTGGCAGCCCGCAATAGAATTTTTTTTCAGTATATAGAAAAGTTTTCAGATTAGTAGCTTGAAAGTTATCCGAATGATTATATTTTGCATTAAAAAAAACTAAAACTGTAATAGAATATGAAGGATACAACGCATTTCAATTACATTTACCACGATGAAAAAGTAACAACTAATTCTCTTGCATGGCCAGTTGCAACCCGATAGTTCAACCCGTTCCATAGTTATAAGAAATTGATTTTTTAAGGACATATATATATGCACACATGCACCTGAAAACTGCACGATTTTTTCTAGACTACATTTCTCAACGTTTACGACAATTTTAGGTACACTAAGATGAAAATCGTGAAAAAAAAATGTTCTTACGAAAACAAATTAAATGCGCGTGTAGGACTCTAATTATCTCAATTACTATTAATTATAGCAAAAATATATTGCATAATAATTGATCGTAGTTTATAATTTTTTTAATCAAATATTCAAAATACATTGTTATTAGGGAAATGATCATCTTAAATGTGATCCTAAGTCGTTTTTGGCTATTTCTATCGATGTTCATAAGATCTTTTCTATTGGAAAATTATAAAAATGTCCGAAACCGAGAATGGAGATAAAAGTACTTACGGTTGGAATAGCAAGTGCAGGTGCAATCGGAAAGTCTATGGGTTCCGTAGCAGCGTCATAAAATCCAACGACTCGAGCGAGCGGCTTGAGATTAAGCTTTTGAGCGACATCGGAGTTGGTGAGAACAATAGCGGCTGCTCCGTCGTTGAGCGTCGAAGCATTACCAGCAGTTACGGTGCCATTTTCCTTCTGATGTCCGGATAATAAAATAAAAGTCATTAGTAACAAAAACCCTAAACGTCTCCAAGAGAAGAGAAATTACAATTTTAAATGTGCAAATTGTACTACCTGAAATACAGTCTTGAGAGTATTGAACTTTTCGAAATTCACGCGTTTATATTCCTCGTCTTCGGACACGACTACATCTGCTTTTCCCCTTTTTTGCGGTACATTAACAGGCACGATTTCATCTTTGAAGACTTTGTTCTCCCAAGCAGCGGCGCTGCGCTTATAACTTAAAATTGCAAAATCGTCCTGATCCTGACGAGTTATTCCTAATTTCTTGGCGGTGTTCTCCGCGCAATTTCCCATGTGACACTTATTGTAGACGTCCGTTAGACCGTCGAAGACAATACCGTCCTCCAATTTTACACCGCCGTACGTCGTCTCTCCTCGCTTCATATAAAATGGAACGTTCGACATTGATTCCATTCCACCGGCCAATACGACCTCCTGGTGGCCGCATTGGATCGCCTGAGAAGCTAGCATAACGCTCTTCATGCCACTGGCACATACTTTGTTCACTGTCGTACAGATAGTCGACTTCGGAAGACCTTAAAAAAGAATGTATAATTTTTATTCAAATAACACTTCGATTAGTGAAAAAAGTGGCAAAGTAGAACTTTGCACATTGCTTCCTCCTTAATTTTCATTTTTCACAAAGCCACCTCTATAAGTAAGCGTATTTATTAATTTTGGCTTCCTCATAGAGGAAGCTTTGTAAAAAATGAAAATGTATGAGGAAATAATGTGCAAAGTTGTACTTTGCAACTTTTTTCGTTATCTTTCGTTATCAAATGGCTTTACCAATCACGACCAAAATTTGGTAGGCAGTAGTGCTGAATGTTATTTTTTGCCCCGTAGAAAATTTCAGTTAATTTGGTGAGATTTGACGTGAGTTAGAGAAAAACGAATATTTTTTTAAATACTCGAAATCATATAAAAACCGAACTTTTTTACAGATTTGTTCCAAATTTAATACCGATCGTCCTTTAACATAGCTTTATTCATAAAAAGTTATTTACCTCAATGGCTAAAAATCTGCGGATGCTAGAGAGCGTACATTTTTCGAAAATTGCAAATAAATAAAAATTTGAACATATTTTTGAATCTTTTGAAAATTACCACAAACAAAGGTTTACTAAATTTCAGCCCGATTATTAAAGTAGTTCTTGAGATATGTACTTAAGTTTAAATTTTGAGTAACGGTCAAACACACGCACATATATCCATACATTTTTTCAAAACCACGTTTCTCGATGTTTTACACGATTTTCAGTGTACTCACATAAAAAACTCGAAAAAAAAATTTCATACATAATCGAAGCTTCCTCTATGAGGAAGCAAAATATGCATTAATATTTCAAAATGTCTACTAAAATTGTTTTCTGTTATTGTACAATACCGAAGAATTTACTAAAAGTATAAAAATATTATTGCCATTTGATGTAAAAGAAAAAAAAAAGTTATCAAATGAACTATTCACATTTGTTTTATAAATATTAAACAAAATGTATATTCGTATTCCCTTCATGATTTGATGTGTATCTAACATGCAGTCTAGTTTTAGATAACTGGTGCAATCATTATCATATCAGCTCCAACTGAAACTGTTATCGTTATTTATGTTGTAAACGCAATAAAAAACAGGGTCAAGTGAACGATTTTGGACTTGACATACACTTTTATCAAATAATATTTCCCCTTTTGCTATATGAATATTAAACGAATTTTAAACGAAAATTCATATTCACTTTAGCCTTCTATATTCATTTTCCAGACATTTTACTTTTAAATAACAGATTATGATCATTGCCAAGGAACTGACCAGCAAAAAGTGTTGCTTGTCTTGCAGGTGCTTGACCTAGAGATCCTTGACAGACATTTCCCATGTAAACCTCTTTGATTTGTTCCTTAGGAATTGCAGCACGTTCAATTGCAGCCTAAAACAAACCATGATTAGAAAATAATGATAACTGTATCAGCACAAATTATGAATATTCAAGAAATTGTCTTCTTTCATGCAATTTTGAAGAAACTTTGTGTCTCATTTATAAGAAATAAAGTATGTTGAGCAAACCTGGATAGCTACAGCACCGAGTCTGGTAGCCGGTATCGAAGACAGCGACCCAAGGAATGATCCCATGGGTGTTCTTGCAGCACTGACAATAACCACATCCTTGAGATTGATTTTGGTACTGTAAGTGCGGCATCCACCAACACAGCCCTAAACATATTGTACCATATAAATCAATTATGTAACAGTACATAATTCATATCAATTAAAATTGAAAAACTTTAAGTTATTTCCATATTTTTTATATTTACAATTTCTGAGTTCTGTATTGCTCTATATTTTTTTTTTCTGTACTCTATTATCTATTATGATATAACTATTTTCTAGTTTTAATCATTCACCAGCATGAAAGCTCATGTATGGAATTTCTTTTTAGTTATTCACTGCATTTACTGCCTTCCATTACCACTGATATAATATTGTCACAACCTTCAATTGAATGTACGCTATGGTTAATGCTGCACTCCAAATGTTAGTTTTTGATCCATTTGATAGAAATATAAATATGAATAAATAGACAAATAAATAAATAAATGTATCACTTTCACTATTAATGGAAAAAAATCAGCTAAAAATAAGAAATATTTTTTGACAATATCTTACTTAGTAGTAGTAGTAATTATGAGTTATTGACAAAATATACATCATTATTTTGGACTGAATATTGCAAATTATAATTATAATTCCTATTGATTTACATTATACTTTGCCAATTGGCCATTGACTGCAGTCATTCAACTTTGTCTTACTTATTTGGTTGCAGATATAATATTTTTTTAAATATGTAACTTTGACTCACAAAACAAAGAATTTTTTACAAGACAGCAAAACTATATAGCTATTGGAGGCCAAACCCAATAATTTTTATATTGTCAGCACTCTGGACATTTTTATAAGAGAACCGAGATCTCCAGCAGTTGTAAATCATTCTCAGTTGTACAAAAGATGAAATCTTTTAATATAGGTTTAGATATTTAAGATACAAAATTATATCTAAGATAAAAAACAGTTCTTAAGGAATATTCCTTAAATAAATTGGCATTAATATATCATATTACAGGTTACTGTTAACTTATGTATTTTATAAAAACATGTATACTACCAGCACTCGTGCATCCAATAAATATAAATATAAATATTATTATTATTATTATTATTATTATTATAATTTCACACATTTTTACTAAATAAATAAAAAGCTATATTCATCGCAGAAGGATATACATATTTTATGCACTACCGAGAATAATTAAAAAATTTTAAGCCTCACAGTGCTTTTATAAAAGTGTTAAGAGTATCAAACAAAATAAAAATTATTGTAGATTATTCACAATAGCCAGATGCTTTTTCCATCTTGCACAAAATTCTTTGTTTAATTTGTCAACAAAACATATTCTTTTTACATAACAGCAGCATCCTAATAACTGAGATATTCATAAATTAATATCAATGATTTTTATCTAAGTAATTTGTACAAATCAATGTGAATCAAAACAACAGATTGGACTTTGATACTTTCATACATCCTCACTCAGAATAGGAGTACATTAGGCTTTACATACAACTACATTTTCCATCCTGATGCTCAGTTAGTAATTACATCCAAACACTAAGAAAAATATTTGTAGATATACTTTTTTTTCACCACAACCGAACGAAAAATTGTTAAAATCTGCATATAAACCAATCGCTATGTCACAAATGATATTCAAGCTAAATAATCTCTGAATGTATTGAGTCTGAATTAGAAGCTATTTCTGGGATTGATTTCAGAGTTGTTTTTCCACCTTATCGAAATTGTGTACATTAGGATTACACAATGTACAAAAAATAAGTGTCTACAAGTGTACATCGTATAAAGTATATAATAATTAATTTTACCTTAACAGATCTTGCTATTAGCATCATATTCGACATCTACTTCAGACTTCTTAACGATTAGTGAAAAATGGAATATTCGGCTGATAAAAACTGGTATCGAACGAAAAAAAAAGGATCGCACGAGCCGGTTCCGATCACATGTGTGGCCGTATCGAGACTCTTAAGCAGTCTCACTATGTGCGAAATCCAAGTGGCTTCATATCAGAAGGTCACAAGTGCCACGAGGAGGTAAATAACACAAGATTATTTGTGACTTACGACAGAACGGCTTCTGATTGGCTGTCCGCAGTCGCACACATCGCAGATCTACAAAAACTTCGCTCCCGAAATTAAGTAGATACAATTACGTTTAAATATTAATTCTCTTTGCAATTAATAATAATTCTTTCTTTAAATCGAACAAACAGTAGTACAAAACAAATGAGAAATATTTTGTTCGCAACGATGGCGGGTACCAACAAAAACACTGTCGCCCCTGACCAAAATCTCTGCGCGCTGCGCCGTTTTATGTATAACGCGTGCGTAAAAAAAATAATTCGATTCTACAATTCAACACTAAATACGTAACGTAAAGGTCATGAGAAAGACAACAACTTGTACATGCTACTGTTATCTAACTCCAAAACACAATGAACATTGTAAGAATCTTATTATTGAATTTTATTTATAAATATTCGTACGATATAGTACATGATAATACAGATTTACATTCCAATCAACAAAAAATTCAATTCTTAAATCTAAAAAGTTTTACACTGAATTTATTTATTCAATATTTAATAAAATATGAATAGCCTTTTTTAATTGTTGTATAAATTGTTATACGTAATTTCTATGTTTCAATAAATTTCAATTTATCTTCAATTTATGATATTTTACGTGAGTTATAGCATAATGTAAATTTATGAAAATATTCAAAATGCCATAAAATTCGTACCCCTTTACCGATCATTACGAAATTTAGTACGTAGCAGGACTGAATACTATTGTTAGTCTGTAGAAAATTTCGATAGTATCGGTAATATTTTACGTGAATTAGACAAAAACGAAGAGTTTTCAAAAAATTCGAAATCCCATACAAAATATTTATAGATTCATCCCAAAAACAAAACCAATCCTCCTTTAGCATAGTTTTATTTGTAAAATATTATTTAATTCTATCGCTACAAATTGTCGGAAGGTAAACCTACAGACTTGTTCCTTAAAATTCAAAAGTAAATGAAAAAATATCTTATCTTTGATTTTTTTTGAAAATTTGATTGATAAAGCCGTTCTTTATTAAGTAGAATGTTTGAATTTTGCATGCGACCACGTATACATACATTTTTTCTAAATCACTTTTCTCGACGTTTCGGACTATTCTGAGTGACCTGACATGAAAATCTTGAAAAATTTTTTTTTTTAACGTAAACAAAGCTTCCTTTATGACGAAGCAAAAAACTATTCCAAACAGATCACTGACAAATGTTTCAATCGAAACAATGTTAAGGCCCAAAAAACCCGCTATTCGGCCCTGACCGAACGCTCTGCATGCTGCGCCGTTAGCGTATAACCGCGTGCATGCGCATAACAACGTTTTTTTTTTGGTTCTCTGTTTAGTGGCTCTTTGCTTCACTCCGAGTAAGCTTGGAGGATGGTGCGGATGACAGTTCGGTGATGCAGAAAGTAAACAATCCGTAATTACCCTATTTCTTTCGAGTTTGTGAAAATTCTAACGTTTCGCATTGCGTCGTGTCGTCGTCGTATAGTGTTGTCAATGTCTACGACTACGTGACATTTACGTGCCGATGAATTGAATGCTGACAATTGTTCCTCAAGAACTGCCATCAATAAATAACTATATTCCAAGCGTCTGCTGCATTACATTAAAATTATTCGAAAAATCGAAGAAAAAAATATTAAAAAAAGCATTTTTCATTTTCATCTTTATTTGTAATCAATGCATTAGTGAAAACAAAAGAAAACAAACAAACGGAAGAAGAAAAATTTCTTAGTTGTGATAATGCATATCGAGGCTAACAGGTTAAGAACATTTGAAACTTGGCCAACAAATGCAGCTGTGAATGCAGAACGTCTGGCAAAAGCTGGATTTTATTATACCGGCCGTGTATTAGAAGTGCAATGCTTTCTTTGCGGGGTGAAAATCTCAGACTGGAACTATGGCGATCAGGCGATGGCTCGTCATCGTCTAGCTGACAACAATTGCCCTTTTGTCCAAAATCCTTCGAGTACTTGCAACGTTCCAATTTTGCCAGTTTCAATGGAAAGCTCAGAAGCTACTGGTTCTCTAGGAGAGATGCAGACTGCCGATTTGTCAAATGGCGCTTCTGTTTCTCAGAGTACGAATCCTTGTGCTAAGTACAGCAATGTACTACAGAGGCTAAGATCTTTTGAAAACTGGCCAATTCCCTTTATCGTCTCACCTACGAGTCTGGCTAAAGCAGGATTCTACTACCTTCAGGACAATGTCAGGGTACGAAGAGTCTAAGATTTTTGTTACGTTTATGTTACGAAGCTACTTGTTTTTATTAACTTCACTGTAACATACAAGAGTGGATAATGACATTCTTTTATATTTATTCTTTTCAATTGCATATGCAATATGTTTAGATTACTGTAAAAACATTTGAAGTTTCCTTTTGTACTGTTTTGTATTTATTAGCCATTGTGGTCCAATGGGCTTTAGAATATTTCCATTGCTTTCACATATATTTATGTATCTTGTAAGATAAATACATAGATGGATGTATAACTATTTAATCTTAAGTATTTAATGTATTCACCTTCTTTATCCTTACTTTATTTCTATACATCTGCTTACTGCGCATTCCTAATCATATTTGACTTGTCCTGTTACTTTCATTTCTATTATTCCTTTTTGAAATTTCCTAGAATATTTGTATAAACTCAGGTTTTCATCCCCTTTTCCACCTTTTTGTAATTGTATTATTAACTTTCTTCTAGTATATGAGCTCTAATTTAAATTAAGATTATTTACAAATATGGTAGAATGAGTTTGTTGCTTTTGTCATGCCTATTTTTAATAGCTATTTAAAGTTAGAATATTATTTTTATATCTGCAATACCAAGAAGTAATTATCTTGAGTTGACTTTCTTAAACTGATCTGGGATTCCCAGCATACATAAGTTTGGATTTGGAAGGATCAACTATGAATCTACATATTATGAAGCCTAATTATCTTGAGGGCAATAACAACTGCTGGAAAATCCCAAAAACTTGTTTCTGCTAATTATATTTATTCTCATTTAAAATTACTGGGATTTAACAGCTGCTTTTAACATAATTTGAAGGCAGATGAAAATTATTTGAATATTGTAAGCCACTTACAAAGTTATTCCCAAATATCATAGGATGAAGTTTTGCACTTGTAATGTGTGTTTTTAATAGTAAATTTTAATCCAAAATATTATTTCACCATCTACAATTCAAAGAAGAGATCATGTTGGTTTGAATTTCAGAAACTGTGCTTGGTGATTAATTAGTCCCGATTTTGAATAATTAGATGGGTTTGCATATTATAAAGCAAAGACATTTAATTATACATAATAATATGGGGATTCCTAGGCAGGGATCAGCTTTATTAATTCAACAAAAATGTGTTCAGAATATTACATTGATTTGAAAAAAATATTTTAAACAAATCAATATAATATTCTGAACACAAAGACATCTAATTATACATAATAATATGGGGATTCCTAGGCAGGGATGGGCTTTATTAATTCAACAAAAATGTATTCAGAATATTACATTGATTTGAAAAAAATATTTTAAACAAATCAATATAATATTCTGAACACAAAGACATCTAATTATACATAATAATATGGGGATTCCTAGGCATGGATGGGCTTTATTAATTCAACAAAAATGTGTTGAGAATATTATATTGATTTGTTTGAAAAAATATTTCAAATAAATCAATATAGTATTCTGAACACATTTTTGTTGTATTAATAAAGCTGATCCCTGCCTAGGGATCCCCATATTATTATGTATAATTAGGTAACTTTGCTTTATGATATGCAAACCCATCTAATTATTCGAAATCGGGACTAATTAATCACCAAGCACAGTTTCTGAAATTCAATCCAACATGATCTTATATTAGAATAGAATATTATATTGATATTGATAGTATATTCTGAACACATTTTTGTTGAATTAATAAAGCTCATCCATTTCATAATTAATTATATATATATATATATATTTTTATATATATATATATCACCATAATTAATTATGAAACAAATCTTACAATTTTTACTTTTCTCTAATATACATGAAAAATTTAGATGAATTACATTTTTTCAGTGAGTTTTAACATTTAATAGATGTAATGGAGCATAATCACTCAGTCATGACAGTATGAATGCCCATATATTTCCCTGAGCTTTAATTTAAGGGAGTTTAAATAACTTACATAACTGTCTGTATTGCAAGCCACTATCCCAATTATTCTAAGAAAATCTTAGGTCCAGTGCGTTGCACTTGTGATACTCACCAAAATCCTTTTATAGAAATTCCAAAGTAAAATTATTTTGGGATAAAGTCCTTGAACAATCTATGTTTAATATAATGAGGATTGCATTTTTGAGGATTTATTGCTTTATCAGAAACTAAGAAATCAGGAAGTACATTCAATATTTTAATATAAGGTTTAATATTTTACAAACAATGTGTTAAGGAGGTTCGGTGATGGCGGCAGGGTGGGGATAGGCACTGTTGTGCTGCGCGGTAAGGGGCTGACGCCGTGTGAGCGAGACACCATGCGAGCCGCGTTAAGCGTAGAGGCAAAAAATTAACGATTTCTCTGTCAATTTCGCGGTGACCTTCAAATTTCAAACCCGTGCCCTATTCAGAATACTTTTCCGGACGTCTGCATATTTTTTTGATTATTCTATCTTGGATTTAGCTCTTGCAAAGACATAAAAAGTTCAATATTCGACTCACTTTTCTTTTCTTTACATGTAAATAGTCGCAACTTTGTTATTTAATATCTCGAAAACTACGCGGTGAATCCCTTAAAAATTTTGCGTACGTGTCCGTTATCATTACAGCTGTTATACGATTTTTTTTTACAATTTTATCTTGGTTTTGACTTTTTTTATGAACCTCCTTAAAGTCCCTTAAAAGTTACTTTGTACCTCTTTGCATTAACTACACAATTTTACTAATTTCCAGGTAAAATGTGCATTCTGCCACGGTATAATAATGAAATGGGATCCTGGTGATGATCCTGTTAAGAAACACAGAAGACGATTTCCCAATTGCAATTTTTACAATCATCCGTACATTGCCGAAGGTACGTTATTTGTTTTTGACAATGTACATATTAATGACATTCTAAAAAAGCTGATCAATGGCGAAAAATCCGCTCCGATAACGAGCCATTAGTAACAACATTACGTCCACTTGAAAACTACGTGACCATCCCGAATATTCGATCTACGATAACAATTAACGTTCAACCGCAATATTTCACTCAATAACCAGCGCACGTATAGTAATTAAGATACGAAGTGTATAATAATGATAAACTAATGGCCATTAACCAATGAAATCAACATGCTTGAAGTGTCGCACCTCGGAACAGGATGTACCAATGATTTCGCGTCATCTGATTATAGCTCTGCTAAATATAACTCTTTTGGCAATGTCACTCGGCAATGGTAGAAAGTACACTTGTCACATGTCCGTGTGCAAATAAGTTGTGATTATTGGTGAATACATAAGTTTCGTTTGATGGGGTCAGGTATTAATTCAGATTTCATAAAGTCAGTAGCAAAACTTTTTTAGTTTAAATATGTTTACACTGGCCCTCTTGAGAAATACTTGTTGGATTAATTTTGTAAACTGTTCGGAAGTTTGCGCAATGTTTTAAGAATTGTATAATGTCATTTAGTGTTGACTGCAGAAAAAGGCGAGTTGAGCAATATCAAACTCGTGCCTGGTACCAGCGTGGATCTCAGCGAATTGGGAGTACAGAAACACACGGCACCGCGTGAACCTAAACATTCCACTTACGAAGGAAGATTAAGGACCTTTGAAGGATGGCCCGAAAATCTCAGACAAACACCCGAAATGTTGGCCGTCGCTGGCTTCTATTACGTTGGTGAGTTGCTCTCACATATGAGTTGTAGTATTTATTGTAAGATTTTTTGAACTAGCCAGCTTTCAATGGGAGATTTCGACGCATACATAAAAAAAACGGATGCAAAGTAGAACCTTGCACATTGCTTCCTCATTCTTTTCCGCTTTTTAAAAAGCCGTCTCTATGAGGAAGTTTCTTTATTTTATTTTTGGCTTCCTCATAGAGGAAGCTTTGCAAAAGATGAAAATTATTGACGAAGTTGATGTTATCTGACGTTTTGCAAAATCCAGAACGACACCGATAAATTTTTTTTAAATAAAAAATCACGTAAAATCCGTACCGCTTTACCGATTATCACTAAATTTGGTACCAGGGCTGAATGTTATTTTTCCTGTGTAGAAAAGTTCGTCGATTAGTTGAAATTTTACCCGAATTAGAGCAAAACGAAAAGAATTTTTCGAAAAATTCGGAATCATAAAAATCGAACCGCTTTACCGATTTGGCCCAAATTCAATACCAAAGGTCGTAACACTTTATTCAATTTTAATACGAAATTTCAGCCCGATAACTAAAAATTCGTTCAAGCTAGAACATTTACGTACATTTTCAAAATTTCAAAATTCTTATAAAAATGAAATGCGTTAAGCGATTTTTGTAAAATTTATACCAATTGAAGATTAGCCAGTACTGTACATGTTGTTCAAATTTTAGCTGATTCGGTCAAATACTTTATAAGTTACAGTTATATGAATTTTTGGCCTTTCATCACAGACACACACACACATACATACATCCGGACAATTTTTCTAAACTACTTTCCTCGACGTTTCAAAAAACAAATTTTTCATGAAAACAAAGATATGAAGAAGCAAAAAAAGTTTCTTATATGCAGAACAATGTTTCTTGAAGATTATCTTAAGTTAGCTGACATAAAAAATGTGTCTCATAATAAAGTTTTAGATTTTGTGAAGGAAACACGAGGAGTGCCACTAATTACAGATTAAGACAAATAAACTGTAACAAGGAGATAACACGAAAAGCATTCGATTACGTGGGAAACAGCTGCTACAATTTTTTGCCACTGAATATCCAGAAAATTTGGAAACAAAAGAATTTTTAAAAAGTCTATATAGAACATCATAACATAATATTAGAGCAACTACTTAATTAAAAATTTAAAAGTAATAAAACTACCGAGACTAATATCTTATCACGATCACATTTTACGTTTTTTTTGTACAAAATTAGTTAATACTTAGACGAGATTTAGCATAAGGAGCGGGGTAGCGAACAAGCGTATACACGCTTAGGCATACCCAAACATGGAGTGTGAAAGATAAGAGTATTTTAGAGAAATATGTATGATAAAAAGAATGTACAATATGTAAAGAGCTATAGAAGTATGTAAAGGGTATATTTACGTTCTCATGAACTTCTATCAATAAATTACAAATAGTTATTATAAATGCACTGTCAATTTTTACATGTTTTTTGTAGGAAAGCACGAATGCTGTGCATGCAATGAATTTATATGACGCTTATGGTGAAATATTCATACATGTTTTCATTTATGATTACTTGAAATACGTTGCTTAAGTTAACATTTCCAGAATCTCAGAAAATTGGAACGGTGCAATCGATTATCGGTCTATATAACTGTATTTTCGTGGAAGTAATGAGCCTGACATGAACAAATTATCAAGAACTAATGTGTGAACCGAGCTTTTTGAATAAAGTAAAAATAGCATAAAATCTTAACGACTGCAAATACTTCGCCCGAAACAAAGAGAAAAAAAAACAATCATGATTTAACTTTCCAACTGCGTGATAAGTTTCAGCTTAATAGTTCAAGCTGATCTCAAGATCTCAAGGGCTTTTGTTTTTCCTGCCTGATACATCCAAATATTTTTTTGTACATGTCCTTTTTGAAGTATTTTGATAAAGGTGATATGAAATTTGAAAAAAAAAATACGGAAATAAAGTTTCCTCTATAAGTAAACGAAAGAAATTAAGAGCAACACGTGAAATAAATCGATGCTTAATCTTCGTGAAACAGGATCGGGAGACCAAGTCAGATGTTTTCACTGTGATGGAGGCCTGCGAAATTGGGAAGAAACTGACGACGCTTGGACAGAGCACGCTAGATGGTTTCCCAAATGTGGTTTCGTTTCCCTAGTACGAGGTCAGGACTTTATCAGACATTGTATCGACAGCAGACCACCTTTGGACCCATTGGTTCGTAATTTTGTAATCTGCGATTCTGTAGTCTTGTTTTCAATATATAATGTTTATGGTAATGCGGAACTTTTTAAAATGCGAAAACATCTTTAGCGAGAATGTTCTGGAAAAATGACGACAAAATATATTAGAATTATTCCAGAGAAAAAATTAATTTTTACCAAATGTCCTCAGAAATCGTCCCATTCGGGAAAAAAATAATTTGAACAAAATGTGCTCAAAAAGGGTACACACACCACAAACCGATCCTACAATGTCTGTGAATATTTGTAAAATATAATGCCGATATTGAACTGCTAAAGATGGATTTATCAAGAGATGCGGTAGCGTCTCGACGCTAAGTATTAAAGAAGAAATTAATGTTCCCGCGTAGAAAAAAAGAATCTTGTGAAGAATCTTTTAAAGAATCTTAAAAAAAAGTCTTGAAAGAATCTTCAAAGGAATCTTGAAAAGAATCACGTATAGAATCCGGAGCAAGATTCTTTCTAGGATTCTTTTCAAGATTCTTTCTATCCGAAAGCGTTCTGAGAATCTTACAAAGAATCTTCGAAAGAATCTTGAAAAGCATCTTTAAGAGAATCGTGAAAAGATTCCGTCCATTAAACAGAAAAATCGTTGAAAGAATTTTAATGAAATTCTTCAGAGGAATCGAGCAAAACCTGTTATGGCTTTCCCTTGGTGTCGAGACAGTATATTTCGGTACGTCAACGAAGAGTAAACCCGTCGTTTCTTGTCGAACTCAGAAAAGCTTTCCAGTTTTATATATACGCTGAGGCTTCAAACCACTTGCGAGGAACGTTCTGTCCGTTCGCCACCTAGTGACATCATACGAAACACTGGTGGACAATACTCCGCTAGATGGCGAGCGGTCGAAGCGTTTCTCGCAAGTAATTTGAAGCCTGAACGTATATAAGACTGCAAAGCTGTCCTGAGTTCGATTATACACGAGGGGTTTACCCTTCGTTGACGTATCGAAATGTACTGTCTCGACACCAAAGAAAAGCATCAAGTGGTTTCGCTCGATTCCTCTGAAAATTTTCATTAAGATTCTTTCAACGATTTTTCTGTTTAATGGACGGAATCTTTTCACGATTCTCTTAAAGACGCTTTTCAAGATTCTTTGAAAGATTCTCAAAACGCTTTTGGATAGAAAGAATCTTGAAAAGAATCCTGGAAAGAATCTTGCTCCGGATCCTATACGTGATTCTTTTCAAGATTCCTTCAAAGATTCTTTCAAGACTTTTTTTAAGATTCTTAACAAGATTCTTTTTTTCTACGCGGGTTGCCTCCGTACGACGATTTTTCTCTTCTCTCTATCTTGTCTTGACTGATATAATATTTTCGTGACTATACGCAAATGTACTCATTACTTTTTTCCCCCCCTTTTCTTCCTTGTTCCTATTTTTTCACAGCGTCTCTTCCACTCTCGTTCATTGGGAGAGTTAAACAGATATATGTATATATTTTTTCTCTACCTTTATTCTTTATACCTTGTTACTTGGATATTGTATGGTATTTATATTCTATAAATTTATAACACTTTGATTGTATTATTGAGTTTTCAATTTTTATGTCACTGTACGTTTACCCATGAGCCTAATGTAATGTAAAAACGTGCAGTGAATTTAAAAAAGTGTTTTTTTCTTTCAATAAATAATTATTACTATTATTTGTTTGTAGATATTCATGGGCATGCCCGAAGACGGGGATGAGGATTCCCCAGCAGAAACTGTGCGAACCTCTCAGCCGACGAATACTCGACAATCCCGAGTTCGAGAGATTACGGACGCCGAAGTCGAGGGGCTCCTCAGCACTGGACCAGCAATGGTTAGTTTTGTTAATCTAATCATAGTCGATACACAAAGTTTTCAAAGTGTAGATGTAGTTAGAGAGAGTTTTATTCCGATTTTCTGAATAATAAATCGCGTGCTTCTCGAGAAAAAGTGAATTCGGTGGAAGACCCATACAACAAAAATCTAACGAGCATCTTAAAAGTCGTCTAATGCGCTGATTTTACGCAGTTTTAGGGTGTAATCGAAAAGTGCTCCAAAAATGATGCATAACACGACTTCAAGACGTCTAAAAATTTCTGCAGATTTTTGCTGTGTAGGAAGCATCATATGATGCAATCTAGACTCGATGACTGCGCAATTCTTCAGAAACCTATCGACAAGTGAAATCATTTTAAGATCGTCATTTGATGCGATATAAACTAGATAAATATATATAATTCTTCGGAAATTACATCGTAATAATAATAGTAAATACCAGGAATAAAATTAAAGATTGTCGATCTTTTTCCGGAATAATGAATTTTTTAAATTTTTATCGACAATGTCACCACAAGAAAATCTAGAAACAATTTGTTATATATTACAACTAACTTGAAGTTTCTCGCGTAATTACATACTATCTTGGATATGTCTTTATTTTTTTTTTCAATCCATAACAAAGTCATTGTAAGAAATTATTAGGGATCTACAATCATTATTCGAAAACTGCTCATTCTGAGTCCCTACAAAGTTTTTATCTGTCCTGATAGTGCGATTTAAAAAAGCTTCCAAATAAAGTTGACCGTTACATTATTATTTTATTTCGATTTAAACTGTAAAATATTTATTGTGTTATACATTTTTATATTTGAAGTAGAAAAATAAGACAAATTAATAAGAAAAATTGTAATAAATTTAATGAATTAAACCATAAAACGAAACAATTCGTAAACCCAACGGCCGCGTCGTGCAATTGTTTACTTGTCCAAAATCTTGTTCGTGGATTTTCCAGGCAGCGCTAGAAATTGGCTTAAACGTTGGAAGAGTGAAAATGGCACTGAAGCAACGAATGGAAGCGACAGGAGTGCCGTACGCGAATGCCGATCAGCTCATCGAAGACGTGCGGCACGTGCAGCTCGCTGAGGAGAGTGACATGTATGACGTCCAATTCGCCTTAGACAATCTTAAGATTCTTAAGGTGGTTCTTGTACCAACATCAAATTACGTTTTGTCGACAAAAATACAGAGAAAGGACAGATTAATAATACTAGAAAATGTCTTTAGAGTTTGAAATCGTTTAACTGTACAGTTTATGAAATACATCGCATAACACATTGTTCATTTAGCAGACATAAGGAACGCAGCTCCTGCAGTGTTCTATATTTAAAATTTTCTAGCTCTTAAATTAGATATACAAATATTAAAGTATACCTTCGATGCAATAAATATTTTAAAAGATATTGTAGAAAAACTAGGCCGATTCACCGTTTGGCACTGTAATAAGATAGCATCGAAGACAATAATGCAAACGAAATGTATGCGTAACCTTACCAAAATTGGCAGTGGTGGAGTGTCAAGCGAACGACTAAATTCTAATAATTTCATCATTTCGACGGCTCCTAATGAAACTGAAGTAACTCACCGAAATTATTCAAACTGAGGTATCTCAACATTCAATTCCAAACTGAATTATCTCACGATCCAGAAACAAACTAACGTATCTCAAATATCATTATTAAACTGCCGTAACTCGGAAGGCATTCTCTAAAAGTCTAACTCAATTCAAAATTGAGAATTAATATTTATTATGACAGCCGTCAGCTTCTGGCTTACGCGAAGTTTGCAGCATTAATTGAGAGACAAAAACATATCGATCACAAAACCGTGATTGAACCGATTATAATTACTTGGAATTAGACAGTAGTTAATCATGTTAATCGAGTTAGGGCTTTTCAGACATTTGAGATACGTTAGTTTGTTTCTGAATCGCGAGATGAGTCAGTTTGGAATTGAACTCTGAGATACTTCAGTTTGAATAATTTCCGTGAGTTGCTTCAGTTTCATTAGGAGCCGTCGATTTATAAATAACAATGGACAAATATGAAGAAGAGCGCTTGGGATTCGATCAGTTTAAGGTATCCGTAACTTCGATTGACGGTAACATTAATTTGTGTTCATTTCTTCATAATGAAGCTGAAAATCGACTGGCATATGATTTATAAGTAGTACAAGAACCACCTTTACTTAATTCCCACATTATTATCATTTCGAAATTACGATTAAAAAGAATTCCGACTCGTAGGTCGGAAGCAATTGAATCGCCATCATCGGAACTCTCGAATCTTCTGAATCAAGTAATCGCACTGCAGTCAACAAGCGGCTCCGTTGATTCGGTGGCCTTGAACGACATGTCCTTGGCGTTTATTAAGAATGTCGAAAAACGTCGTCGGAAAATACAGAATGGGGAATGTTCCGATCAGTCGGCAAGGGTCGAGGCTGAGAAAGTCGTACATAAAACAGAGCCACTGCCCATTGACAGAACCAGTGAGTTTACACTCTTACTATTAATTAGTAGATTAATGCTAATTTATCTATTAGTCGAGGAACCCGAATTATTCGGATCTTTCAGATCTGATGCTTAAAATCCGTCATATGCTGATATTTCGGATTATCCGAATATCGGGGTTACCTGAATATTCGAATAACCTGAATATTCACGCTGCCCGGTCTTCCCGAATACCTAGATACATGGACTATCCGAAATACTCGGATGTTCGAATGTATGGGCCCCCAATTATCCGGATAATAAAGAATTACGAATATCACGTTATTAAACTCTCAACAAACATCGTAGGTCAACAACTGTCTTTTTGAAATCGGAGAAATTAAAATGCTTATGTTTAAATTCGAACGTTTCATGCAACTTTTAAACATTCTACTGCTTTACTCGCCATATAGTCAATACGTTTGACTCTCAAATACCCTAGTAGCACAAAGACAAACGATATCTATTTGGTATACGAAAAGGTATATTAATTTCCGTCCAAATGATATCTTTTTGAATTTGGATATCTTAAGAGCGTCTAAAAGATATCCAAATCCAAAAGATATCATTTGGACGGAAATTAACATACCTTTTCGTATACCAAATAAATATCCTTTGTCTTTGTGTTACTTGGATAGTTACGCTTAAAAAGGAATAAGTGTTGCGAAGTAAACGGTTATCATTGTTTTTAAAATTCGATCACTGTATTTTTAAAAAATCTTTTTTAACTTGGCGTCGAGTCCCTGTCGCGATTTTTGATACAATAACACGACTATGATTAAAAGGAGTCGTGAAACATTTTCAACTTTGAAGCTTGTACTATTACCTACAATTCAAGCCCAGGTAGATGGTATGGGAGGCTGCGCGTAGAATTAAAGGCTATACGCTAACACAAGTACAAACACTAAAGATGGATGAAATTGGAACCTTGAAAAATCGCCCATGATATGCAATTTTGAGGGACCGCATGAAATCACGTCAGTTCACGAAAATAAAATGAAATCACGTGGACTTGCGATATTTCCGGATATCCATATATTCCAAATAACTTTATATAACGGAATACGGAGTTACATACGGAAATTGATGTTTCGGGTACAATGATAATGAAATTGAATCAAATGTTAAATGTTTAAAGGTAATTTTTAATATTAAATGTAAGAATTTCAAATGATCAAATGTGATTTGAGATGCGATTTCGGAGAATTGTTTGTGTTCGTTCGCTTACCTCTGAAAAACGACTGTTTTCGACCTATGTTGTTCGCCTAGGGCTCAACTACGTCATATTCTTAATTATCCATTATTATCTACATATAACGGGTTTCTCGGGTAGATCGTGTAGCGTTATAATCGGGATAGTTCGAGTATTCGGGTAAATCTACTATTCAACTAGTTCGGATATCTGTATAACCCGAAATATTCGAATTTGACGGAATGAAAATATCAGATTCTGGTCCTTCGGATATCCAACCAAATTCGGATACCTTTATTATCCGGATTCAGATGGAAGTCTTACGATTAATCATGAAGTTTTCGAAAAGGAAACTACTTTGATTACAATATTTGAAATGTCACATAAAATACATGATAGTCGTGCAAGTCCAAGATAACACGAATTTTTAACATCTCAACGGCCTGTAATAGATAGTTTGCCTTTTTATCAATTATCATCAATTTTGAAATTTATAACGACTCGTTTATAGATCGTTTGCCATTGGAACGTTAAAAATTGAACCTTTGACTAAATTATAAAGTTTTTTCGACGACAATACATATTTTCAATCTTGTAAATATTTGTTTGCAGCGTTCCTGGAGGAAGAGAACAGGAGATTGAAGGAAGCGCGATTGTGCAAAATCTGCATGGATCGCGAAGTATCGGTTGTATTTTTACCGTGCGGACATTTAGCGACTTGCGTCCACTGCGCGCCGTCTCTTACGCATTGTCCAATGTGTCGACAGGAGATACGCGCAACGGTTCGCACCTTCTTAGCTTAATCGGATGTTTATTAGACTTCTCGGCCATTAGCGGATATAAACGAATTTATATAGACTTTAGAGAAATAAAATTGATGGACAATAGCGGTAAAAGTAACTTCTCACTTGAAGATAACTTAATATATTAAATATATAGAATATATATTTAAAACAGTCACTCAATGGCTCACAATTGCTGTTCGACGGATATGACGACGTTCTAAAAGATATACCAACGTGTAATCGGTTAGAAATTAGTACGCTCCTCTATTTTTCTTTACCCCAGCATCACAGTTGCGAACATATCCTCGTAAACAAAAATACGTATAACTTACGAAGAATCTAATAACTGAGCTTAAAATTCACGAGAATTAATAAAATGACGTATTCGCTGCATTTAAACTTGTAGCCATCAAGCAGCTAAAGCGTCGCGAAAAAAAAATTACAGTGTTTCTAGTTATAGAAATGTAATACGAATGGACAAACGGATTGTCGCCTAATAGATGTCCAAAAATAGATAAATCGGCTCCTTAACATCTAGTGGATATTTTTAGTATTGAAAATTAGTCACTAGCAAACGTTTAATGGGTCGGTGAACGAAATGTGTAGAGATGATCCGTTTGTTTATGGTGTTCGTCCCGTCGATGGTGTCTATAACGTGGCTACTGTCATAGTACCCTACGAATTACCAATAAGCAGCCTTTGTTTTGTTTTTCTATAATAATTATGGAATCGTGATCTATTTATTTTTCCTCAGGCTTAAGAAAAATGTATCAGCTCAAAATCAGTGATATTCTTTGAAGGATATCACACTTGCTTGGCTGATGCATTATGTAAAAAAATGTGCGTTGATCATTCCTTAAACGAAATATTTCTTGTAACACGCGCTGAAAAACTCTTCCTTTTCGTGTCGCTGAAGTGAGGCAAGCAAAAAAACCATTGCGCATAGTTTTTCAACACTTTAGTTATTTTTTTCGTACGCTTTCGTCACGGTATAGGCATAAAAAGGGAGAATTTCCGTTGATTAATTACAAATAGAGATGTGAGCGGTAAATATGACCGGTAATTTTGCGAGCAATTTTCGTGATCGTTTGTACAACACAAAATTTGTAGAAAAAAATGACGGTAAAATACGGTAAAAGTACCGTACTTTTACGGTCATTTTACCCAAAACAAAAATACCGGTATTTTCACACCTCATAGTTACAAAAAAAAGTAGTACGTTCATGTATAAAAAGCGGACACTAGACGGAGTCTACAAATAATATCCTATAACTTGATATTAAATGTCAGTAAACGTCATTGCACCTGCGCGTCGTACGCTAAACCACCTCGGGCATTTGGAACGCAGTTCGGACAGTACTTGCTTTCGACTTGTGTGACTATATTCGCTTCGTCTCGTGCGACCAACTTCACAACCTTCGTCGAAAGTCCGCTTTTTGTCACTTTGATAAAGTACTATTTTCGTAGGTAATGAAAACATTTGACTACGTCGGGTCATCTACAATACATCTACAAGACGTATTTTTTCGGCGTGAGTTTAGTTTTTCATCTAAGAACTGGTGAAGGTAAAATTTATTCAAGATTTTTTTTTCAATCGCTACTTAAATCCATATATTTCGTTAATTTAACTCTGCCTTCAATAGCCAAACTTATGTCGGAAGGATTGATTTTTCGTGCAAGTGACGGTTATTTGACAATATTTGACCTATGGGTTTTCTTATAAAAGGATTTGAAGTAAGGAACATTAAAAAAATTATTGTGTTTGACCCAGAATAGGCACATACTTTTGCTATCTAATACAAAAATTCTACGGAATCAGCAGCAAACATCTTTTTATGTAACATAATCAGACAAACAAGTAAGATATGCATCAATGAATACCATACATTTTGATTGTTCGCCCCTCTTCGTGATCGACTTATATTTTGTTAAATAGATATTGTCTATATATATGAATATATATATTACTACTGAGTGTTGGAACCAAAATTGGTGGAAATACAAAATTATATCGGTATCACAATATCTCCGCTGGTCTTGATTGAATTACTTAGTAATAAGCGCCAAGTTCTAGCACGTTTTGGCTTGTAATCAGTTGCTTTATCTGAGGAAACATTTCCTGAAAAGTTGCGATGCACAGAAATACGCCACGTCTTTAGAATTGATAAATCTCGATGCTTCATCAGGAATATACGAGAAATCCCGCCGGATGTCGAGCAGGAAAAAAGTTTCTTTATTTTTCCCTATTGGTTCATTATGCGCAACAAAATTTTCTTCATTTGCATGATACACGTTTATTTCGAAATGTGGCTCACAAAAGAAAGAAATGTCGATTTGTATTCACGATATTGCATTGACAATCTGTTGATCGCGAGAAAAGAGCTCTTATCATTATCAGCGCATTTTTTAACTTCCCCGTATATCAGCACTGCCGCGAATGGAAGTCTGTTCAGTTTTCAGTCAGTAGTTAACCAGCGATCAAAATGTGTGGAAGCATGACTGCCGGCATCGCCGGCTCTACCCAGTAAAATTTGTACATTATTGCATTTCGTCAAATACCCTTTCGTTATTCACGATTGGATGTTAGACTATTTACAATACAAAGGAAAAACGTGAGTCACACACATTATTTATGCATTTTAAATAACTGTCGTCATTGCTAAGTCCGTTTGACGGGTGGTGATGGGCGTTACGGCTTTAATCCGTTGCATCTGGCGAAGTTTTGTCGCTTATTATTTCCGTTCCGAAATGCTTTATAAAAGTAAAATTTAATTCGTAATTTGTAGGATCTAAAATTCGAAAAAAAAAAAATTGTTTTTCTATTTTCTACGTAAAATCTCGTGAAATTTTTGTTTTATTCTTTGAGATTCGATATTTAATATATTTAGTACATTTTTTTAAAAAAAGCATCCGCTTCGAAATCGGCAAAATTTCTATTTTGAAGGAAGATTGCTATTCTATTAGTAAATGTGAAAGCTTATGAAGATTTTATATTTTTATTAAATTTCAATGTTTAATATCCGTAGTCAATTTTTTTTTGCTCTTTATTTCTATGATATAAAGTGCTTTGTTGAGAAAAAATTGCAGTCTGCAATTAGTTTTTCTACAAAAATATCGTTAAGTTTTTATCTTATTTTTTAAGTTTCGATATTTAATATGTGTAGCAGATTTTCCTCGCCACTAAAGTGTGTTTGTATAACCGCACCCATAGCTGCGGGCTAGCACACCGATAAGATATAACAGGAAAGTAACTGATATTTTTTAATCAGTACCACAAAATAGAAGGCTATAGAATTGTTCACACTGAATAGAACTGAAACTACCAAGTTATAAGAAACACGAATTTTATATCGAAATTGTAAAAAAATATAAAAACAATATTTAAAAAAAACCAACTTAAATAACAATAAGAATAACAATAAGAAATAACAAAGAATAAATAACAATTAGTCTTTGATCAAAACGATAAAAGTTGATAAATGATAAAATGATAGAAGATTTTGATAAAAGCAAATAGGCCATATCTCTGTTCAAAGTAAATTAAATTACAAATTCAATTTTTTCCAAAGCGCATGTAATTGGATACACAAATTCATGTTAAAAAAATGTACTTGAATTTCAAAAAATTATATTCCGGTCAAAATCCCGAAACCAAATTATAATTGACAAAAGATAAACTGAAGGTTACAAAAATATTCAAACATGTAAATTCAACTACAAATTTTTAATTCTGCAGAAAAAATGAGTGTTATTAAAAAATTTTCTTAAATCGGATTAAAAATAATGACATCCCGATTAAAAAATTTGTCCGAAACCAAAGTTGAATTTGAAAAAGGCGCAGGATGCGCCCACGTAAGATATGTTAATGAGTTGAATGTCGTCATCGATGCATTTTGCGAAACACAACATTGTTGCTTAGAATGAAGACCGAATTTTGTATCAATATTTTTTTTCAATAACGGAAGCTTATCAAAATATACTTGAGATGCAAAAGAAGTAAAGGCTGGGGCTAAAATCGAAGTTGATTTTTAAAAAAAAGCATCAAAGTGTGCAAAGGCTATATGATAATGAGCTTACTGTCGTCATCGCTAATTTTCAAGAGTGCATCACGTGAACATAATATCGGCGTCGTGCTGTTGACATATGTAACGGAATATCCCAGGGATGATTCTACAAGCGCCGTTGATAATACCGAACTCATTAGAAAAGCATAGAATGTATAATCATAACTAGTCACGTAGTACTTGCTGAACGCAGACTTCGTGGAAGTGAATGCGATGACTCAAGTGGTCCAGAGATAAATAACCCATGGACTCTGGTTTAACATCTGCCTGTCTCGTTTCTACTCCTCGCTATCCGCATCTCTAACTCTGTCGACGCGTCAGACTATGCTATATCTATCATCCTGTCTCCAACTCCATTCTGAATGGTCTCTCAATGCCTCGTACAATTGTCCATTGTAGGTGGTGGAAACTCCAATGAAAAAGATAAAACATCCCTTCCAGATAATAAAAGTATAAAAGATAACATTTGTTGAATGACGAAAAATATCAATTTTGAAGATATATCGATTAAAATTTTCAATTCTGAATAAAGGCACGAAGTCCAACAAAAAAGATAAAACATACCGTTCAGATGATTAAAGTAATTGATAAAATATCATGTTATTATCTTTAGAAATAATGAAAGGATTCATTCATTAACAATTTGGATTTCTAAAAACCTCAATTCGCACATCATGAGATTATGAACTTCAACGAAAAAGATAAAATATCACCCTCAGATAATACAAGTAAATGTGGAAACATGGACTTTCGAAAAATTTCGATAAAATTTTCAATTATGTGATAAGGACATCAATCTGATTGACAAAATTACAAATACTGCCTTATGATTGAGAGACGCGGTAGCTTCTCGACGCCAAGTATTAAAATAGTACATTACGTTACAAGGGAGGGAAGTGCAACTTTTCACCGAGAATGAAGTTTGATGCCCGAACGAAACGAGGGCAGAAATTTACACGAGGTGAAAAGTCGCACCCCTCCCATGTAACGTACTATACTTTTTTCACCATACCTGCGCGAAAAGTTCGACTTCCTGCCCTACGGGCTTTACGTCATTCGAATTTTCCGCTGCAGATATGGTGAAAAACAATATACTCCACTGGGGAGTGAAAGTAGGCTATCCCCAACCGCGTGTTTACCATCCTCGCCTTCGGCTCGGGTGGTAATTTTACACGCGGTTGAACATAGTCTACTTTCCCTCCCTAGTGGCGTAATGTACTATTGTAACACGTGCATGAACAGCGGTGCTTTTCATGGCAGTTTTGCGGGCCGAAAGTGGCTAGTTTCATAGCAGTGTTGAAACGATAGGTTGGCGTATGCGCAGTACGCGATTCCTTTACTTTCGCCCCTAGGGTGAAAGTTGGTAACCTCACTTTTCACTGTTCGTCCCGCAAAACTACCATTCAAAGCACCACTATTCATGCACTTGTTACAAAAAGTATGGTGTGCAACACGGGCCAAAATTGGCGTTTGCGACTCATGTGATTGCAGCCCTCGCTTCGCTCGGGCGGCAAACCTCTCGCTCTCCGCAATCGCCAAGTTTCGGCCCTTGTTGCACAATATACTATTCCTCCCGATTTCGCTAAAAAATAACCACATTTCGTGTGTGCAAGAAGGACGGAGAATAAGCTCATTTTTAACAAATGACGACACGCATGCGCAGTACGATGATTACCTCCCTCGGGAGGTAATGAAAGCGGACGGCGCATGCGTAGTACGATGATTAGCTCCCTCGGGAGGTAATGAAAGCGGACAGCGCATGCGTAGTACGATGATTACCTCCCTCGGGAGGTAATGAAAGCGGACTGCGCATGCGTAGTACGATGATTACCTCTCTCGGGAGGGAACAACAGCGGACTGCGCATGCGTACGTCATTCGTAACAAATGAGCGATTTCCCGCCCGCGTTGCGGACACGAAATAGGGTTATTTTAGCGAAGTCGGGAGAAAATGAAATTAATGTCGCCTACGTATGACGATTTTTCTCTTCTCTTCATCTTGTCTTGATTGTCTTTATTTGCAAGACTCCTGCGTATTTCTCCGAAATTTTTTCGCTAATATTGCACAACAGGATAATGAAATATTTGAAAATAAGAAAAGCATACCCATCCAAAATATTGCAATAACATTTTTTCAATTCTGAGTCATAAGGACGCAAACTTCACAGAAAATGTAACAGTCACTATCCTGGTAAAGATAAATGATAGAAGCCGAATTTACGAAGTACTATCATGAATATTCGGTCGAAATGCTATATGTTTTTTCCATATCCTAAAATATTATTATAAATAATATAACTTTGTATTAAATTCAATAATAAAAATATACGTTCGTAGATGTAATATTAATAATATTACATTTTTCATAAAAAAAAGTTTCACCCACAAATCTTTGTATTGAAATATTTACCATATTCAAGATTAATTATAATAGACTTCCTATATCTGTGAGACGATGAGAAGAGAAACGACTCAATCAGCATAAAAGTATTTTATAAATGATAAAAAACTCTTTCATTTGTATCGGAGTTTTACGATAGATTATAATCATTCTTTCAGTCTAAACATATACGATTTATTCCGATGTACTTTCTGTAATTGTAAGACGATAGAAAATTATAGGATCACTCTATTGATGTCTTATTGCGAATGTTAATATCCAATTATATATTCACGATATATAACGATACATCACAAATGGATAAAAATTTACAAGTGACAAAACGTAAACTCAATATAAAATGTTATAAATCCATCGGTACACCATACATAACGACCCTGTTTAAAAAATCCCATTGATCCCATTTAAACTCATAAAGCCCCATTGAAACCGTATCGGTTCTTATCGGTATGAATGGTGTTTTTTGTCCATCCTATTGGTCTAAATAGGATTTTCTAAGCAGGGGATAATGTATCTATCGTATTTAACCATAGAAAACGAAAACTATAGCAAACTAATAATAACGATTCAATTTGTATAAATTGATCAAATTCCGAATAGAGAGAGATGATAACATACGATTAAATCCCATTCAAAGTCTATCGATCTGTATCAGTCTCTACAATATATTTTTAGGGTAATCATCGTGTTTATTCGCAAGACTCATTCTCAATTTCTCGAAATCTGCTACTACTGCAAAAGTAAATATTTTGAAATAACAAAAGTATTTCTTCGTACAAGATTTCGGTAAAAAATCATCAATTCTAAATCTTACCAGAAAGATAACAAATAGTCACTAATCATCGTGTTTGTTAGTAAGACTCATTCTTACTTCCCCGAAATCTGCTAATAGTATGAAACTAAATGACGAAATATTTCAAAACAAGATAAATACACCTTCCTAGAAGATTTCGACAAAAAATCATCCAATTGTGTGTCATAGGGGTGCAAACATCACCAAAGCAATAACAAATAATCTCTAATCGTCGTGTTTATTAGCAAGACTGATTAATAAATCATTTCCCCGAAATGACTTAACAAACATTGGAAAAATTGTAAACATCTGTCGTCAACGATGATATACAAATAGTCTCAAGTGTTTTCCGTCAAATGCGACGTAGTCTGGCGCCATTTATTCGAAAATGGTATATATATATATATTTATATATTGCCCGTTTGTACGATCGATCGGGACGAAGCCATACATAGGGGCAGAAAGGGAGCCCAGGCACGCATAGGGCCTCTGCGTCGTTTCGCAAACGCACGCAGTCGTCCGTCCTCCCCCAAAGTTTTCCATTAACAAATATATAACAAACTAGACGCGTTATCATCTCGTGAACCCGGGGATTTTTTTCAACTGGAAGAACAGTCAGAATAATCATCAACTGGAAATTGTGTGATGATCGCAACGCACATATACGCCTTGTGGGAATTTCGTCACGGCCGACGGCCTTTTCCGACGGCCTTCCCACTGCGGTAGTTTAATACTACGCGGCGACCAACCGGGGATTGACGCGAGAACTTGCCGCCGCGCCATTGCAGCCTCGCTCGTTGTCTGTAAGCCAAGTGAAATGCTCGAGTTCGCGCTTATAAACGGCGGGCTCCGTTCGTTATAAAATAAAAATAATAATAATAACAAAAACATACGTGAAAACGTACACCTCGTAAAACAAAAAGTTTTCATCTTTACGATTTTACATTATCGCGTATCAGTGTTATCGTTCTTCCGTATTTTCTGTTCTTTGTTCGAAAGTTATAATACGGGATAAACAAGGAATATACTACAGCGTGAAGTATATCGCTGAGGTCAAGAGAAATCGCAGCGTCGTCGTGTCTACAAACGAACGGTATGTTCCCCACATTTTCTGAAGACTTTGGATCTCCGCACTTCGACTCTAATCGCGTTTATTGTTGATATTTTAAAAATTGCGCTTCAGAACATATGGCTGAATTGTACTCGACCCTAATCTCATTTATCAACGGTTTGATGGGAACAATATTTTTTTTAAACTCCGTCTTAGAACGTTTTAAAGATCTCATGATAAGACATACGTGTGCTAGGCTTTTGATTCTTGGAGATTCGATAACATTATCGTTAACCTTATGGAATTGTATTGGCTTTTTGTCGTAAATAATGCTTCGTATCGCGATCGGGGCTGATTACTGCACGTGTTAAAACTTAATCATCAGTTAAGAATTATTAGGTCTTTGCGGGCTTTCGTAAGTTTGCAAGGAGAAATCGGGGAACAAGACACTCCTTTATTCATTCGCAATCGATGCATTCCTGAAATGCCATTCGTCAATGACTTTTGTTACATTCCGAAACGCTAGACACTGCGGGTAATGATAATAAGAGATGGCAGGGGGAATGAAATAGAAGGAAAAAAGCGGTCGATGCGTGAAATAAAAAATAATTGTATAGCGCGCATCTCGTAGAACGAGCGGCTTCCTGTCCTACCCAGAGACCTGCATGGCTTTTACTTGCTGATGGCTGCTTTGCCTGCTGCTCCTGCTGCCGTCCCTACCGCCTGGCGATTCACAAAGAACAGGCTTTGTACGGACTGCTTGCTTGTGCTCTCCGATATCTATCTGGCTTACGTACCTACTTCCGTTCAGCCATGCCTCTTTCTCAGTACGGCAGTGTTGCCACTTCGTAGACCGCCCAAGAGACATATATTGTGTGTGTGAGAGAGGAAGAGAGGAGAAAGAGAGAGAAACAGATACATCGAGCGAGAGAGAGTGGGGGAAAAACGAGTGGGAGAGAAAGAGAGAGGAGAGAAAGAAAAGGAAGAAAAAGAGCATGTGAAAGTTCAAATAAAGATTAGCGTTTCGCGATACCATAAGGCAACAACGGCCAAGTCTGGAACACGCACTGTCCGCGTGACGGTTAAACATTATACCCTAAATTTTCGTCATTGCTATTCGTCTCTCTTTCTGTCTCGTCACCCCACACAAAGATGTACTATCATTGTACTTTATAAATGGCATCCCCTACGTCATTGCGTATCGATCGCGTGTTAGCCGCTTAGAAACTATCATATGGCCGTTCTGATACTTTGAACAAGTTTATCCTACATGGCGAGACTCTCGTGTGGGCTGCGAAATAGCCTCATTCGAACGGTGAATCAGACGCGAAGCCTTTTTTGGAAATGCATAAGTCTAACTCGAAACGAGAATATATTCGATGCATCTTCTAAAAACGCAGTTTCTTTGATTAGCAGAGGAAAGTGACTATGTATGTTTGAAATTCGAAAAGCGGGCGAGTGTTTCGTTTCCCTTGTGAGCCGTAGTATACCGATGACGGGGTCTTTTGTGTTTTTAATGAGTTGTTTACCAATTGAAATCCTATCAAAATGACCTCGGTCTGTTTTAACGCGTTGTTAACAAGTTAAATTCTATGAAAACGAATGTGCGTTGCTTAACACGGTACAATCGTTACGCAATCGTTAGAAAGTCCAAAGATGGCGCTGTGTTTTGTATTCAATATGGCCGCCAGTAATTGGCGTTTTTAATTACACCTGAAGTCTATCAATTTTAACGCCATTTGATCGAAGTTGGCAACGGCGAATCTCACAATGAGGTATATCGAAGTATACCGCTACATTGTATGTGGCACCAGGTCTAGAGTTCTATAATAGTATATTATGCTACAAGGGAGGAATTTGCGTGATTATCGTGAAAATCCGTTCCTCCCTAGTGCCTTACGATACTTTTTTTTCGTTTATATAAGAAAGGCACAAATAGGTGAAAATATTAAAAATAGTCGAACTTCGCGCCGTTCCACTTCAGCGGGCAGAAAGGGGCTGCACTGGGCAGAAATAGTATATTACACACCTAGGGCAGTAAAGTAAGAAATGTCTCAGATCACAACTAATTGTCGGCCGAGGCGAAGCCGAGGTCGACAAACATGTGATCTGAGGCTTTCTTATTTACTGCCCGAGGAGTGTATACGATTTTTCTCATCGACGGAGCCGAAAACCGGGAACTTCGTTCCGCGCAGGAACGAAGATTCCTGAGAAAGGGATTTTTCGCACCTCCGGGCCGAAAGCGACAACTTTCGTTCCGCTGCGCGGAACGAAATTCCCGGTTTTCGGCTCCGTCGATGAGAAAAATCGTATACACTCCTCGGGCAGTAAATAAGAAAGCCTCAGATCACATGTAATTGTCGGCCGAGGCGAAGCCGAGACATTTCTTACTTTACTGCCCTAGGTGTGTAATATACTATTTCTGCCCAGTGCAGCACCTTTTTGCCCGCGGCAACACTTTTCTTCCTGTTGCGTTACTTTATCTCTCACCGGTCAAGAATCGACAACTTTCTTAAGTCTAATGTTATCTTAACTCCCATGATTGCAACACTCGCCTTCGGCTCGGGTTGCTCACCCTCATCGCCCTCGTCAGAAAAAGTTTTATCGCACTAGTATCGTAAAGAACTAATTAGTTCACGAAGTGTGAGGATTATCGCACAAAGTGAAGTAAAATAATTTTATAATTTATAAAATAAATTAAAGAATTAAGTGAAAATAATAGTAATAATAAATTCTATGAAAACCGTCGCGTATTGCGTTGCACACAGAAATCGTTAGGCAACTGCTAAGTTTTTTATTCAATATATGGCCGTCAGTAGTAGGCTTTTTGAATTACGCTTAACGTGATGTGTTAGTGCTCGGTCGGTAACAAAAACTGTAAAGCGTTGTTCTTGGTCACGATTGATGTTTCAGACAAAATACGAGAAGTACTGACTGCGTCTTGGTACTTTGCAGTCAGTACTTCTCGACTTTTATTCGAAAAATCAACCGTGGCGAAGAATAACACTTCGGGAAGATTCAGATATCTCACTCGCACTTATGGCGATCTGAGAGAGACAGACGATATGTAACACATTACCTTAAGGGGAGGTGAAACCTACTCAGTCGGTAACAAAAACTGTAATCAATCTTTCAAAGGACACCGATCGTTTTTTGATGAAAGAAAAGTTTTACATCATTGGTCTCTTAATTCAACATGATGTAAAACTTTCATTTTTCCCAAAAAAGATGAAGTTTCTGAGAACTTAGAGCGAATTTAACTTTAACTTAAACGAAAGACTCCCTGAAGGGGAGGCGAAACCTCCGTGAGTGCGAGAAAGATAGCGAATATCTTTCCGAACAACAATTCTCAGAAACTTGATCTTTTTTGGGAAAAATGAAAGTTTTACATCATGCAGAATTAAGACACCAATGATATAAAACTTTTCTTTTATCAAAAAACGTTCGGTGTACTCTGAAAGATTGATTACAGTTTTTGTTACCAACTGAGTAGGTTTCACCTCCCCTTAAGGTGATGTGCCATACCGACTGAGTCCCCGTGAGTGCGAGAGAGAAACCGCCATTGGTAGTCGCAGTGGAGTGAGAGAGAACGACAAAAACGTGTAGCCCATCACATTAAAGCGTAGTGATTGTAGCACCGTATGATCGAGTTGGCAACAGCGAATCTCATAATCCGTTATTCCCAAGTATGCCGTTACATTTTATTTGACAGCAGGCCTAAAAAATTTGATATAACGTGTTTGGAATTTTTCTAACTTCCGTAAACAAAATTTCATTTCATAAAATAAAAAAGAAATGTCTCCTAGCCTCGAGCATAATTATAAATAATTTTCCACTGCTTCAAACTAAAGCGGTCTCTGACTCTCAACATTCGGCAATGAAGTAAACACAATATAACTTAAAAGAGGTTGGAGCGCTTTCATAATCAAATCAGTTCTTTCGTCCAGTCGTTTTGAATATCAGTTCGATTATGACGAGCAAATAGCTTACTGTGTTCATTGGAAGATCTATTATCGATTGACCGATTGATTGAAATTAGTTTTTTAATACTATTAGTTATTAAAAAGTTACAAACTATTTAATTATCCTATCCTGACCTAGCAGCACGGATAAAAATGGCTGTAACTTTTAAACATATAATACTAAAAAAAAATCTGGACGTTCAATTGATAAACCATTGTCCAATAAACAAATAGGATAAATATAAAAGAATATTTGTCCTAATACAATGAACAACAAAATATCCGATAATATTTGTTATTTCGTCAAAAAAAGAATAAAAATAGTACTTTATTTCACTCAGTGCGTAGAACGCGGTTTTACGCACGCTTCGCGTGCGTCAAACATCGTTTACACACCTCGGGAATAAAATTTTGTACGATACTCATGCGAAAAATGTTTTCTTAACTCGTGTGATTGCAACACTCGCCTTCGGTTCGTGCTGCAATTCACACTCGTCAGACAAAGTTTTTTCGCACTCGTATCGTAATGTACTATTACGATACTAGTGCAATAAAACTTTGTCTGCCGAGTTAAGAAAACGTTCATCGCACGAGTATCGTACGAAATTTTATTTCACGAAGTGTGAAATGGGTATTTATGCACACGATGTGCTGTGTGCTATACCGACCGAGTCCGAGTGAGAAAGAGTCACCGGTGATCTTAAAAGCATGAGAAATACCGGAGTCGATAATAATGACTGTAATCAATTTTTTTCACGCATACGGAAATTTTACAGCTGCAAAAAGAGGTTCATCAAATGCTCCAGAGTGATATTCGCATTCAATGAAATTCTTCTTGAAGATGTGAATAAAAATATGCGTAAATAAGGTGATTACAATTTTTAATACTGTTTGAGACCGGGATGGCCGGGAGGGAAGAGATTTCACCATAGAAATTTAGCGAGCAACTACGACAAAAACATGTTGCACATCACATTTAATCTACCATACAAATTATGGGAATCTTAGGCAACGCGTTTAGGTACGAAATGTTTAAGGTGATGTGCTCATTCTCGATAGGTAACCGAAACTGTAAAGCGTCGGTCTCAGCCACAACTGATCTCTCGGACAAAAGAATAGAAGCGTTTATTGCGTCTTAGAATTCTGCAGTGAACGTTTCTCACCTTTCATCCGAAAAAGTCAACCGGGACGGAGAACAGCACTTCGGGAAGATTTAGCTGTCTACTTCGCACTTATAGCAATCTGATAGAGACAGACGAAATCATCTTCAGGTGATTTGCAATACCGACCAAGTCTTCGTGAAAGAGAACGACAAAAAACGTGTAGCACATAAATCCACCAATATGTAACTAAACTAAAGAAGCACATCCGTGAACATGACTCAGTCTATTAAAACCGCCCACACATTTTCTAAACGTGACGTTATTAAAAAAAACCTCTCTTCAAAGATCAACAAACACAGTCGCACACGTTGCACGAAGGTCGCTCGTGGAGAACTTCGATAACTTTCCAACAAACGTCATTTCTGTTCCAATATCATAAAATAAAATCATAGCCATATGCAAATCTTGACCATAGGTCGTAGTCTAGCGATTTTGTTTATATTGTCTAAAAGATTCAGAAGCGTATATCCCAATGTACGTACTGCGTGGCGCATAGAATGTTAGCTCAGCGTATCTAGACAATAATTACCGAGGCAAGCATTCCAACACGTTGAGCAAAAGAGTATTCATCGTACCGCTCAGCGGCTCGTACGGGCTGTGCTGTTCTGTGGACTCCGACCGCGATGATGTTGTATGTTGTATAGACTACATCTATATATATATATATATATTGTATATATGCAACAAGAGAACGTAGAATACAGGGCCATGGGAACGCTGGAGAGCCGGCAACGTCGCTCTCAGGGGCGGCAACGAGCCTTTTGCCTGTACAGCTGTAACGCAGCCAGCAGCACCAGCCAACACAGTAGACTCGAGGTCGCTTCTCTGAGGCTGCCACCAGTGTTGTTCTGTTCCGGGAACTTTACGGTCTGGCCACTATATACATATAGTCTCTCTTTTTATCCCGCGGGCAAAGCCGATGCGTTCTTAGTCGATGTGTCCCCGCTTTTTCGGTATTTCCGTCCGGGAGAGAAGATACACATACAGCACATCATCACGTATAGCGGTTTAAAAAAATCCTCTCATTCACGAGTCGCGCGCATTGGCTGGTGGTAGCTCAATCGTTCAGTACATCGCACACACACACAAACTCTTTCTAGAGATCTGGGAGCGTTCATAAAGCATTCTCCTCGAGACCTCGTGGGTGAAACGACGACAGGCTATGAATATAGAAATGGGTAAGGCGTCGTATCCCAATATTGAACGCTCTTCGTCGCTAGATGGCGCTATACAGTTATTTATGTAAACAAAAAAAAAACGTACTGTGAAAATATTAAAAAATTGCTTAATATCGAAAACTAATGTAAACTTTTTTTTTTCTCTTTGCAGCTGAGTAAAAAAAAAAAAAATCGTAAACACGTGGTTCATCAAAGAGGCTATAAGTTCGTGTTGTTGTCGAAAAGGAAAATCGGTGAAAATGACGGACTTCATAACGGAACACTGCATAATTCGCGGACCTTTGGGATTAAAATCACACACAAGGAAGGAACCCTTACAACCATCGCCATTACCACCAGCTAGTGAGGATGAAGTTGATCATCGGGATTATCGTTTGGAGGAAGTAAGACTAAGGAGTTATGATAATTGGCCCGTTCCCTATATGGATCCTGCAAAAATGGCTGCCGCTGGATTTTATTACACCGGAGAGAGTGACAAAGTGCGTTGCTTCGAGTGCAAAGTTGAAATTTGTCAGTGGCAAGAGGGCGACAACCCTATGGCCGACCATCAGCGTTGGCAGGAGCAGTGCAGATTTATCAGAAAAATTCCATGTGGCAATGTGCCTATCGGTGAGAGACCATCGTCGATACCAACGCCTCGGCCAAGAAGTCGTGATGTTTGCGGACCTTATGGCATCGATTACAGAGCCAGTACATCACCGGATTGTCATGTTGGACCAGCGACCTCAGATTTTCAACTACCCAGCACAGCTAGATTAGGATCATTGGGTATTGGAAGACCAAAAGGACCTGCACACGCGGAATACGCCAGTTACGATGCACGATTGAGAACTTTCGAAACGTGGCCACGATCCATGCCTCAATCTAAGGAATGTTTGGCCGATGCAGGATTCTACTACACTGGCAAAGGTGACCAAACACTTTGCTACCATTGCGGTGGTGGACTCAAGGACTGGGAACCCAATGACGATCCCTGGGAACAACATGCCAAATGGTTCCCAAAATGTTATTATCTTCTTATGGTCAAAGGACAAGCATACGTAAACATGGTCACTGGACTCTCCATGGCACCACCTTCAAAAGAGGTAATTATCTAATTAATCAGAGAATTATTATGTTTAATCTTTTGGCTTAAGTTGTAAAATTGGCTTTCTGGTATAATAATTTTGATGAGCAAAGAAAGAGCTTTTTTCATGTTTATTTTTGGGTATTTATCTATCATTTGGATGCATTAGGAAATATTTTCTAAATGAAAAATGTTTTGAAAAATAATTTTCATGAAAATGGCATCAATTTATAATTGCATATTGGTTTTTTGAATAATTAAAAAAATTGTGATTGGAAACTTGGGGGTGAAAATTGGGCCCAGTGTGATGTGGGGTACAAAAGTACCCCAATAGAATTATTATATTTAATCTTTTGGTCTAAGTTGTAAAACGTTTTTTTCACTGTATTAATTTTGATGACCAAAGAAGAAGATTTTGTTCATGTTTCTTATTGGGTATTTTTCTTTCATTTGGATGTATTAGAAAATATTTTTCAAATGAAAAATATTTCGAAATATAATTTTCATGAAAATGGAATCAATTTATAATTGCATTTTGGTTTTTTGAATTAGAAAAATTTGTAATTCGGCACTTGGAGCCAAAATTGGGCATAGTGTGATTCTGCAGGGTACAAATGTACCCCAATAGAAGGTAGAACGAAAGCAAAGGAATTTTTCAGTATCGCTCTATATTTATAACCGATTTCGATTGGATAAACACGATGTTAGGAATCGCTACCTCAAAATGGTCGAGGGCGTTTTTTTCATTCGCGTATTTTGAATTGAACCGGTAATACACCGTTATTCAAGTTCATCGCACCAGAAACACGATGTTTAGTCATGTTCTCTAAAAATAAATACGTCTATTTCGACAAATAGGTTGGAAAGAATAAAGTAGTTTGAAAGGATACGGCGTAAGAATTGTGGTGTATAAAAAAAATTATTGCATCCAAAAATCAGATCAAGAATGATAATTTTGAGCAAAAAAAATCTATTAAGAATGTATTACAAATACACTCCATACCAGAAGTTTTGTTAGATTAACATTGACAATAATAATGTCAAAAAGTTGTCACGAAAATCTGTGATTTCTGTATATTTTTTCGTATAAGGATTCTAAATCGCACATAAGAAATTTCAGGATGATTAATAGAACAGTTTTATGAAAACAGCCTTAAAAATGGTGTAAACAATCCTTTCAATAAGTATCTTTAATGACCTTTTTATAATTTTTCTGTTGTCGTAAAGTACTGAAATTTTAATAGATTCAAACTTTTGGTTGGGAATGTAATGTGTGACCCTCACCCCTCTTCAATAACTACCGTTCAATAACTTCTCTCCATAGTCGCTTGAGAGCCGCGCCCCACTCTAATCACGGCAATACTTCACGCGCATCGCCCAGCAACAACAGAGTAAACAAATTCTGTTAACCGAATGCGGCTAACATTAATTTTTCATTCATTTTCATAACCAAATCTGCTCATAAATCTCATGAAAATAAAAATATATAATTTTTCGTGCAAAAATATCCTTAATTTGTATTTATTTGGGTCTCAAATAAATATATTCCCAATATATCTTTATCAAATCGACAGCAGGGGACGAGCGATGGGTGTGTGGCTTCGGACAGCGGTTTGTTTTCTTCGTCAATTTTTTTCCCCCAAAATACACAAACGTGTATCGTATGTTGGTAGAGATTTTTGGTTTTTCGAACTACAAGCGTTTTGTAACATTATTATACTTTGTCAAATATATTATGCGCGAAACGAAAAAATGGTATTGAATTTTTTTTAGAGCGTTTGCTTATTTATTTTTATGTTTATTTGAACGACAAATGTATGTAATGTTTTGAATGATGCTAATAAATATGTTATTCAAAAATTGACTTGGATGGGGTTAACTGCGTTTAATAACGTTTTAATACCGTTTAGCCGCGTATCGATTTGCGTGTTGCTGGGCGCGCGGCAGTTCGGAGTTTTAAAAAATATATTTTCATACAGTACAAATTCAATTAAAATGAAGTTGCCTACATTGCTCAGATTTTCCGCAGTTTTCCTGTGCCCTCGTGCAAATTTTATTACAAAAGTGCATTCGGAAGAGTGGCTGCGTACCTCAACCTACGGGACGTCTCTAACAATTAAAAGGGGAATAAAAGCCTGAAAAAGGCATACAATGCAATTAAAAATACGACAAAGACAAAATATTTTTTAGAATACATAGCAAATACATCAGTTGTCAACCGACAGCAGTGGACGTGCGGTTGGTGTGTGGCTTCGGTGGTCTCCAGGGCATTTCTTGCGGCCGTAACTTGGATGGGTGACCACTTAGCCACGCATTGATTTGCGTGCTGCCTGCTGGGCGTGAGGCAGTTGTTCTGAGTTGTTTACGGTGTTCCTATGGACGATGCACTTGAAATGCCATCGTTCTGAAATTCTTATAGAATGTTCGCCAACAATTTTCAAAATTTTCTGCAGAATTTGAATTTGATCGCCTACCGTACTTCGGAAATATTCAATGTCAAAGTTGTTCATGCAGTATATGCCATAGGTTACACTCGCTTAGAAAGAATGGACGATGAAATAAAAAAAAAAAAGCCAAAAAATTGTGCCGAGAAGAGAATTTTCTTCCCCAACGTGTGCCCAAATTTCAAGTCGATTGCCTACTTTATTTTTGAGATATCATCAGAGAAACTATCTGTTTCTTTGACTCATGCATTTTCGGGTTATCGCGCTCTCTCGCATCAACGAGTTGATTGTTCGTCTTGCACGTAAAACAATTGATATCTGCCCCTCTGACACACGCGTAGCGGCCGTCTATAGGAACGCCTTAAATGTATTCTCAAACACAGTACAAACTCAATAAAAATGACGTCGCCTGTATCGCTCAGGTTTTCCGCGATTTTCCTGTGCCCTCGTGCAAATGTGATTACAATAGTCCATTAGGCGGAGTGGTTGTGGACAACACTCTAATGGAGTCTCTACGAAGGAACGGGAAAAGGGCGGATCGTAAAAGCCTGAATAAGGCATATGGAGGAATAACCAAATTAAAAAAATATATGTATACCAGTTGACGTGAAAAATTGTTTCCGAAAATCTATATATTTTTTTATGGCTTCCAAAGAAAAGCTCACCTTTGGTTATTCAGAATAATACTTCGAAAAGTAATAATGAATACGAAAGAAAAAAACTGAGCCTAAAAATCAAAGAGTGGTTGCAGACAAATGTGCGGCAAGAAATGAAAAAATTGCGATTATTTAACTAGCTCCCCAAATTTGCCATACATTAACATTTTGAATGAGTCTGGAGCTAAAAAAAGTAAAATCTTTATAATACACAACATTTTGTTACTACTAAATTATTTCCTAAATTTTATTATCCTTTTATTTTCTCACGGAGTTACCGTGTATTATTATTTATGTATAGTCAATTTTCTTTTGCTTTATCACCCTGTAAGTTTGCCTACAGACACACTCAAGCCTAATTTAAAAACGGGTAGTGAATTCAAAAGGTTTTTTTAAATATTTTTTCAACAAGTACAGTATATCAATTTGTAATTAAACGTTATCTAACAAAATCTTTAATTTTATTTTTCCAGGAAACTATGCAAATGAATCTTCCAAGTTATATACAAAAAGTTGAATCCAAACCTACACCAGAGCCGGAAAAGAAGGAGACGGAATCTGAGAAGTCATCTGACGCAGGACCCAGCAGTAGTAAAGCGGGCTCGTCGGAAGTGAACAGCAAACCTGAGATCCAAGAACCAGCGAAAGCAGCGATTCCTGAGGCCAGCCCTGCGGCTAATAAGGTGGTGGACGACGCGAGAATGTGTAAAATATGCTATGGCGAAGAATTGGGTGTAGTCTTTCTCCCTTGCGGTCATATGGTAGCCTGTGTAAAATGCGCTCCAAGTATGACAACTTGCGCTCTGTGCCGACAACCTGTCAGCATGACCGTTCGAGCTTTCTTCTCTTAGTGCCCCGATGTGGGAAGGGCTCCAATTTAAATCACAATAACAAGCATAAAGCCCATAAAATCGCGCGTTTGGTGTGTCCAAAAATGGCCACTTCGCGCGCTGAACCTAACCCAGGTAGACAACATGGTAAAAACTATAAAGCTGAATGACATGACTCATGGAGCGCGCCGGAATGCAGGTACAAGCCCAAAATTCCTAAATAAATGATTTTCCGTCGTTTCATCCTCCTAAGTTCTTTAAGTGGCTAAAATATATGTATATTTTTTTTATCGATTACCACATTATTTTCGTTCAATGCGTTCCAATTATGTATTACGGCGATGTAAATTATATTTTGTATAAATTGCCATCAGTGAAAAGAATAAATTGTAAATCTGCAACGTTTTTTCCTGAGAAATTTGTGAGTAACCTCATTTTGTCTCGAAACAATACATTTTTCTAATTTACATTAAATCGCCATTTATTAATAAAATCGTAATACCGTTTGTGACTAACTAAATCACCATGTTATCATAAATTCCAAAGACTGAATTGTGTGAAAGTGTAGAAAGATTCGCGCTTGCATATTGTGAACTTTCAACCTTAATGGCATTTACGTAACATATTTCTGTAGAATAATGTGTGCGTGAGTAATATTGCCTTAAGTATGGCTCATTTCCGGTCTCTCACGATACGAAAAACTTGCAAAAAAAGATCTCATGCTTTTTCAAATAAATACTCTGGCGATTATTCTTTCCATTTCACACATACATTTTTTATTACATTCGGTTTTGGAAATGACGCACCAATGTGGAACTTAGATATATTTTGGCCATCCCTGGACTTGTAAATTAACCGCGCGTTGACGCAATGCGATCCTAAGAAGAGTAATGTTTCGCAGTGAGTAATGCATTGTTCATTGTCGGCGTCTCTGGAAGGAATTTGCGTTGCTCAAGCGAGACGCTTATCGGATGTTTACATTATCATATTGCAGACGAACTCGGTTTATACCAAGCTCGATGCCCGATTAAACGGGTGGTCGATGATTCTCGGCTTGTACCTGCAACCGTACGTTGCTATTTGCGCAATCACATAAATTTGAATGTTTCCTTCAAGACCTGATTATTCGTAAAGAGCGAAAATATATGAAAAATCGCCAATATCCCACGAAGATAAAGTGTAAAGGAAAAAAATGAAAACTACGAAAAAAAAAAATAGCAAAAAAACATGATGTCTAGTCATCTTCAGTATTACTCAGCGCTAATGAATGGGCAAAAATAATGTTTGCTCGTGATAAAAATAAAAGTAAATGTTGAAAATTGATGTCTTTTATAAATGTATATTTTTTTAATTACTCGCTCAATTTCAATTTGTCCACATCATTTTTTAAAAGTTATTACAATGCGATAAATTCGGTATTATTATTATTTACATTTTTTTCTTTTTGTGCCTTGTCAAGATTTTGCGAAAGAAAATTCAGCAAATTTAGTTTAAAAAAAGTAATTCAACGTGACCAATAAAATAGGGAACCGTTGCGGTGAATGTTGAGAGAAGAAGTGAGAAAAAAACATGATTTTATATGCGATTGTGACTGATAAAAGGCGTTACGGCGATTTAAAAATCCATGTTGCTACCTTTAATTTTTAATAAAACAAATGCTTCGACATTTAGCAAGGAGACGATCCCAGGGCCTTTTCCAAGGTTCCACGGATTGTAATTAACGCAAGAGAAGGATAAACCTCGTTTTCATAAATTAGTATTTTAATAAATCTATATTTATGCACAATCGTAAAAAAAAAACACGAACGATTATTATTCACAAGGGGATTGTTGGGCTTCGGGTTTATCGCAAATTAATGGAAAGAACTTCCTTCAAGGGCACATACTGTGTAAGACGAGATTTCTTTGATAATCCATCGAAACTCCTGCAAAACATAATCGCAAAACGCTTGAAAAACACGTTCTTCATACCTTAGACTTTCCGAATCATATCAATAACTGTAGTTTCGGGCCAGCTTTTCTATTCACAGATGCAGATTTAATGGAGTATTTATTAATAGAATCATTCAATGTCAGAGATCCTGGAGATAAAGAAAATAAAATAAAATGTATTAAGTGTGAGATTCGAAGATATTATGGTCGTTAAGCTATAATCAGACACAGTACCATCGTAAGAAATGTGTAACATGAATGTGCCGTTCCGATTTTTCGGTGGCTTGAATATTCGTATACGTACTAGTTACTGAAGAAAAAAAGACATGATAAACTGCATTTGTCAAACTTTATCTATTTCGATCTTAGCAGCTGCGCGTTAGCCGTGAAACTAATGCGTTGTTCCATAAACAAATAAAACATAGACTGCCGACGGGTTGTAATTGATACAAAATTACACATTTTTAATTAATACTTAGCGTAGGAGAGTTCGCGATTTCATTTTGCAACACTCTTCGGAAATATCGATTTTCCGCGCCGAGAAGACTAATCCATATGCTGAAAAATAAAGCTTCTCGTAGTTAAAATGTAGTATGGTTTTTAACGAATGATTGATCGGAAACAAATTGATACACTGCGGTAAAATGATGTTTTCAGAGAGTGCACTCATAGTTTATGAAAATAGTCGTGCGCCAATGCGCGCGTCTTGTGGTAATGGGGATACAAAAAACAAAATGTCGCTTTAAAAATACAACCCTTGAGATAAAACGAACTGCGCTGTGGAAGTGCAAGAATAGTACGAGCGCATAACTGTTGAAATTCGGAATTCACTTTATGGGTTTGAAGAGTATTTACGCGAATTCATTGGCTGCTAACATCTCCTCCGGCTCCAAAACATGTATGTCTGTAACTTCCACGATTTATTTAACATTAAGAATTTTATAAAGCTGACCTGCAGTACCTATAAATATACGTGTTCACTTTTCATCCAATAATTTTTTTCTCAACATTTCTTTACCGAATTTCATTTAAAAAATTGTTAAAATTAAATTAAATATTTTTTCCATGAACTTCAGTACGAAAAAAATAAAAAAATATTATTGAATGAAAAGTTGATTTGTGAAATAATTAATATTAAATATATTGTGGGGTTGATTTGAATACTATTGTCCATGAGAGGTGATCATCTCTGTTAAAGGGTTGTAAGACGACATCAACCCAGTGCATAAGACCCACAATGTATAAATTCATTAACAGCTTAATTTTGAAATAAGTTGTATTATGTATGATATGATATGATATAAATATTGAATAAATATTCATTAATGATTAATCGTCGTTTTACTTTTTATTTAATTCCTTATTCCTCTTTTGATAATATAGTCACAATATTAAATTAAGTTTTATGCAAAGCTAAAAAATCACACAGTGCTTCCATTAGCAAAAGATTTACTGGCAAAATGGTTCTCTCTGTGCAGTATATTTAAAATTTTTGGAGTTTTAGTCTTGAGAGAGAGTTGAAACCTCTGGTACATCGAGTGCAATCGTACACGCAGGGCAACGCTGTGCCCTTCGAAAGGATGGCTCATTCCTACTGCTTCGTTTTTGTTGGAGAATAAAAACACCACTCGAGGAACCGGTATAAGCCCGAGGAGAGCGCAACCAGTTTGGTCAGCCCTTAGCCGCATTCCATTCTCGTGGGAACAGAAGCCAGGGGGTCTTCGAGTCCATGGACTACGTTTGCCTCAATCAATTCATTCATATCTCAGTACCACGGAGTCTGTATCGCCTTCGTTAGACTTTCTGCTACGCTCCTTATTTGAAGCTATATTACGTAGCACTTTCTAATTCTTAAATTATTCATTTTTTAAAATATTGCATTAATACAAAGTATTCGACAATAATTGAAAAATAACAATATTTGTACTTGATAAATCGAATGAACGTCTTGAGTTCATTTAAACTTGGTCATTCTTGATAAAAAATGTATTGTGCGTTTTTTTTTTTTGAGTTTTTAAGAATTACGAATTGCAGTTTATATTTTCGTTAAATTTGGAGTAGTCACACTTTACAAAATTGTTTTGCGGGATGGTTAAGTACTCTTTAAAACGACCAATTTCTGTACTTTGTAGGATTTCTGCAGCAATGTCAATGCACATATTTAAGAAAGCAAAACTCGCACAAAATGAAAATCGCAGATTCAAACATTCAGTGTACACAATATCCGATCAGCTTTGACAAATGACAAACGCATAATATATGTAAATATAAATTTAGATCTAATTATATAATTAAAAAGCAACTATGGGCCTGAAGATCTATGGTCGATGATCTATTGGCAGTACCTGATACGTACAAATATTTGATCTAAATGAATAAATGTCTGATATGTGTATATATTGTCAATAAATACATTTACTATTACTACTACTAAGAAAGCAATATTAATGTTTATTATTTATGAATCTCGATTTTTAAACAGGATAGCCAAATTTTTTTTCATGTTTTCCGTTTCTTACTTTCGTACTTTCGAACTTGCAGTATGTCAGAGCTCTTTGCGTTTCAAAATAAAGATTATTTGTGTGGTACTCGAATTACGGTACTTCAAGTTTTACCATTATGGGAATGTGGTACTTTAAGTACATGAGGTATTTCTAATCCTAAAAGTATTAGACCGATTTATCTTGAATATTGAGGCTTTGTTTTTATGAGGCATTCCATATGCAGTGGACCACCCTGATTTTCAATGCTCGTAGAGTGGGTTCATAATTTTTTTCCAGAGTATTTAGAGTTCTCCGAACATATACGAGTCATTTCAGATTTTTGATCCCCATAGTTTTTCCACAATAAAATACGCTTTTTTATTTTTATTTTTTTTCCGTTCGCTGCTAATTTAAAACTATCCATGACACAACAAAATTGTTCAGGGATAAAACGTAGGATTTCACGTATACTTTTTGATAAAAATGTTTCCAAATTAGCTTAGATACATTTTCAATCACTTTTTGGCAATACAAAGTTATACCATTTTTTTTTTCATTGGGAGGGCCCATTTTGATTTTGCTCAAAATTTGACAAAATTTCCGTTACTATGTCCATAACTACACCAAAATTTGCGCGATGATCAATTCATACCTTCATAATGTGAACATGTGAATTGTGTATGATTTAGCAAATAACCGAGTCGTACATTGTGAAGATATCAATTTGCCATCGTGTTGATTTTTTCATCGTTTTTTAACATTATGACGGAAACGCTGTGAAATTTTGAGTAAAATAAAAATGGTCCCTCTCAATGAAAAAAGTGATATGGCATTATTTGGCTAAAAAATGCCTGAAAATGTATCTCTGTTAATTTGGAAATATTTTTATCAAAAAGTATACCCGAAACCCTATATTTTATTCCGGAACAATTTTGTTGTGTCATAGATAGTTTTAAATCGGCAGCGAAAGGAAAAAAAATAAAAATAATAAGCGTATTTTATTGTGGAAAAACTGTGGGGATCAAAAATCTGAAATAACTCGTATGTGTTCGGGGAACTCTAAATACTCAAAAAAAAAAAATTATGAACCCACGCTACGATCATTGAAAATCAGGGTGGCTTCATATGGAATACCTCTTATGTAAAAATTTTTACAGAAGTTTCATCTTAGGACACTCAGAATTGTCCAAAACACACAAAAAAAGTAGTTTAAAAAAAATGTTTAGAACGTATGTATGCATGTGTATTGTACTGCATAAAAAAACTTTTTTTTACTTGCCACATCAAATAGCTATAGTCTGTATTCTACTATTAAACCTTGTGAAACGAAAGCTTTGTATGAATTGTTTTAGAGGTGGCGCAACGGCTTTTTGTGTTTCACATTTGATTAAAACGTAGAAAATCGAATCTTTTGTTTGGACGCATATGAAGAGTCGCGGTAACAACTCGATGCCAAGTTAAAAAAGATCATTATTTCCGTACACGAAGGACAGTGCTATGTATGGTAGCATTTGATAACATGAACGATTACCTTTAATTCCGGGCATCGACGAACATTTTAGACTCACTAGTGTTGAAGACATTCAATTTTACATAAACAAATGTTTTGTATTTTTCCAAAAAACGGTAACCTAAAACAAACCGCCATCTTGCTTGGTAGGATCACTGTAAAAATTTGTACAAAATTCGTCAAGGACATGGAAAAACTATTCTTCGTAAAATTTAGCTTAATTTGTGATTATTAGTATTATCATTATTTGACAATAACATGCTTATTAAAATGGCTTATAATTTTTATTTTAACTATACACATCCGAACACCACGGTTTTACCATAATATTGAGACTCGCAAAAAGATAAGACCGTATCGATTTTTCTAAGAGGTGGCGTGAAGAATTTTTATATTTCCCATTTGCAACAATTTGTTGTACATCGGATGGAAATGTGAATTCTTCACGCTATACCTCTTACAAAAATTCATACGGAGTTGTCTTTATACGAGGTTCAATATTATGATGTAAACTGTGGTTTTCTGACGTGTATAGCAGAAAAAAAATTATCCTCCATATTAATAAATATGTTATTATCAAATAATAGTAATAATAATAATTACAATTGCGGCTAAATTGTATGGTAAATAGTTTTTCCATATCTTTAATGAATCTCATATAAATTTTTCAGTGCTCCTACCCAGGAAGATGGCAGTTCGTCTTAGGTAATCGTTTTTTGGAAAAGTAAAAAATATTTGTTTACGCCAAATTGAATACCTTTAACGCTATACGACCTAAAATGTTCCACGATACATGAAATTGCAATAGGAAGAGTGGCTATGGACAACACTATAGGGGGGTCACGAGGAATGGAATGGAGAATAAAGGGGTTAAGGGTAGTAAAAGCCAATAGGCGCACATGAGTGCCCAATTTAAAAAAAATGCAAAACGCCGTTGCGCTACCTCCAAACAAAATTCGTATGAAGCTTTTCTTTGGGCGAATATTACGGTACTGACTATAGGTTTTTGGTGTGCCAAGCGTACACCCTTGTTCAAACGAGTTTTTCGTTAGGACAACCAAATGTTTAGATTCTTCAATAATCATTAGATTCAGTTGTCTAAAATTGATTTGCGGTAACCAAAATATTTGTTATACCAACCAAAAATTCATTTGAACGAGGGTGTACGCTAAATTAGTCCATGCAAACTTTTTTTTTTCTCAGTGTAGTAATGCAAGTAAATTAAAAAAAAAAATTCTGCCATAAGGATCTTATAACTTATTGATTTTTTTTCGAAATAGGACGACAACGGCGTTCATAATTGATAAATTTAGTCCAAGCAACGGTCGCTACGAGTCAAAATCTCCAATTTGACTCATAAAAAAGACAACAATGTTATCATTAAAAAAAATTGAATTTTGGCTTCCTCATAGAGGAAGCTTTGTTTTCGTGAAAATATTTTTTTTCGAGAGTTTCATGTCAGGACACTCAGAATGATCTAAAACGTCGAGAAAAGTGGTTCAGAAAAAAATGTCTGTATGTGTGTGTGTGTGTGTGTGTGCGTATGTGCACAATTTTTTGTTAGCACGATAGCCGTCGCAATTTTTAAGATACCGGGCTCAAATTTGAACCACGACTAAACTGTCGTTATGCAAGGTATGGGATTGAATTTGGAGTTAATCCATCAATCTGTTCAAAATTTATGGCATTTTGAATTTTTTGGAGAATGTCAGCTCGGGCTCTAACTCCCGCAATTTTTATGATATCCGGCTCAAACTTGGACCAGATGTGGACTGTTATCAAATAGTGTTTGGGATTAAATTTGGTATCAATCCGTTAAGCGGTTCACAATTTAAGGCATTTTTTAATTTTTTGACATTTTTTGTTCGTGCTCTAACTTTCACAATTTTTAAGATATCGGGCTCAAGTTTGGTCCACAAGTGGACTGTTATTAAATAAAGTTTAGGAGTGAATTTGACGTCAATCCGTTAAGGGGTTTAAAATTTATGGCATTTTGAATTTTTTGTTCGTGCTCCAACATCCGCAATTTTTAAGATATCGGGCTCAAATTTGGTCCACAAGTAGAGCGTGGGTAAACTAAGCATCAGTTCGAATCTGGCGAGAATCTGTCAAGGGGTTCAAAACTAATGCCATTTAAACATTTTTTAAACAAGGCTGCAAAGTAGAACTTTGCAAATTGCTTCCTCATTACTGTTGGATTTTTACAAAGCTTCCTCTATGAGGAAGCCAAAATAAATTAACGTGCTTCCTCATAGACGTAGATTTGGAAAAATCCAACAATAATGAGGAAGCAATTTGCAAAGTTCAATTTTTTTAAAAATAGATTTAGCATAAATTCGGTTCATATATGGACTACCATGGTACAAGATTTACGTACAAATTTGAGAAAAATCGGTCACGCGGTTAAAATTTTGCGACATTTTTAATTATAACAAAAATTTCAATACAGTTTAAACAAGCCTTAAAGTAGAACCTTGCAAATTGCTTATCAATTTTTTAATTAAAATTTTTTTTAAAATTTTGATATCCTATAATATTTGAGTCATAGAATATTTATATTGAAAAGTAATAGTTAGAAAAAATAAAGCTGCAAACTAAAACTTTGTAAATTGCTTCGTAATTATTTGTAACTTCTTACAAAATGTTCTCTACGAGGAAGTCAAAATCGATGAACATACTTTAAAAAAGTAATATTGCATATTATAGTCATAACTTTAAACAACTGAAACTTAAACCTTCAGCGATATCCCAATTTTACTGCTATTCACTACTAGAGCAAATAAAAGAATAATTGAGATAACTGCATCGCTCCGTGTAATTTGAATATTTTTCAAATAAAAAACTCACGGCGAAATTTCCATTTCGAATGAATTTCCATCAACAGTAAGTACTTCAATTCTATATACTCAACAGAGACTTTTATAAATCAAAGTACTTAGTTCTTGAATTATTTGAATCTACAAAATACCAAGTATTTTCTTTTCAAGTACCAAGTACTTGAAATACTTGATAAGCCAACAAGTAAGACTTCTTACTTGAAGTAGTTGATAAAGCATCAAGTAACACTTGGTACTTCAAGAATTGTTTTTTCATGGAAAACCCTTTTTTCGCGTGTAATATAATATTCATACATTTTTAAGACAATATGTTGGGATGTTGTAAAAAAAACAATTACAATTGATTTATTTCATAACAATAAAATAGAATGTGTTCGTATGCAATAAGATAATTTTAACTCTCGCTATAAGTGGGAGAGCGACAGTTGCATCTTTGCCTTATCAATCACTTATTAAATACTTTAAGTACCAAGTTTTACTTGATGATTTATCAAGTACGACTTGATACTCGAACCTTTTTTTCCTCTTTTAATACTACGTTTATACATTTTTTAACAATAATATTTCGAAGATGTAACAAAACAATTGAAATTAATTAATTAATTTCACAGATAAAAAAAACGAATGTGTTCAAATGCAAGATAGTTTTAACTCTGGCTATAAGTATGAGGGAGATAGCTAAGATCTTACTATCGTAAAATTAATGTCTCGAGGACAAGACAAGAATGCTGAACTGCAGTAAGTATTATTATGAGACCAATTCACCGTTCTCGTCTTGTATCCGAAAGGTCAATTGTGGCTGAGAAATTCCCATTCAAGTTTTTATTATCGACCGAGTAATCTCACACATATAACAACACACACATTTTTACGGAACAACTTACTATACCATTCGGAGGTAAAAAGCTGTGATCTTTAGTAGATGGCTCTGTATGTAGCCGGCATTTTAGTGACTCGGTCAATAGCGATTATAGTGTTGACAGCAGAAGCAGACAGCAACTGCACATAGAAGGATGGATTCTCCGTAAGTTCGCGATTAATACAAACACGTTCAATTACTCGTTATGGCTGATATTTTCGATATAGCCAATTTAATAACAACGGTGGGCGTCGAGGCGGTGAAAATAAAGCAGGAGCCAGGACTGCCTGAAAAATCGTCGAACGAAATTTTAACAGAGCTCTTCAACACCTTCAATGCTGACGAAGGTACAGCCTCTCCGACTGAGGAGAACGGAGAAGCTCAGGACGCCGAAACAGTCAAGTCTCAAGGAAAAAAGAAGAAGAAAAGCAAAAAGAAGCACAAGCACAAAGATAAGAAGCACAAAAAAAAGGGAAAGCACAATTCATCCGCCAGTGACAGTGAAGCTGAGGATGGTAAGTAATAACAACAAAAATTATTTCAAACACCATTTTTTTGTATGTTTTATCTATGAAAAATATGTTGCGATAGGTTCTAAGAAGAAGAAAAAACACAAGAAAAAATCAAAGAGAAAACATGAATCACACTCGAGTGATGGCACCGATTCTGATGGACCAGATGCAAAGAAATCTAAAACTGATGCTTCTGCGTTGGTACAATGTAAAAAAGAACGTGAAGACGCAGGGAAACGCAGAACTTCAGTGGATAAAAAAAGTGATGATAAGGATAGCATAGATGATAGAAAAGCAAAAATAAATTCAAAGGATAACAATGATCCTGGAAGTCCAAAATTGCCTCCCTTATTGAAGAAAGTTATCGAGGAGGATGAAGATGATGAACACTTGGGTCCAGGCATTCCCAGGTTACTCGGTAAGAATGCTTTATTTGTGGTTGAAATTTTGTATAATAATATATACAATAACACTTTTGGATGAAAAGTAAACATCCATATTATTTAGTAGTACAGACCAGTTTTATAAAATTCTAGAACATGAAGATATCAACCTAAGAACCCTAATAGTTCAACATACAGATTTTTCTCTTAATAGATCTGAAAACCTAAAGTGGTTTCTCTTGATAGTTGAACCTTAAGACGTTTTATGGTAGTTTAAAATCATTAGGTTAGCTATTTGACTGTAGCATAGCTGACCTAAAAATGTTTAGGTGAATTTCTCTGTAAAGAGTTTAAGTTGACCTCTTGTCAACTAAATATATTGTTTCAAGCAGAGTTGTAAATGCCTAATACTTATAGAAATAATGATGATGGTACGATCAGCTTTATAATTATGATTTTATAATAATAACATGTAGCGATTGTAATACGATGATTAAACTGTGGAATGGCTGCAAAAATGATTATTTTTCAATAAAAATTCACGATAATCCTTTTGAAAAAATGGAAAAAAATAAGTAATGCATTAAGAAAGTAATGCATTACTTATTTCTTCCATTTTTTTCCACTATTTCTTGCAATATTAAAGCGAAAATTAGTATTTTTTTCAGCTATTCACATGTTTACACTCTATTTTATAATCACTACATATTGTTATTATGAAATCATAATTACAAAACAAATTGTACTGTAAACTATATATCATGAATTAATGGGGATTTACAACTCTGGTTTCAAGATATTTTGGAACGTATACTTTTTATGAAAAAATGATAATTACTGGTATGATCTAATTAATTTTCCAATTAAAATCAATATATTTCAATTACCAGAATGCATTATTTGTGTTTGAAATTTGGTACAAAAATATAGACAACAACATTTATGGATGGAAAGTAAACATCTATACTTTTGTAGTATAGATATAGATAAATATAGATGTTTCCCTTGATAGTTCAACCTGAAGTCTTTTCTTCTGATAGTTCAATTTAAAGATGTTTTATGGCAGTTCAGCATCATGAGGTTAGCTATTTGGCTTTTGCATAGCTATCCAAAAAGTGTTTAGGTGGATTTCTCTGTAAAGAGTCTTTCAGTTGACCTCTTGTTAACCAAACATATTGCATTTCAAGATATTTTGGCACTTATATTTTTTATGAATAAATTACATTTACTAGTATCACCCAATAAATTTTCCAATAAAAATTATATTTTATATTTATTTTTCCTTTACCATATATATTACTAAAGTTTGTTTATTATTTTCTTTTTTATATATAAACATATTTTTAAATTTTACGTTTCTTTTTTTTTGTTGAGCTAAGATCTCCTTATACCTACACTTTGTACAGTTACCCACAGATAGTATGTTGACTATTGTAAAAATGTACAATGTCAATGATGGTCTTTTGTTTAAATAAATAGTCATCTATTCATTCATTCAATTACCAGAATCTATTATTTAAGCTTTTATTTTAGTCTTTTTATTGTGACAAATCGTTGTGAGTTATGCTGAAAAATATCCCATTTTAACACAGAAAAACCAAAACAACAGATTCAAGGCAAAATCCTGATAAAGGATCTCAAAAACAGCACAGTTTACAATGAGACTGTTAAAGAGATTGAAATTAAGAAAAAAGAGAAGGCTGCTAGGATGGAGGATGGCGAAATATCGGACAGCAGTTCGTACAATAGAACACCGACACTGAGTCCGACTCCACCGCCTCGCGATCCTCTGGCAGATTCGCCAATGCTCAGTCCAGTTTCGTACAGGAAAAGAAAAAGGACATTAAGTCCTGGATCTGCTGGTATTATTAAAACAGATCTGAGGCTAATATTGAAGGAGAAAGAGAAGAAAAAGTTGGGAGGCTCGAGAAAGGCCGATAATCATAATGGCAAAGATTCGCGAAGCAAAGGAAATAGAGATCATCATCATAAAGATTCGAGACATAAAGGAAATCGACGCAGCCAATCGCGCGATAAAAAAGGATTGGACTCTTTGATGCACTCGAATCGCCATCGAAGTCGTAGCGGAGGCCGCGAAAGTCGGCGAAGAAGCAACGAGAGGAGGGACAAAGATCGAAGCAGTGAGAGACGTTTTGGAAGAAGCAGGGAAAGAAGAAAATACGGCAAAGATGACATGGATGGACACAGAACGCGAAGCGAGGACAGATTCAGGGATAAATACGGAAGGCCACGAAGCCGAAGCAAAGAGCGAAAGTAAGTACTCGAAAAAATCCAGTTTTTTTTTTTAGAAATTGTCTAAGATAATGTTTTGTCTTTTGCAGGGAAAGAATCGAGATTGATAAGAAAAAGCTTTTAGAAATTGCTAGAAGAAATGCGATAAATATGATAAAGAAAGGCGCATTGCCGTTGGCTCAACAAGATAAGGCGATCGCTGCTATTCAAGCTGGAGGAAAAAGCGTTGATGAACTTACAGGTATTTTTAAATATTTGCCATCCATTCCAAGCAGATATAACCATCACTCGAATTGAAAAGTATTCTAATTTTTTGAAATCTGTTATTATAAAGGAATAGAAGGCAATATTAATTTTTATTAAATGATGATAGTTCGTGGGCGTAATAATCCACAATTATCTTGTAAGAAACATTTTCTAGATGAACGTATAAGAAATTGGCACCCGAAGTAATAAAAATTCGAGAGTATTGTTTTTTCATTACTTTTGTTTTCCTTTTTAGTGGAATACACACATTTCTATGTCGGAAATTTTTGCTTTCCATCTTATCTACTACTTGTGAATCAGTGCCAATTTATTCCTTCGTTGATATTCTATTTTTTAATAAACAACAGATCGGCAAAAAAAATGATTCTATTTTTTTCTTTTCTTCAAGAGCCTGAATGATATTCTCCAGATATGAGTTCCAAAGAAATGCAAAAATTCGCAACTTAAAAAGACGAAATCCAGTCACGTGGTTAGTGTAAATAAATTTTCAGATTCGTTGTATTTTTGTATTCCCATATATATATTTACATTTTTTAATGCTTTTCCATTCGCATGATGCCCATTTCTGATTTTAAAGTTATGCGCGACTTGATTATACTTAAATTCATCGTTTTTGTTAATTAGATTTTTGCAAATCTTTGTCAAAGTCCGAAGCAATGGGCGAGTTGTCTAGTATATCTTCGGATGACGACGGTGGTGGTTCAGAAAAGGGTTTTCACCATCCGTTTATTCTGCGGGAAAGACCGACCTCGATAATCATGAATATAAAGGTGAGTTTATAAAAATTTAATTCAATACATTCTTGTTGGTATTCCTAAAAAAAACGGATATTGTAGGATGCCAAGCAGTTGCCAACTAAAACGTTCCAAGAGAAAACTGCCGAGTCTTCCACGCAGTTGAGGTTGCAATTTCCGGTTTCTAGTGGTCAACATCACAGAAAAACAGGTGATTATTGAATTATTAATAAGTCATTATGGAAACGAATATCTTTACGATTTGATGATGAAATGGAAACTTTTAGAAATAGAGTGGATACCAGTGGTACCAAAAAAACCGGAACCTAAGAAAACATTTGTGCCGGCTGCGAATAAGCCAGCACCGCAAACTTTTGCAATTATGCCGCCTATTTCGACTCCTACACCGCCGGTGCCGGTTCCTGTTCCAGTGCCGGTACCAGTGCCAGTACCAGTACCGGCTCCAACGTCGTACACTGCCGCACAACCTCAAGTATCGACACCACAGCCTCCAGTATTTCCTCAAGCTCCTGCAGCTGAGGTATGCATTAATTACAACTATTCTTAATTCCATACGAATCAATACATTTTTTGAAATATTATAATTTAGCTTTTGTGACTTGATACGATAAAAGCCGGCCCATTAGTAAAATCAGTGTTGAACATATTTTATTCTCCGTACAGAGTATTCCTAACTATTAAGGTAGTCGCTCTGCTCAGCAGTGAGAATTTTTCAAAAACGTTTTTAACAATTTTTGGTGGTTCGTACGATGGTATTTGAAGATTGATTTGTACATCTGCATGTGTTGTCAATATATGAATATAACCACGGGCACGTTTTAAAAAGAAAATACATTGATATATGAAATGTCTGATAAAGTGTTTTTGACAGCCCATTTGATATTAGAAAAAGTCATAATTTTATTTCAATTATGACGAGCAAGAGCCTGTTTTGTTTATTGAAAAATGCTTCATTGATTAGATGGATACATTTTGAAAATAGTATTTTGTGTAAAAAAAATTACACTGATTCGATCATCTAACCAAACCTTACATTATACGTATGCATGCTTTTTAACAACTAATACGAATAAATAATCTGTCCGGCCAATTAATAAAGCGTTATTCAATAAACGAAATGAGTTATTGCTCGTCATAATCGGATCAATATTATGGTTTTTTCAAATATAAAGTTGAATGACAAAAATCGCATATCGGATGTATGTATATATATCAATTTATTTTGTGTTTAAATCGTGACTGTGAATGTATTTATATACTTTTTGTAACGCATGCATGAGAAGTGCTACTTCTCGTGCCTGCCGCGCGTGGCGTAAGTGGCGCTTCACGGCCATCGATGCTATTTTACTTCTCGCACGCGCGCGACATTACACTCGGTAGCACTTCTCATGCATTTGTTACAAAAAGTATTATGCGATACAGAGCGAGAGGGCGAACATCATACGACGGTTGTGAAGTTGATCCCAACCTGCGTATAATGATCGCTTTCTCGCCCTTGTATCGCAAAGTACTATATTAAGAACACATGCAGATGCACAAATCACTCTTCAGAACAGTGCACAGAACTATCAAAAAAGTATAGAAATGCAATAAAAAAATTTGTACTGATTTGACTAGCACATAGCCGAACGACTAACTTAATTAACTGCAGTAAAGAACAATTTGTACTACAGCATGTGTCCGTAAATCACAGGATCATTATCAGCGGTGATTCTATTAAAAATTTGTTTTTCGGTTGTTTTTAGTGTATTTATGATCGTCCTGGTTGGGCATGTGCATCAAAACAATCCCAAACGGATATTTTTGAATGTACTCGAGTTCAAAAGTTATTATAGATATTGTCTGTATATAAAAAATATCAACTTCTGGGTTTACTTTCCGGCATTTTTCGATATGATCCGAACAATAAACACTTGTATCAAACCGATCGCTATTGGATATTTTTTAAAATATTCGCTCTCAAAAATCAGACAATTAATGAATACCGTATATATTTAATAACTCATTACTTTTTCCATTAGTCCAAATTTTGTGGCATTTTTTAATCAGACAATTAATGAATACCGTATATATTTAATAACTCATTACTTCTTCCATTAGTCCAAATTTTGTGGCATTTTTTAATGAACTGGACAGAGAGTTAAATGACTAGTTCAAATTTTCGATGGGATTTTTTTTTGTTTAGTTTTTTTTTTTAATATTCTTTTATGAATTGTAACGCGACATGGTCCATTCTGTTTTTAATATAATGCTCAGTAAATTGACCACCTAGATATTCGATATTTTTAACTGTTTAATAATTATAACTGTACGGACGTACTTTTCGATGGGTAAACGATAGTTTCCAATTTCTCTACCACTAACGCTAGCAAATATCTAAATAATTAATTTATAAAGCATCTGTCGAGAAACTGAATTGGCCATACCACATAAAAATAGGTAAAAGAAAGAATTATTCTTGATAAAAAACATACATTCTCGCGGTTTAACTAATTAATGTTTGTATATATCTACCAATGTTTCCCTGGATGAAGTACACATGTTGAAATACAAAGCACTCATTGCTAATCGTACTTAACGCATAAAACATTACAAAAACGATTTCAACAATACAGCACTGATTTTATTAGTGTAAAGCGTTTCAACCTCCTTAATTTTCAACGGGTAGACAGGCTTACTAAATTACTTTGGAATTACAGTCCGTAGACATAGGTTCAATAGTCTCACAAAGGCTCGCCGCGATGAGACGGCTGCGAGAGAATCCAAACGACGTCGAAGCTCTGAGCGAAATGTACCACGCGCAGAATGGAGTAATTATCTTCTTACACACAAATCAAATGCTTTGAGAGAATGTGAAAGGCCTGATTTGCGTATCTCTTTAAGATACACTAACCAATTAATTTTATTGAATTTTATTATGGGAGATAAAGTGCAAAAAGTCATTGAAAATTGTAGAGTAAGCGCCTTTCACGTCCCCTCAACTTACAATGATGATTACGTACCGTTTTGTCGTACTTTAATCGCATCAATAATTTCTTTCTTGCTAGATGAAGAACTGGGCGGAAAGTAAGCAGATGCCAGGTCAGTTCACTGGTAGCACTGGTGTGAAAGTGCTATCGCCAGCCGAACTCCATTCAGGCTATCAAGCCTGGGCTCGGAAGGTAATGTTAGAAAATATTTAATCAACGTCCTTCGACGTAGCTTCTCGTCGCGATTTATATTCGAATTTAAGCCAAGTGTCCCAATTACTGGCCTTCCGAAAGAAATTAACATAAATATCAATGAAAATTAAGATAATTCAAACAAATATCGATAAATACGAATTATCTTAAAAAATAAAACTGAATTTATCCTTTGCCCATTCCTTTTGAATATACATTCTTATAGAGCTATTTTTTAATTATCTCTCGGTAATTATTACGTGGTGGTAGTAACTTGGACACTTTTCTTATACGAACGCGCCGCGTTAAATAGCGAAATGAAAGTCGCATTCGTTAGATCGAAAATTTAATTAGACAATACGAAGAATTCGCGAATCAATAGCAATTTTATATCGCAATCGTTGATTGCGTGTAACAAGTTTTCAGGTACAGTCTCGGTCAAGACCATTCGAAGTGCAAAAACGATTTCGGTCTAGGGGAGACTGTGACGCAGGCACAGACCACTTCTCGCAGGGAGGTGGATTCTGTGGCTGCGCGGACATGGGAGTCACGTGGCCTGAAATGAATAAGAGCTCAATTTTTTATTGATTGGTTTCATTAAGTAGGGTTTGTTTTTGATAGGCCACGAACTCCTGTGAGACTATTGCTAATTATCGTCAGCTCCCTAGAAACAGGACTTCGTTGGAAGCTGTGTAATCTTGTGTGTGGGTAAAATAATATAAGCTGCGATATTTAGCAGTAGTCTGCATCCACCTGAGGATTTGTTACAGGCATATACCTATAACATCATTGAAGAGATGACTCCGGCTGCCTGATGACCGATTTATGATTTTCATTGGTAAGTATTTCTCACGATGACACAATATTATATGAGAAAATCATATTTAGAACGTCTGGATATAACATTATTGAAATGTAATTTCAATGTTTTCATCTATTAGATAATTGGAATTAATGGTTAAATAATATCTGATTAAATGAGTACGAATGTAAAATTTCAACGTCAACATAAAAGTATGTTGATCAATTTTGGCTTTTTCATAGAGGAAGTTTTGTAAAAGGTGGAAAGTAGGGGAGTAATGTGAAAAAACCAATTTTGCAACCTGCTTTTAAATAATGTAATGAGTTCCATAATTTTTAGTCCCATTGCCGATTCGGACCAAACTTGCACTCAAGTGCTTTCGTCTGTGACTAGACTTATTTAAATTCCAGAAATAAGAGGCAGAAAACTTAAATTCCATAGCTCGTTATTCTTCCGTGTTACCGAGCTTTCATCGCTTTTTAAGTAAAAAATTCGATAAAACTTTGTCCATCTCATGAATTTCAATTCAATTCACACGCGCGCCAAATTTCAGCACGATATTTTTATTCGTTCTTAAGTTATAAGGTTATGATTGTAGCTGATTATAACTGACGAAAAAAAATCATAATTTTTCGAACTATTTTGGTAATTTCATTCAAACACAATATTAACCAACCTTTTCGTCAGTAAGTACGCTTGTGAAGAAAGATTCAGTCCAGTATCTTAAAATTTATAAAAATTAGCGTATTTTGGTTGTTTTGCTATTGTGTAGAAAATAATTTATTTCGTCGTATACACTTTTACTACCATGATCATGAATTAAGAAAAATGTCTGCTTAATTATCGTGCTATTTCTTAGCCCGCTAGTTCAAGTGGTTTTCAAGTTATTAAAGAGCGATTAAAGAGTAAAAATATTAGAACGCACACACATTTTTTCTCGATGACTTTTCTCGATTTATTGAGTATCCTGACATTAAAATTTCAAAAGAAAATTTTATACGTAAATAAAGCTTTCATACAAAAAAGCTCAAGTGACAAAAAATAAAACACATTTTTTTATAATCGTTATTTTCCCAGCAACCATATTTTTTTAGATTGACTTACTCATTTCATCAGATATTAATTGCCGATCTTCGATAATCCATTAGCGTCCCAGTCTTCATTTGGAAACTGAAAAAAAGGAAAAAAAGACTGTCAGTAATGCTGGTAATTTTCTGTAATATGGTACATTTTTCATACATTCATACGGGCGTTAATGGGTTAACATAAATTTATTATAAATTCATTTTTTTCTACAAGATCGAGCATAAAATTGTGGTGTCTCGACACTGAAATTATGGAAATACGTTATTCAGGATCAATTAGTAACAGCGGCGCCAGTTTCCGGTGGAATGGGTATGGCGTTACTACAAAAAATGGGTTGGCGACCGGGCGAGGGTCTAGGGAAGAATAAAGAAGGAACTCTAGTACCTTTGCAACTGGAAGTTAAGCTCGACAAGAGGGGTCTCGTATCGGATCAGGATATAGGTCAGAAACCTGGCAAAACTCAAAAACCCGTGATACCGATGATAAAAACCCTCGAAGGTACACAAAAATTAATTTCTCCAAATTTTAGAACGCCGAAATTTGAAATAACAAGCATTTTCAACGATGATTTTTTTTATATATTGTTTAGGAAAACATCCGGTTTCACTTTTGGGGGAATATTGTTCAAAACGAAAATTCGGCGCTCCTGTCTACGAGTTATGTTTTGAATGTGGTCCCGACCACAAAAAGAATTTTCTTTTCAAAGTAAGTTTGGTCATTTATTGAGAAATTATCGAAAAATTTGTAGTGTTTCTTTTGGAGGCCTAAATATCGAGCTATCTGTTGCAGGTGAAAGTAAATGGCATCGAGTACAAACCGACTGTCGCCAGTCCAAACAAGAAGCAAGCCAAAGCAGAAGCAGCTCAAATTTGCTTGCAGACACTTGGACTGTTAGCGCCGTAAAACGGCGAAAAGCATCTGTACAATAATTGTATTATACTTTTCGCAATATCTGTGTAAGATATTTATGAATAGAAGGGGATCTTCGCACTTTTAACCTGCGTCTATGACTTTCTTAACATGCAATCAAAAATCATAATTTCCCGATTGACGATTTGAGAGACAGTCTTTCGAAAAATTCGGTAAAAAATAGATATGTATATATTTTTTAATAAAATGTGTTACCTTAGAAAAATCAATAAAAATGATGATAAACAACAGTAAAAAAATTAATTAAAAAAAGATTAGCTCTGACAATTAAATGTAAGTGGAGTTTCAATGAATTGTCTTTATTTCATTGGAGCATCCCTTAAATTTATCAACAAAGTCCTTTTTTGTGTAAATTAGTGCAAAATAGGCGCTAAATAAGTTTTAATTTTACTCGAAGCTAATAGACGAAATTATCGTTTTTTGTTTTCTCAATGAAATTTATATTGAAATTTGAAAAATTGTGGAAAGACTTTGTGTGGCAACAAACCAATAATAACAATAATTAACATAATAATCATAAACTAGACTTACCAAATTTCAAGGTTTTTCTAGATGTAAATTGAGAAATGTTGTAAATATTGGTTTTTCATAAAGTACAAATAATTACCTTTATAACTGTTTTTTCATAATGATATCCTGCAGTGCTTATAAAAGGACGCTCATCGTTTAGAATAACAGCAAGTAGAGTTTATTTTCAATAAAATGCCACGTACAATAGTGAGGAAAAATCGGAGAGAAATGTCCTCGATTTGTTTTTTAATACATCAAGTTTATTGACGAAAATTTCCATATAATACTGTGAATTATTACGATAGTTCTCCGTTAACGTAGTTCATATAAATCGTCTAGAATTCAGAAACTCTAGGATGAAGGATATTATCAACTTATCTAATAAACAAACGTAAAAAATTTGAAAAAATTAAGTAGTGCGTGGTCATAGGATTTAAATACATCGAGCCTCATCTTATTCACAGCTCTTATTTCGCATGCATACTACGAAATATCTCAGCTTCTCTCTAAGCAGGTTAATCATTTACACTCTGCTACGTGGCCACTTTTGGACTCGCCCTTTTCATCTAAACTGAAGCACACTGTAACAGTACTGTCGCATAGCGATCCCGACCGTAAAAGAACGAGCTCCGTTGGGGCCCGAGCTTATATACCGTAGAATTTGGAATTGACTCGCGTAGTCATCTCCCTCTACTACAGTTCTTCGGCCTTTGTCCCACAGAGGTAACGTGGGGAGCACTATTGGGCTGCTATACAGTGGAACCCCGCATACTTTACCTATACACAGTTAACATCGGTAAATAGAGGGGCACGTCTCGGGATTTTGACTGGACCACTCTGCGAGAGAGCGTGAGACGCCCGAATGTTTCGCGTGCCTTCCTGATAAAAATAAATTATAGAGACTGATACAGCTCGATAAAATTTGAATGGGATTTAAGGGGAGGGAGTCAGATCAAAAAAATTGTTTTTGGAAATTCAATATCATTTAAATCTTATTGCATATAAGAATGCCCAACGCACTATATTGTTGGTGCTCGATTAATAGATATTTTACTGTCGTCTGACTTGCATATGCTTTTAAATATTATCTTAAGTAAAGATCTTAGGTTTTCCATTCTGCGCATGATTCAGATCAAACTACTAGGCAAATTGGAATGGTTGACATCTCAATTTCTTCTTCATGAACAGATATACCGGCTAAATGGAGCAAATGTTAATAAAATGTAGTATTTTTTAAGTAACATAATTATTAATAAATAAATTTTATGCTATTTTCTAAATCAGTAATTAACTTTGCTTTCAGAATGAAAAAAAATAGTTTGCTCCATTTAGCCAGTGTATCTTTTCATGAAGAAGAAAATGAGGCGTCAATGATTCCAATCTGCCTAGTAGTTTGATCTGAATCATGCGCGGAATGGAAAACCTAAGAATTTTGCTTAAGATAATATTGAAAAGCATATGCTAGTCATACGACAGTAAAGAATTCTTTCATGGAGCATCCACAATATAGTGCATTGGGCATTTTTATATGCAATAGGATTTGGATGATATTAAATTTCCAAAATCAATTTTTTTTACCTGTCTCCCTCCCCTTAATCGTATGTTATCATCTCTATCTATTTTGGTCAATTTATACTAATTTAATCGTTGTTATTAATTTCCTATAGTTTTCGTTTTCTATGGATTAAATACGATAGATACTTTATATCAGAGCTGGGCAGTATTTCAGATACAAATATTTTAAATATGTATTTGAAATCCAATTGCATTTTGTATTTAGTATTTCAAATACTATCTAATCGTATATTTTATAATTTGTATTTTAAATACAAGTTAATACAGTATTTCGTATTTTTTATTTCAAACCGAAAATGCTTAAAATACTATTTGGAAAATGCATTTTTTACGGATCACTTTAGAGGGCCTTATAAATCTTGGTAAAAGGTTATCATCCGGCTGTCGTCTCTCTCATATTTGTACGGATTCGTGAACGATTGTTGAGGAGCTCAAGTTGATCTCGAGGTATTGCAATTTTTCGAAGACAAACGACGAGATTTCGAGATGCTAATCCTCTATCTTACATCAAAGAAATTGTTCCTGCGGAGTAATACCAATCTACCTTCTTCAGCAGCAGTAGAAAGGCGTCGTTGTTTTGAAAGGCAATGGGTATGACTAGTTTCGTACAGATTTTTTAATCTAATAAAAATTTGTCATTAATTTTACATTAACAAGTGATATTGTTCGTACTAAAGAGTAGATAGTCTATATCATATCATATCGTGTATCGTATACCAAGAATAGTGTATATCGTAAGCAATATTAGTGATAGAGTGCTAATATACCAAATGTTCAAGCTTCTCCTTTTACAATTCTTATTACGATACATATTTAGCTATACGTAAAAAATGCATTTTTGGTATTCTCAATTTCTAAAAATACATATTTGTATTTTAGTTATCGTGCAATACGTATTTGTATTTTGTGCACAAAGTACTGGACACGTGAGTATCTTATTTTATGTATTTCAAGTACAAGGTTGGCCTGTATCTTGTATTTTGTATTTAAAATATATATTTAACCTGTATTTTGCCCAGGTCTGCTTTATATTGAATTTATCGTGTTATATCATAAATATATAATTTAACATTAATCGTTCGCAATCAAAGAGGCATCAATAGTGATCCTATCATTTTCGATCGTCTCACAATTATAGAAAGTACAGTAGCCTCCCACTAAGTGCTCGCTCGCTAAGGGCTCGCCGAGGCGCCTTCCCCGAGCTCTGCCGATCTCGGCCGAATGCGGCCCGAGCTCGCAGAATCTTTACGGAGAGGTGGTAACTCGCTAAGTGCTCGTTTTTACCCCTACAGCCCCGTAGGCGAGCACTTAGCGGGAGGCTACTGTATATCGGAATCCATCGTATGTGTTCAGACTGAAAGAATTATCATAATCTATCGTAAAATCCTGATATAAATTAAACAGTTTTCTATAATTTATACAATAATTTCATGTTGATTGATTCTTTTGTTTTCTCATCATTTCACAGCAATAGAGAGTCTATCATAATGAATCTTGAATATGATAAATATTTGAATCCAAAGATTTGTGAATGAACCTTTTTTTAAATGAAAAATTTACCATTATTATTATTACTCCTACGATCGTATATTTTTATTATTATCTTTAATACAAAAATAATGGTATTTATAATAATATTCTAGAATAGGGAAGAAATATATATGATTTCGTTCATAAATTTATCATAGTACTTGTACTTCGTACATTCGCGAACCACAGTCCGTATTCGGAACGATAGGAATTTTAAAAATCGTTTTCTATCATTTATTTTTACCAGGGCTGATTGGTTCTTCAGGTTGTGCGCATTAGGTAACCTGTGGGAGGTTCCACTATACTTTAAGTTTCTTTTTCTTTCTTTGCTTTTTATGGGGGTGGTAGGTGTGATTGTGATGGAAAAATGTGAATGGCGCGCGGGTTGTCGTGCAGGTAGCGTACGAGAAAAACGCTCCTGAGACCCCAAACGAAGCGGAGCCTGGTAAGGTTTAACGTGATGTGTTAGTGCTCGGTCGGTAACAAAAACTGTAAAGCGTTGTTTTTGGTCACAATTGATGTTTCAGACAAAAGACGAGAAGTACTGACTGCGTCTTGGTACTCTGCAGTCAGTACTTCTCGACTTTTATTCGAAAAATTAACCGTGGCGAAGAATAACACTTTGGGAACATTCAGCTGTCTCACTCGCACTTATGACGATCTGAGAGAGATAGACGATATATGTATAACACATCACCTTAACTGCATTTTTCTTCTGACAGTTTTCTTAAGGTAATGTGACACATGTTCGAAAACTGCAATCGATATCGAAAACTGTAATCAAATCTACTCAAAGCCGGTTAATATTTCAGACAAAAGCAAATTAGCTTTGACTTCGTCTATCTACGACGGAGTAAAACCTATTTTTTTTCATCTAAAATATTAAGCGCCACTGAGTAGTTTTGATTACAGTTTTTTATACCGATTGCAGTTTCCCAGCAGTTTTCGAACATGTGTCACATCACCTTAAGGGGAGGTGAAACTTACTCAGTCGGTAACAAAAACTGTAATCAATCTTTCAGAGGACACCGAACGTTTTTTGATAAACGGAAAGTTTTACATCATTGGTCTCTTAATTCTGCATGATGTAAAACTTTCGATTTTTTTAAAAAAAGATCAAGTTTCTGAGAATTCTTGTTCCGAAAGATATTCGCTATCTTTCGGGTAGTTTAAAGGATCTGGATGAGTTGGGGCTAGAAACACAGGTTGATTTTTAAGATTTTTTTCTGTTGAGAATGGGTAAGATTTACGTGATCAGGATTTGACACATAATTAATATATAGTCTTGCCAAGTTTGAGATTTTTTTCTTATGGACAAAGATTATTAAATAATTTATCTGTTTGATTTACTTCAAATTCGGAACGAGCATAGTTCACAACATTTTTTATCGTTAAATAATAATTTTCATGATGTTATGGTGCTATGGCCGAATTATAATGATGAGTTGGTGATTTGTCGGCTTATTAATAAAAATAAAATAATAAAATAAGTTCTATAATTAGTACACCGCAGTGGTGTGTTATTTGCACCATATCAATATATTAGTTTTCTAAGAGTTTTTTTTATTAAAAAGTTTTTTAGTTAATTTTTCTTCTCTAAATATTGAATATTCTCTTTTAAAATCTCAAAGTTTTGATTAATCTTGATATTAATGTTATTAGTGTTAAGAATCTTTCTTGTTTCTGTCTCGTTTTTTCCTTATTCCCTATTCATGAGTGCACCAGTGATAGTTATTTCTTTTTAAATACATTAAAAATAATTACTGTATTTCTTAATTATATTACTAGGTTCTTTAAGATTCTAGATAGTTGATAAATGGTTAATTAAAGTTAATGGCTTATTTTATTATTTCATTTTTATTATTTCTGTAGTAAAAACGTGTACTGAAGAGGACCCAGACCAGGGTCGAAACGTTTATAAATAAAGAAATTTAATTCTTTACACCGGCCGTCAATAGCCGACAAACAATCAACTAGTCATAATAATTTTCATGGTAGCCATATAGATATTGTTTATTATAACATCAGTCATACTTTCCGTCATCGTCATTACATGAATTAAAATTGTTTTAAAAAAATACTGTATGAACTGATTCAATGCGTACACTATCGTATCGATGACATAAAATGTAATGAATGTATTAAATAATGCATCAAGTATATGTTAATTAAATACATTTATATCGTCAGAAATATTGCGTATAAAATATATAGGCCCTTTTCGCGCCTTTCAAGATTCTTAAGTCGTATCGCTGCTATAGCGTTTTTAACGTTACCGGGCACGACTTCTGGAGAACACATTACTCCGATCGTTTGCCCCGCAATATTTTATTTTATAACGATTTTATTACATCCTTATCGGCAGATGGTCGAACCTTCCCAGTCTTCCCACTACATTACTATATATAATCTGAGCGGCTTTATTTTTACAATGCCGTAATAACTGTGCAGACAAAATATTTTTTTCTTGGTAAAACTTCATCCCAAAAATGTCAAGAATTACATAAATCCACTTTCATTCAATTCTTAACATTTCTAGTTGCATACGAGATGAGTACCATTTTTGCTACATCGCCCGTGTATAAGAATATAATTTTAATAATTAATTATCCGACCATGCTGTACATTAATATAAAATTTGCCATGAACATGCGATTACTATAATAGCCGCATAACCTGCATATATATGAACTATTTTTTTTTAATTTTGTTTCTTTTCCGTATGCCTTCTTCAGGCTTTTACGTTGCCCCTCTCCCCTTCTTCACCGTTCCATCCTAGACACCCCTTTCCCCGTTCACTTCATAGAGACCCCCCTTAGAGTGTTGTCCGCAGCCACTCATCCTAATGCACTACTGTATCGCATTTGCACGAGGGCACTGGAAAACTGCGAAAAACCTGGCCGATACAGACGGCTTTATTTTTGAAGCGAGGAAACTAGGCAGTGCGTGAGACTTGCATCATGGACGCTTGTAATAATGCATAGTATTCGCTGCAATATTTTATTGTTATATGCAACATCAATTTGTTGTCCGCAAGCGTCCATGATGCAAATCTCACGCACTGCCTAGTTCCTTCGGTTCCGATAGATGGCCAACGGGATAGGACTTTCTCGCGCTAATTGTCATTTGGCCCCTATATAAGAGGTGGAATATTCAATCTTCGTCACTTCCAATTTTTGTGTAACTTCAATCGTCCGACTCGCAACTGCCTAGCGGCAACAGTGAGTATTGGGAAAAAAAGTCGCTCTGAGCCGATATCACGCTCTTCTATATTCACTACTATCAGTGAATATGGTAAAAATATAAATATTACATGTAATTATAAACAAAACACTTTTTGCCATACACACTCCATTTATTAACGAAATCGAATGTGATGGTAGACCATGATAAATATAAACCATACTATTCACAAGAAGTCATTTCACATGTCATATAAATCCACATCCAGTGGGACATGCCGCCCAAAGATGGCGATAGCCAGGAGGAAAGGAGAAGAAGAAGAAGAAATCCACATCCAAGCGTTCGCTCTGCACCATGTCTTTGTTATAATACACAAAAGTATTATGAATCTAGCAACAAATAGTAAATATGTTGAACTACTAACCGATCTCAGCATTTACTATACTGGATGATAAGAATAAATAAACATAATTAGAAAATAACAATGAATTTTATATGCCTTTATTGTTCTACAACCGTTCAAAATACTTTATAAATAGTAAAAGAACGAAGAGTTGCAACTAACATACAGAAATAATTAACATAGCTACGAAATATGGTACATAGTAACTATATTTTTATTGATTACGATAACCATACACTGAGAAAAATGCATGGGACAAACACGTCAAATATAGTGAGTTCTACTATACAAATAGTTATTCGTATCATAATTTAGTCGTTGGTTACATTATTTATTGTTGCGGTATCAATAAATCATTACCGTTCTCTCAGGGAAACATATTTCATAGTAAAAGTATGGTTACTCCGACCATATTTTTCTCTCAGTGTTGATTTCATAAATGTGTTAAATATATCATAGTTTTATTGTTACAGTTTTAACGATAAGTTATAGTATTCTTAAGTGTGGCGCATATTTAGATTCACTATCCAAACTTCATAGTTTCCTTAACTTCACGACAATAGTTCGGTAAACCATATAAAAGCTGATTCAACTATAAAATATGGTTCCACATATTATAAATTTTTTACTATGGTATTATTGTTGGAAATACCATGGTCTTTTTTCTTCAGATAGAAAGAGTCGGCCCTAAAAGACGTCATACACAACTACTACATTACAGACAATTGTTTTCTTTCATACAAAATTTGTACATGTTTATAAAACCTGCAGATTATTGGTACAAAATAATAACTATTAAGTCAAATATATGATTAATGTGTATAAAACAAAATAATGTAAGTTTACAGCATTGATTTACTACAATACCTTTCGATTTCTAAGCGACTTTCCGCTGAGTATCCGTTCTCCAATAATGATATCATCAAGACTACCGGTTGCTGTGAGAAATATCGAACAAAAAAAACCCGTCGCTAAGTTTCCCGCCTGTCCCCATAAGAGAAATCCTGCTTCTTGGGGCAATAATCGGAGAATTGTATATTTATCGCGACATTCCGCTCGATTAAATCATTCCGGAGTCCAGCGCCGTGGAATTTCCGCGTAGAAGTTTGCATTATAAAAGCGGTGTCGAGTTCTACATAGAGACGCATGGTATTTGAACGTTATAGGGCGTTATCTTGTACAGAGAAGTGGGTGCACCGGCTTATTTTGATTTTTCTTTTTTTATTATTTTTTATGAAGTTGGAGCATAAGGCTCTTCGGACGCTTCGTTGAATTACCCACTGTGTGACCTATAATTTGGACACTATTTCACGTGGCGTAAGCATGCAATCACGAAAAGGTGTTTCTCCCTCGCGGTCGCGCGCGCTTTTTATAAGTGGCCTTCCATACGAACCCTAGATGAAGAATTTATCGGTAAAAGAGGCGAGTCTCGTGTTACGAACGATCACGAGGTTGCGATCATCGGGATCACTAATATCAGCTGTCTATGGATGTACATATGCGCATACGAAGCATCCTCTGTCAATTTTTTTTTCACCTCTCACAGATACTTTTCAAAATAGCCAGATTTTACAACTACTTCATAGTACGTTCTGCAATTTTTTCAGTTTTTAAATCCTTTATTTTAGATAACGATGCATGTTGCTTCCTCATAGAGGAAGCTTTGTTTCATGAAAAAAATAAAAAATTTCGAGATTTTTATGTCAGGACACTGAGAATTGTCTAAAACGTCCAGAAAAGTGATGTAAAAAAAATGTCCGTATGTATGTGTGTGTGTGTGTGTGTGTGTGTATGTTTGTATGTATGTATACCACTCCGAAAATTCGAACTCCGATAACTCAAGAACGGTTTTGTATATCGCGCTCAAATTCGGCAGAAATGTAGCAGCAGACCCTCTTCAACTGTAGCACTATTTGACAAAATCTGTACGAAAATTTCGATTTTACGCCGTTTCGGATTTTTTTAAAAAAGGAGGTGGTCGCTCTAACTTTCGTAAAATTTAGTCTATTTTGTTAAATAGTTGGATATAAGAGCAGGTGTACTCAATGTTGTTTGGTATTGAATTTGGCTCGAATCGGTAAAGTGGTTCAGATTTTATGGAATTTTGAATTTTTCAAAAAATTGACACTATCGCTCTATTGTAACTTTTGCAAAACTTGAGCTAGCGAGCTCAAATTTTGTATATAAATGGAACAATATTTAGCCATTATATATGTATAATTTAGTGACAAATGTGTCACTAAATTATACATATATAATGGCCATGTTATACACGGTATGAAATTTGTGATTTTATGGAATGTTGAATTATTTTAAAAAATATATGTTATTACATTCACTTTCGGAAACGCTCTAATAATAACGAAATAACGGAATAACGAAATAGAAAAAGCGAATTCACAACATGTTCATTTATCTAATTTAAACAAGGATGCAAAGTAGAACCTTGCACATTGCTTTCTCATTATTTTACGCTTTTTACAAAGCTTCCTCTATGAGGAATCCAAAATTGAATAACATACTGTTTCTTTACTCGTGCATGCAAAATCCTCGTTTGCCCACCGTTCGCAGACATGCAAAATGGCCGATTGACGCACTAGTGCGCAAAACATTTTGCGCACCCCTCATTTTGCACACTGCTCCCTGGATTTTGCTCACTGCTTGAAGCTTCAGCTCATTTTGCATATCTGTAAACGTCGGACAAACTCGGATTTGGCATTGCACTCATAAAGAAATGCTTCGCCGAGGCTTCATACTGTCTTCACGCGAGCAGTGCGCAAAACGCTTCTTTGGCCTCTTGTATCGAAATATACTATTTCTTTACGAGGGCAATTCAAAATCCGAGTTTGTCCGACGTTTACAGACATGCAAAATGAGCTGCAACTTCAAGCAGTGAGCAAAATCCAATGAACAGTGTGCAAAATGAGGGAGCCAGTGCGCAAAATGTTTTTTGTAACACGTGCATGAACAGCGGCGCTTTTCATGGCAGTTTTGCGGGCCGAAAGTGGGTAGTTTCATAGCAGTGTTGAAACGATAGGTTGGCGCATGCGCAGTTCGCGATTCCTTCACTTTCGACCCTGCTGTTTCACTTTCAACCCTAGGGTGGGAAGTTGGTAACCTCACTTTTCACTGTTCGTCCCGCAAAACTACCATTTAAAGCACCACTATTCATGCACTTGTTACAAAAAAATATGGTCTACAACACGGGCCAAAATTGGCGTTTGCGACTCGTGTGATTGCAGCCCTCGCTTTGCTCGGGCGGCAAACCTCCCGCCCGTCGCAATCGCCAACTTTTGGCCCTTGTTGCACAATATACTATTGCGCACTAGTGCGTCAATCGGCCATTTTGCAAGTCTGCGAATGGTGGGCAAACGAGGATTTCGCATGCACGAATAAAGAAAAATATGGTTCGATACATGAGGCCAAAGGATCGTTCTGTGTACTGTCTTTACGCGAGCAGTGCGCAAAACGCTCCTTTGGCCTCTTGTATCGAAATATACTATTTTGCTTCCTCATAGAGGAAGCTTTGTTAAAAGCGAAAAATAATGAGGAAGTAATGTGCAAGGTTCTATTTTGCATCCTTTTTCTTCCTCATAGAGGATATTTGGTTTTCGTGAGATTTTGTTTTTTTTTTCGAGTTTTCCATATCGGGTCATTAAAAATAGACGAAATCGTCGACGAAAGTGGTTTTCAAAAAATATATGCGTGTGCGTGTGCTTGTGAGTGTGTGGTCAGCATTCAAAATTCAAACTTACATATGTCAAGAACGGCTTTAACAATCGAGCTGAAATTTAGCTCTTATGTGAAGCAGGTAGCCGCTTTTGTTTGTGATAATTTTTAAAAAAATTCAAAAGTATGTTTAAATTTTATTTCATTTTACAATTTTCGAAAAATGACTGTACGCGTTCTAGCTTACGCAAATTTTTAGATGTAGAGCTAAATAATTTTTTATGAATAAAGGTATGATAGAGGAAGATTGATATTGAATTTGGGATGAATCTATAAAAAAGTTAGGTTTTTATGAGTTTTGATTTTTTTTTAAATTTACATTGTGCTCTAACTCACGTGAAATCTCACCAAATCAACTTAAATTTTCTACAGACGAAAAATAACATTCAGCGCAGCTACGTACCAAATTTGGTGATGATCGGCGGTTTGGATTTTACATGATTTGGAATTTTTTCCAAATTATCGAGGTAAAATATAATTCACAGAAAAATAATGTTTCGACACCAAATTTGTACTAGCATATCAGCTTATACCGATATTAAAAAAAAATTGGTTAACCTCATAAATTTAACAATTTTTCGAGTGGTGTTGACCGATTTCTTAAAGATGTGGGAGGAAGTTTCGGCAACGGTACAGTCAATATCAAGAATCAAATTCCTGTTTTACGTTTCGGCCCTGTGTCCAGGCCCTCTTCAGAAGGGTTTTATTTTGTGTTTTTCAAATCTATGAACAACAATTTCTTTTTGTCCACCAGAGGTGGACTTTTTCCACGTCTACAAAGACAAATAGAAATTGTTCATAGCTTTGAAAAACACAAAATAAAACCCTTCTGAAGAGCGCCTGGACACAGAGCCGAAACGTAAAACAGGAATTTAAATCTTGATATTGACGTTCCATTGCCGAAACTTCCTCCCACATCTCATAACTTCAATTTTTCTATAACAAAAGTGGAAATCATTATTTTCCCCATACAAGCCGTTTTTATTGCTGTGTAAAATTGAAAGAATACTCAAACGTACGATCGATTTTTTTTTCAGACAACCACACTGAGATCGATCGATCTATCGGATTACAAATATAAAATTCAAATAACATGAATAAAACTCATTATTTCAATGGGTTTTCAAAACGACAAAACACAAAAAACAAAATGTCTTGGCATAAAAGTTGTACTGCCACATCAGTTTTTAAAGATATTTTTCATCAACATTTTATCATCCCAATGATAAGATTTTCTAAAAAAAAAACTATTTTTCTTGCGCTGTAGAATTTCCGGAAAATGCAGATAATACTCCTAAAAAAGAAGTCGCCGGCTTGGGACGGACCGATTTTTCGTAGTAAAGAAAATAGTTTCTTCTTAGAAAAAGAACTTTATTTTTTTTTGTAAGAAAATACAAATTTTCAGGCGGACAGAACTTTTTTAAAAATGTCATTAACTTATGACAATACAACTTTCAGCCCGCGTTTTTTTCCTGTGTCTAATAATTATCGAGATACGTGAACTTAATAAAAATTCAGTATTGTCTACAATAATGAATTTTGAAGTCTGAAAAAAATTCACATAAAGTTCCATTAAGCAGTTATAAATCTGGCCAATTATGAAAAATATCTGAGAGGGTTGTGAAAAAAACATGGATGCATTGACTTCATATATCGATTTGTATTGCATGAATACCGCATATCCGATGTGCAGCGGCCTATAAGTCACTCTGCATGGGCAAGCACCGCGTCGATCCGAGATTATTTTAAGGCGACTTATAGTGTATGGCACCGTTGTGACGAAAATTTAGCAGAACTTAAAGCCAAAGGCAATAGGGGTGACGGCTTAACGAGGGTACTTAGTAGCTATTTCCAGACCCGAGTAGACACGGCTTGTACACAAAACAGACACTCATCTCTGCTGTTGCTTCTTCTACTTGTTTCGTTTTTTCTTATTTAAGGTACAGTGACGGAACACGAGATTAATCTTGACGTTGCCAATACGCTTCGCATTGCAATCGGTTATACGTCATCTTGCGAAGCTATACAGAGTGCAGCTAATTCGTGGAACTCAGCCACGGAACGTTGCTGCTCTGGATAATTGTAATATTTGACTTCTAGTGAATAATTAAAATTTTCTCTTTTATCGCTAAGTTACAAACTAAACTGTACATTCTCTCATGAATGTTACTGCTATTTCATAGTATGTAATTCGCTCTGTTAAAAGGCTCTTGCTCTAAAAGTGTTGGTGGTAGATTATAGTTTGGCCGTAAATGAGAATACGTAAGGAGAATTGCAATGCATCGCTATGGAAATTGCTATTAGTCTAGGAAAGGAAAACAGGGATAATAAGAGTCGCTTAAGAGAATTTTTGCTGATTGTTTTATTTGGCACCTGGGGAAAGATTTGTGTCTCCTATAGAAATTCTTAACTGCAGACTTGTAATCAGCGACTATAAAATCAAGCGGAAAAGAACTTGTTATTTAAATTGATCAGACGGATCAGCTGTAAATAATTGAAGCAGAAGTAAGTGACTTTGAATAAATATAGAACTTGGCATGTGCACATTTTCAACCTGGATCTTTGGGGATTTTTATTTTTGTAAGATTATTACTGATTAGGGATGCTTTATACATATGGGAGATTCCAGCTGAATTTTTCATGCTCTGACCCTGGCCCCCGTTAATAATCTTAATTATTTTTGTCAAATGGGATTTTGAAAAAGGAAATATACGTTTTTTTGTTTGACGCTACGACTAATATTTTCAACACACGAATTTTTGTAAAAACTTGAATTTTTCGGGATTTATATATATATGAGGGATTCCATCCCGATTCGACCGGGGTCTGACCCTCGACCTCCTTGATTTGGCTCGTAATTTTTTGTAGGATTGGTTAGACCCTCAGATGCACCAGATTTTATTTTTTATTTTTTCTATGCAAATTTATTTTTAAATATTTTTTAAAAGTAATAAATTGAATGCCCTAATTTTAAAATCTGAAAAAATTCTGAAAAATACTTTGTTGAATATCAAAATTTTGTAGCTTATAGCCAAAGTGGGCAAAATTTTTCTTCTTATAGTTTTTAAACTTTTTTGATTTAAACAAATTATGAAAAAATAAAAAAATAAAATCTACTACAAGCAATTGGTGAAACGTTTATTTATGTGAACTTGGATTTTTTAAATAATTTATTCAGATTTTTAGGAATTTGTCAAATTTTTCTGAACTAAGACTATTCCAGCATCATACACGCCACATTCTAGTACCAGCATGCCATAATTTAAAAATCTGAAATAATTCTGAAATGGTTACAACTCGTGGTTACAATTCTGACTACAACTCGTGAAACGTTCCAACGATCAAGTTAAAATTTTCACTCCTTTAATTGTTGTCATTTTTGACAAAATGTAAGTAGAAATTGACATTTTATAGATTTTCGAGTTGTTCAAATAAGGCTGTGGTTGCTCTAACTTTCGTAAAATTAATAATATTTTGATAAAGTATTTCTAATTTTAGGATGTTTTTCATTTTTTGAAGAAAAAAAAATGACGTTTTCGTATTCCCTTTCGCAAAACATTATAGATAGTAAACCCAAATTTTGTATCTAAACGAAATAATATTTGGTGATACCGTTTATAAAATTTAGTGGAGATCAGTAGAGAGGTTCAAACTTCATGGGAATTTGAATTTTTCCTTATTATTTCTTCGTGAACAAAATTGCGCTAAATTTTAATTTCTGAATTTATATAAAACAAGAATGCAAAGTAGAACCTGTGCAAGATTACTTTCTAATTTTTTTTCATCTTAGAAAACTTTCCGGTAACCCGAAAAATAATAAGGAAGCACGGTTATAATTTGCATCCTGGTTTCTTAAATACTAGAAGAGTTCTTTAAAAAATCATATGTATTTTAAAAACTCAGGTAATTCGTTAAAAAATAATAAGTTTAACATTCTAATTTCCATTATAATCGATATTATATTCAGTGATACAAATTTATTCTAAAATTTTCTTAACTGTTATATATTTGAAGCATTCTCTGTCAATTCAGCCACTTTTTTTTTCGACCCTCTCCGATTTGCCCTGTAATTGATTATATGAATGTACCACTAAAAGACACTCTATGTGAATTTTTTCAGATTTTTAAAAATAATTTTTCAGAAAATGGCTTTTTTTTATTCAAGTGCAAATATCTCAGAATTTTGAAGTTACTGAAAAAAAATGTCTGCACGTAAAAGTTGTTGTTTATTGTTAGCTTTCGAGCGGAATATTCCAAATAATTGTCACGTTCCTGTGAGTATGATTTTTTTCCGAAAAATGGAGGCATTATTTTTTAATTAAAAAAAGGATATTTTTTTTTACTGAAAAAATTACAGAGTATTGCTACATGACTGTTGATATCACAAAAAAATCGCCAGAGTGGCACCGATCGATCTTCTGGTATTAAAAAATGCATTTGTGTGAAAGTTCCGAAAAACGGAACTATTATTATTTTTTTGATAAAGAAAAAGGTTACTTTTTTTTGGCTAATAAAATTACAGAATATTCTTGCATGACTGTAGATATTGCAAAAAAATCATCAGACTGGTACGGATCGAGCTTCCGATATAAAAAAAAATAATTCCCACGTTTTTCGAAACTTCCACACGAATAATTTTTTTAATACCGTAAGCTCGACTCGTAGCACTCTGATGATTTTTTTGCAATATCTACAGTGATGCAAGAATACTCTGTAATTTCATTAGCCAAAAAAAAGTAACCTTTTTTTTATCAAAAAAATAATAATGCCCCCGTTTTTCGGAACTTTCACACAAATGCATTTTTTAATACCAAAAGATCGATCGGTGCCACTCTGGCCATTTTTTTGTGGTATCAACAGTCATGTAGCAATACTCTGTAATTTTTTCAGTAAAAAAAAATATCCTTTTTTTAATTAAAAAATAATTCCTCCATTTTTCGGAAAAAAATCATACTCAGGAACGTGACAATTATTTGGTGTATTCCGCTCGAAATCTAACAATAAACGACAACTTTTATGTGCAGACATTTTTTTTCAGTAACTTCAAAATTCTGAGATATTTGCACTTGAATAAAAGAAGCCAGTTTCTAAAAAATTATTTTTAAATATGTGAAAAAATTCACATAGAGTGTCTTTTAGTGGTACATTCATATAACCAATTACAGGGCAAATCGGAGAGGGCCGAAAAAAAAGTGGCTGGATTGACGGAGAATGCTTCATTTATACCAATAACCAGTTACAAAGACACTTGTAAAGTGTGTCTACAATTTTCACAGAATTTTTCTCGACTAAAACGAGAACTTGTACTAAACGCATTAAAAAATAAATGAACTGTATTTCTCCATTTTTTACTTGCAAATTTTCATGAAATTTTGTTCTGAATGATTTTTCTTTGTTGTTCCTGAAAAGTTGACGATTCACAGGAAACTTTATAAACACTGCAAGTTATTACTATCGAATTATACATATAAAAATGATTTTATCATACATTTTTATTTCAGATAAGTTGTATTGATATACTTTGGGGAATTGAGGTAGTTGTTAAAAATTCGGTGACCGCTGCTGCCTGCTGATTCGTATTGCCCTACACAAAGAGTCAATGCCGAGGAGTTTCAGTCTGGTGATCATCGCAGAAGAAACGAGGAGTGCTAGGCGTTCTTCAATTGGCGATTACGACCTCGTAAATTCATTTCGAGTTCGAGCCAAAAGAACGTCGGGACCGTGTGCACCTCGTTGCTGTGGCAAGCGGGAGCTTTTTCAGCCGATGATCTGAATCCTAACGTCCAGAAGCGCGTATATAACGCGCATTAATACCATTAATACCATTCAGCGTTAAAGCGCACGTTGAGGAATCCAGATCATCGACGTGATCGGTACTTATCCGTTTAAAAGTGCTTTTCCATTTCGCACTAACGTCATTCATGCGTTGCGAGCGATGTCGATGCAATAAGTCGTCACGAGTGAGAGAAACGAATTTATGAATGACTCGAAAGAGGCCAAGAAAAAAATAAAGCCTTGACTAATTATGTATCACATAATTATATTCCAAGAGCGTGCCTAAAAAGCGATTGCGATGAGAAAATAAAAATCGCTAATGGACGGCACGTGGCAGCCAGGATGTGTGGCTGGTGACGAATTGCCTTGACTGTCCCTGACCACTGAGATATAACGCTGATAAGGGGATGCTGAAGTTAGAACTAGTCACGTACTTATTAACTATATCACTCAATGGCCATTCAGAATTCCGTGACTAGAACCGTTGTCAAACAATTCTGACGTCGAGTACGACATTGAGAATGGGAATGTAATATTCTTTTTTTAGCAAACACGGAATGTATATGTGTTTTTCTAATTATTGGAAGGTGTTGTCATCCAGTGAAATAAGCATATTGAATAACTTCTGACAAGCTCTGTAATCGAACTGTTGTGCCAGATTTAACTCACCTCTTAACTCTCTTCGTTAGTTTTAGATTTTTTTTTCATTAATTAAAAGATTGAGGAGGTTGGAACACTTCATTCTAGTAAAATCTGTGCTAAAGATTTATGATCATTTTCAAATTGTTTTACCGTTTAAAACTATGATACTTTTAGCACAAAAGTTTTAGTCCAGATAAACTGTTTATTTATTTTCAGCAATAAAAAATTGGTTAATGTCATTTTTTTATCTTTAGAATTTTAGCTATTTAAATTTTATTGGATTTTGAATGCTCCAAAAAAAAAGTATGCGCGCTCTAACCAACGAAAAATTTTAGTTTTTAATTTTTCGAAGAAATTTCATTGTTATTATAACTAACGACATATTCGAGGACTTCACCTCTAATTGTATAGAGACGTACTAATAATTAGCAATAGTAGATATCAAATTTGATGAAGATCAATAAAGCGGTTCGAATTTTATAGCAATTATAATTTTATATTTCAAACCGCTTCTGCTTCTAATGCATCTAACGAAATTGGCTGTAACTTCATACATGTCCGTAATGACATCACAGGATATTTCGTACGGAATTCGGAGAAAAATGTCTGATGCATTAGAATTTAATACGGACTTTTCATTTAATTTTTACGTACCCCCATAGAAATTTTTGTACGACAATTAGTATTGGAAGTTTGTTTGCGCATACGCGTATATTAAATTTAATATACAAATATTAATGAATTTACAACAGTTTACACTAAAAACTTCATAAAAGTTGTGTTTATAATACAATTATTGGAATTTTACAACATATCTGTATATTAAATAAAATTTAAATACGATATCTGCAAAAGAACTTCCAATACATATATTAAGGGGATGCTGGAGTCGATTTTTCTATCGATGCTGGTCGGTAAGTTTCCCGATTATGACACAGATGGCGCCGACGTAGTCTGTTTACTTTTGGCAAAAGATACTGGATCTCCCGAAATTCAATATGGCCGCACACGATATGGCAACAGACCTTTGCTGTTAGATATAATGGTTTCTGGAAATTAGATATGTAAAATCAGACCGGACGTAAATTTTGTGATGATTTCTGAATATTTCAAAACCATCAGAATGTGGACTATACAAGCCAAATTCATGTACATATAGTGTATAGTACTTTCGCGTTTCAAAGGCGGGCAGCTTTTCCAAAAGTAAACAGACTACGTTGGCGCCATCTGTGTCCTAATGGGGAAACTTCATTCACGCTCTTCTTGGCCTACTCTGATCGCGAACAAACTGCGTAAACGTACTTTACAAACTACGTGCGCTTCTTTTGTGCTATCGCCAATTCAATTAATTGTCATAATATTTTTAACAGTGCACTTTTACGAAAAACCCAAAATACATGAAAGGCACGTGATTGTCTCATTAGGGTGACTTTTTCACGTACAACATCTGGCTCCCAAACGGATACGTGATTTTTTTTACTCCTGTGAGTTTGCCATGGATACGTTTTCATTTGGTTTATATATCTCCTTAATTCGAATGCATATTCAATACTGAAATATACGATACTATGCTCATCCCTTCATCAGGATTTACGTTATCGACCCGTGCAAAATCGCTCTCCTTTTATGCACACATACACACACGTAAATACACATCCAATCGATCATAAATTCATCGACGCCAGGCAATCAATTTCGAGTCCTCAATTTTCTCGCACGTGCAACAAATACTCGGTTCAAGCGATAATCTCAATTCGATGGAATAAAAATGTCTTCCTCGTTGTTACCTCTCGATTTGCTCTCGCCCTCTGTTGAGATGGGGCTGAAAAATCAGCGCACCGAGACGATACAAAAGATTCCACATATAAAATGCAGCGTTATATACCATACGCACGAAAATACACCGGGTAATCGCTGGTTATTTTATCGTAAACGGTAATGCTCGAAGCCGTTCTACTTATTCGCATTATATCCCCTCGCGAAATCACAGAGATGCTTCGTCTTCGTCTTCGTCTTCGTCGTTTGTTGTCCTCTTATTCGTAGTCGGCGCTTATACTTATGCACGTCGCGAGCTATCATTTTCGTGGATCATTACGCAATTGTTTGGCAAATGAAATGCATGTGCGTCTCTCAGCCCTGGTTTATATATGTATATATGTATACATATATATATATATATATATGTCTATATGTATATGTGTTGGATTGGAGAACTTATGCTTTCAAATTGAGATTTATTGGAAAATCGAGAAAGCTTATTTTCGACCCTCGAGTTCGATAGCGACAGGCCCCTCCGGGGCCGCGGATCGTTTCCATACGTGTAAGCCACCGACGCAGAGTCAGTCGAGCGCTCGCTTATCTAACGACTCGTTCGTGAATCATGATCGGTCTTCGAATGGATTCTCGACGTATGGAACGGGAACGACTGTGAGCGATATGGATGTTGGATATATATCTATATGTGTGTGTGTGTGTATGTGTATACGTTTTTGTAGGACGAAGGCAACGATGAATAAATAACGATTGGATTAATACCTCGGACGAACACTTTAAGGTAGTTTGTCTGCGAGCAATGAAATATTTTTGTTTCGACTCAATGACTAGCGAGTCACTGAAAAAATATTTTCGAATGCAGGAACTGAGACTGAGACGTTTTTTAAAATGTATCCTCTAGTGGTAGAGTTTTTAAATTGATATTTAATTAATAAAGCCAAGTTTAGGAGTTGCATTTTTAATTTCGCAATCTTTTTCATTCTTAAAATAAATATGGTTTGGTTTATCAATATTTGAAACTGGAGCACCTGACGATTGAATTTAAAAAAAAGTAAAGAACTGCAATACGATGCTTGAACATTTTTATTTAAGAAATTTTAATCATTTTAAAAAATTAATCTAAATTAATCAGACCATTGAAATACACGTTCTATGCATGGAGGCGAGATTTTCAAGTTTCAGTTTTTACTTCATTTGATTAATTTTATTAATGAAAAAGTAATGGTAAATTTTTAACGAGTCCTTTTTTTGTTTCATTTTTAACTCTTCTATTGTCTCTCCATTCGAATATTTTTGTTACGACATAATAAATTTGAATAAGGAGAAAAAGAAAATGACCTTAAAATATGTTGAAATAGGTAAATACTATAGAACAATAGATACGGCATTACGACAAAAAATGTTATAAACTATGCTATGTTCGAATTTAAACTGAATCGGACGAATGGATTAACCGCCGTCACCTTGATTAGATAATAATAACTGTATTGCTTACCAATATTTTTTAATAAAAAAGACTCGGCAAGACTATGTATTAGGTATCTGTAAAATCCCGACTTTCTTATCCCAATATTGTCATCAGAAAATAAAATTGAAAATCGTCTTGTTTTGGGCCTGAAGTTTATGTAGACACCTTAGTATTATCTAATTTAGAAAACAATAATAGTACATTTTAAAAACTATAAGAGCGTAGAATAAAAATATTGGCCACTTTTCTTAAATTAAAATCGTGCATGTTACTTGAAATATTCGATACCATCTAATCTATGTCCACTATATTATGACGTCTCCCATTCATAGTGATCTTTTGTGGTAATATAATTATTAAATTATTAAATAATTACCGTGACTGGAAAAATTCTAAAAATAATTAATGAAATCATTAAAATAACATTTTTTTTGGGGTAGCGTAATTTTTTTTCCTGTCATGTATGTACCCCTTAAGTACCGAAGTAGAAGCTAGCAAAGTTTGATACAAATGAGTTCAGACATTCGACTGTAATCGCGTTTTATTTCTGGTCACTCGTTTAGTAATAATGATAATAATTATTATAAATGAATAGAGTAATTAAAACTATTTAATATGCAGTATTCATGTGGAGTGCGTTTATCATTTAGTGCTACAATACGGCTAAAACACTATTAATAGAAATGTATTCGAAGCTGCGGATGGTTTTGGTATCTGAATGTGAAAAGATATGACAAGCGGCGAATCGCCATTTGTACCATCAATCCTCTCTGTTGGTACTCTGCCGACGATCGATCGATCACGCAGCAGGCTTCCGGCGATTAATAAGAGATCTAATTAATATCACGTAGATCATCGAGATTTACATAATTGAGCTCTCCGACTAGAGTTATTTGTCCGAAGGCACTCGGTGGTCTTCCATTTCGTATCTTTCGACCGTGGCTTCAACATTTGTCAACAAATGTGACGCGAACTTCCTTTTCATCGTTGCTACCCGAGCAGAAATTTGTTCTGGCTGAGGTCCAGGCCTCATTAGATTTTCCTTAATTAGTAATCGGGCCCGGATAAGGCGGCTCCATCCGGTCCGGATATGGCATGTAACGCCATTTCTGATCTAGCCGCGATCAGGCTGCAAATCCGGACCTTATCAGGTTGCTAACCTGGCCGCTAACAGGCTCCCAAGCTTGCTGCGATCAGGTTACTAAACCGGCCAGATCAGGCTCCTGATCTGGTCCATAGTAAAAAATGAGAATGCCCGTTTAATTATTGGAAGTTTATTCTGGTACCATACATACATGGTCTTGGAAGCTTTAAAAACTAAGATTTACTGTTTTATTTTTTAGCTAACCTAATTGACATATTCAGGTCTGATAATAATGGAAATATCTTGCAGATACAAAATATATACAAAACTCAAGACGAAAACAGAATAAAAATAAAAAGAACAGTGTGGAGTGTTAAAAAATGTATGTATCCGCAACCATGCGACTCATCAATTTTTAAAATGTGGCACGTAAAAAAACGCAACGTCGAAAAATATTGACGATAGAATCAATCAACCGCAAAATTATGATTTTGGATATAAGTGATGCAGTCGACGCGAAAATATATGTTTTCCCTTATACATGAATAATTGTGTGAGACACATACATAAAAATACAACTATTTGTAATCGGTAGTATTACAATAATAAACGACATTATATAGAAAATATCTCTCATTTATTTATTGTACAGTACTCTGATAATTTCGCCTGAAGTGGTCTATATTTTAAGTTAATTAGATTTGAATATTCAAATATTCTGACCAAAAGCGGGGCAGCATCTGGCGCATTTGAAATGTTGTACCTATACATAATCTGGGCGGGGTCGGGACCTCATTTAGCTAATCGAATCAGGAAAGCCCGATCGGTGCCTGATCGCGGCCTGATGGGGAATATTTCAGGCTAGCCAGTTTTGAAATGTTATACATCTACATTATATTTAGCTATCCTGAACGGGCATGCCTGACCTCATCCAGACCTGATGGCAGATCAGGCAAATTGAATTAATTTCTGCTCGGGTAATTTCGATTGCACTACAATAGAATTTCTATATCAATTTTTTAAAAATCTTATTGCTTGCAAATAATAAATGACATATTATCTAATTTAGGTATTTTTTCACGATTTGCGTTCATCGATTTGTTTTCAATTATTTGTTGAATTCGAATTGTTTGATCATTCGATGTCGCGATTGTTAATTTTTTTTATTTGCGAATATATGACATAAAAAAGATGCAAAGTAGAACCTTGCACATTGCTTCCTCATTATTTTTCGCTTTTTACAAAGCTCCCTCTGTGAGGAAGCAGTATGTTATTCAATTTTGGCTTCCTCATAGAGGAAGCTTTGTAAAAAGCGAAAAATAATGAGGAAGCAATGTGCAAGGTTTTACTTTGCATCTTTTTTTTTATACCTTGTCTCTTTTGCAGAGGTGTTTTATACAGCTATAAATTACCTCTGCAAACACCGTTACATCTAATTTTGATTAGATACAAATTTTTGTCGTACTTTCTCAACTTTTCCGGAAGTTATAGCGAAAATCTACATTTTTTTTAAAATGAAAAATGGTGTAAAATCCGAACGACTTTACCGATCATCACCAAATTTGGTACATGGCATTTCTGAATGTTATTTTTCGTCTGTACAAAATTTCTGTTCATTTGTTGAAATTCGACGTAATTTAGATCAAAATCTATTTTTTTCGAAAAATTCAAAATTCTATAAAATCCGAACCGCTTTACCGATTTCGTCGAAATTCAATACCATACAACATTGAACGTATCTTCAGTTATGAAGAACTATTTAGCCAAATCGGCGAACTTTTACGAAAGTTAGAGCGACCACGCCCTTTTTTCAACAAATTAAAATCAACATAAAATCTTAATGACTTCACATATTTTGGCAAAAATTACAACATTCAAAGAGGGGCAGCTACTCTACTTGCGTGCCAAATTTGAGCCGGATCGCTCGAACGGTTATCGAGTGAGAGGAGATTGAATTTTCGAAGCCCAGCACACACACACACACACACACACACATACATACATACGGACATTTTTTCTAAACCACTTTTCTCGACGTTTTAGGTGATTCTAAGCATACTGACATGAAAATCTCGAAAAAAAAAAATTTCATGAAAACAAAGCTTCCTCTATGAGGAAGCAAAAGGAGGCAAAGTAGAACTTTAAACATTGCTTCCTCATTAATTTCCATCTTTTGCAACGCCGCCTCTATGAGGAAGTTTCTTTATTTTATTTTTGGCTTCCTCATGGAGGAAGCTTTGCGAAACTGAAAATCATTGACGAAGCAATGTGCAAAGTTCTACTTTGCAGGCTTGTTTATGCTCTAGACATTTTTCTAAGAATTCAAAGTGTCGAAGAATTTTTGTTCGTGTAACCGATTTTTCTCCAATTTGTACTAAAACCTTGTACCATGGTAGTTCATATGTAGACCAAATTAGAACTCGGTATCTCATAATTTGCACAAGGCAGCGCTCACGCGAATGAGATTTTTCGAAAAAATTCAAAATTCCACCATTTGAACGGCTGGACAGATCAAATGTTCTTCTCAAATGTTTTTCGATGATAGTCCATGTGATAGTAACATTGACTTCTTTTTTTAATTTGGCGTCGAGTTACTACCGCGACTCTTGATATGTGATCAAAATTTAATATAAATCTCTGATAAATTGCAATTTTTTTTTCGCGACGGCATTTTTTTTTATTCACCCAAATCGAAATTTACCGACATATTGATAGTTCCTTTGACTAAATCCATCATTAACAATCAATAATCGTGAAATCATGTCGAAAATTGCAACCGGATATCTCAGAATTTATAGGAGATGAAGTCTGAAGACATTCTTTTAAAATTGAAATTGCAATAAAATTATAACCACTGTATCGATTATCGCCAAAATTGGTACACATCATGTTTTGTTGGTAGTCCATTTATGTACAAAACTTCAGCCCGATATCTCTCAAATTGCGAAAGTTATAGCGTGAAAACGATATTTTAAAAATTTTCAAAATGTTGTAAAATTTGAAATTTCCAACCGATTCGCGTCAACTACAATTTCAGGCGTTGTTGTATGACAGCCCACTTTCATGCCAAATTTGACGAAGATACATGTAAAATTACGACAGTTATTGTGTTTACAAGGAATCTGCCCATACACATACACACACACAGAGACACACATACAGATATTTTTTCTACACCACTTTTCTCGACGTTTTGGACCATTCTGAGTGTCCTGCCATTAAAGTTTTGAAATAAAAAAATTTCAAAATTCACAATTTTTTGCTATGTATGAAAAAGTTAAGTGGGCGACTAAAATTTCTACAAAAAATAGTGTAAACTTTAAAAAATATTGTAGTTTATAGGATAGCGGTTAAATTTTTTTTCTGCACTCCATACGCAAAAAATGGTGCCAGATTTTAACAAATTTCTTTTTTCTTTTATTTCCAAAAAAAATCGATCCATTTTTGGGAATTAATTTGTATCCCAGGAATACTCTAAATGTTATATATTTTGAATGAAATACTCTTTTATATTCCAAGTGTCGAGAAAACCGTTCCCGACACCTGGTCTGGTTTATTCGATGCGACAACAACGAAAGGACTACGACAGATTTATTCTCGGATTTCCGAAAGCCAATGTATCCTCGGGCAACAATTTAGGTATTATACACGAATGCTTGACGCCCGAACTATCCGTCTGGCGTCCTCCACAAAGAACTCCGGAGAGCAGCAGTGGGCGGAAAGAGGGCTTTTCCCACTGTGGTTAAGCTTTTACAATAGCTCCTTTAGAAGTGTGTGTACCTTTCAGCTATACGTTCTGTAACAGGAAAGAGTCTGGCGAGTGAGAAAATTGGTACGGTGACAGCAGCATACGTCTGAAGGGGTGTAAAAACACCCTCTCTAGTCTGACATATTGCCATGAAAAGTTTATCCTGTTTTCTGACAAAGCAAATATATGTCAAAGACCAAAATATTTGACACAAATTTGTCGTGCGAACCATTTAAATATATAGCCATAGAATTTCCTCTAAGTGTATGAATGTGACTGTTCATATACATAGAAAAAGAAAATTAAAAGATATCTCATTTTGCGTGAAAAATATATTCTTGGTATATGTCATATATTTAACGTCCGGATAAATATATTTTTTATATTTATTCCAGTAATATTTAAAAATATTTTATACAAACATCATTTTTTGTAAAAAAAAAAAGTTTGTATATGAAATATACATTCCCGCATTTTTTTTCCATGGCGCGATGAAAAAAAAATATACATATTTTCGCACATCTGCATGACTATATGTTAGTCCTATTTTTCTTTTTCTATGTCTCTCGGTTATTTAATTTTTTTAAATACGCCGAAAATAAAATGAAAAATGAGCAACGCGAAGACGTTGCTTTATTTATTGGATATTTATTCGATATTTTCTGAATTGACCATTACTGGATCAATTTTTTAACATTCCCAGTATTCGTTTCTGAATTCTATTCTATTTGAAAATATTTCCTTAGTAACTTGCAGTCATTTAGTAAAAAAAATGTTATTAAAAAAAATTCAATGTATTCATTAAAAATTTGAAGAAATTGCATGAAGTAAAAATGACAACTTGAAAACGTTGCTGTTTTTATTAAATGAACAATCAATTCGAAAAGTGTTTTTGAGTCTGTCCATGCATTCGAAATTTTTTTTTTCTCCAAGAGTAAATAAGCTATTGAGCAAAAAAAAACGTTTCAAGCATTCTTTCCTCTGACACACAGCCATAGGAAGAAAAAGTTGCAAAGTAGAATTTTGCACATTGTTTCCTCATTCACTTTCATTTTTCACAAAGCCAACCCTGTAAGAAGGGTATTTATTAATTTTGACTTCCTCATAGTGGAAGCTTTGTAAAAAATAAAAATGAATGAGGAAACAATGTGCAAAGTTCTGCTTTGCAACTTTTTTGTTATCTATACAGTTCCTGAAAAATTCAAAATCACGTAAAATCCAAATCGCTTTACCGATCTCGAACAGAGTTGGTAGGTAGCAGCGCTGAATGTTATTTTTCATCTGCAGAAAATTTCAGTTCATTTAATGAGATTTGACGTGAGTTAGAGCAAAACGAATATTTATTGAAAAATTTTAAATCCCATAAAAACCAAACTTTTTAACGGATTCATTCCAAATTCAATACCGATCCTGCTTTAACGTATCTTTATTTATAAAAAATGATTTAGCTCAAAAGCTAAAAAATTGCGGATGCTAAAGAGTGTACAGACATTTTTCGAAAATTGCAAAGTCAAATAAAATTTGAACATATTTCTAAATTTTTAAAAAATTTACCACAAACAAAGGCGTCGACCTGCTCCATATCTTTAGTAAATTTCAGCCCGATTGTTAAAACAGTTCTTGTGATATGTAAGTTTGAATTGTGAGTGACGGCCACCCACACGCACATCCATGCATACATTTTTTCTAAACCACTTTTCTCGACCTCTTAGACCATTTTGAGTGTACTGATATGAAAAACTCGAAAAAAATGTTACGAAAACAAAGCTTCCTCTAGACTGAGAGAAGAGTTTGTTAACAGTTAACAAATCTTGGTTAAATATAGCGAAATGAACCATTTAGTTATTCTTATTGAATCTCACTTAAGCTAAATAAAATTTGCTTGTCGCAAATGAAGCTCGCTGACATTTTTTAATAGTTAACAAATTTTATTTGACTTAAGTGAGATTTAATAAGAATAACTAAATGGTTCATTTCGCCATAATTAACCAAGACTTGTTGACTGTTAACAAACTCTTCTCTCAGTGTATGAGGAAGAAAAATGTATCCTTTTTCTCATAAACCAAAATGATGTGTCACAAATTTGTCGTGCGATAGTTTCGAATAAATGGTCATAGAATTTTGACAAGTATAGTATTCATGTGACTGTACATCTAAAGAAGGGTATTATACACACATTTTCCGGTGCATCTGACCGCGATTTTTATTGACCGATCGATTCGACGCCCGATAGACTTCACTACGTGTTATTATTATAGGTGTTTGTGTATGTGTGTTTGACGCGTTGTATGGATTGGGTGCGCCCGACCCGGGCCGAACCAGCGATGCTCGCTCTCTTACAACGGAAAAGGCACATCCCGTGCCTTGTCAAGTGACAGCGACAGTTGACGATATAACGTCAGTGTGCGCGAACGGGCGCGAGGTCGAGGTTCCTCACCCATCCGGCCGAATTCACCATCTCATATCTATCGAAAAACCTCCGCACGAGGCTCTCCATGTGTGTGCGAAATAAAGAGTTCACACGTTTCTCACTCATGTTTGTAAAAAAATTAAAGAGATGAATCACTTTTTTTAAAAGATTTTTTGAAAATGAAATATTAAACAATTCATAACGAACTCAATAAATCAATCAATTAATTTGCAATGAAATGAAAATTGTATTTGATTGAAATATGAATCGCTTGAAAAATGAAATTACGTTGTTATACAGGGTCATAATTAAATATTGAACAATTTTAAATTAAATGAATCAACCAGTGATTAATTAAGAATAAAATGTTGTTTGAAATAAAAATTGCTCAAGTATTTCGATTATTATGCAGAGCTGAAATAACAACCCTCTCCCTTCTTCGTGACCTTGAATAAAATACAAACTTTTGTATAGCTCGAAAAATAAAATAATACAATTTTTTGTGTTGAAACTATCCCAAAAATAAAATCTCAATAAATTTACGATGATGTTTATTAACATTGGAATGACAATCCTATTCCTTCTTTCCAATGTAGTAAGTTAATTTCAAGTTGGTTCGGAATTATCGCATTTAATAAAACATAGTCTATTGTGTAGCCCTTGAAAAACGAATTCATACAAGATTTTTCTTTGTTAAAAATTTAGGAAAGTAAGAAAAATCAATTATTTCCCGAAAATTTTAATTTATTTATAGTGAGATAAAAAAATGGTTTAACTGGAATTGAAATAGCTTTTTATAATTGAATTCGGGTATTGTGCCGTATTTAGGATAGAAATAATGAAACTAGAATAACCTTAAAAAATTGCAATGAAATAAAAATAGTACTTGGCGGTAATCGAAGATTTTATATAAAATTCCATTATCATACAGAGTAAGAATCAGAATAAACAACAATCGTTTATTTTTTATTAAATATAATTCACTCCACGATGTATTTCTCATTACGGTAATAAATTTATAGTTGAACAATAAATTTGGCAATGAATTTATGTAAAGACAATATTTTTCATTCCATTAACTTGTTATATTTTTACTTATGTGTTATTAATTTTAGCTGAAGCTACACGAATTTCGACGTCTCTGAGATTGTGTCGCACGTGATTCTCGATCCTTTCCTCTCCGGCATAGTGGATGCGACATGTGGGCGGCTGTGCGTTCCGAGATGTGTCTGTAGCAGTTTTTTTCATCAGCGGCGCTTCTAGTCTGAGCACGGCGCCCCGGTACTAAAAACGTCAACGACAACGACAAGGGAACGTGCTCGGGCGAGGGTTTGTGGCGTTTTCATCGACAGCCCGTCCCAAGTTCGACGGCAGCTCCAAATGACTCCGAGGTCGTAAAAAAAAAATAAAGAGGATCGTGCACACATATAGCGAGAACGTTGGAGATGCAAATTCAAGCCTTTGCAACGAATGCCCTTCCGAGCTTAGCGAAGAATTCGATTCTTGGGCATAATACCTATAATATACGTATACCCAGTAGCACTTTCGTCAAACGGTATATCGAAACTTTGTGAAGATTCATCCAACGAGAATAAAAGGAAAGATCGTAAAAAAAAATTCTCTAAAGATTAGCAGCAGACTATTTTTATTATTCTTTGATCTTCGGTAGTTAAAATATCGCGCAAGTCGACGAAGGAATTTTTAAAAAGGCATTCAGAGATGATTGACTTGCTTTGGGAGCAAATGGGCTTTTTGTAATTAGGAAAACGTACGAAGAAAGATGAAGGACCACATTATTTTTTAAATAACAATTTAGGATATAATTGTATTTCGAAATGCTATTTTGTCGTATAATATGAACTAAAATAAGATGTTGAAATTTTTAATAAAAATATTTCTTACATATTTGGATACGTTTTTGCAAAAATTTGTATGTCTGAATGGAGTTTAATTATTTTTGCTTCCTCATAGAGGAAGCTTTGTTTTCATGAAATTTTTTTTTTCGAGATTTTCATGCCAGTATGCTTAGAATTGTCCACAACGTCGAGAAAAGTGGTTTAGAAAAAATGTCCGTATGATTGTGTGTGTGTGTGTGTGTCCTGGGCTCCGATGAACTATTACTCAGTAACCGTTCGAGCGATATGGCTCAAATTTGGCATGCAAGTGGAGTAGTTGCCCTGCTTTGAATGTTGAGATTTTTTATAAAAAAATCAGCCATTTCGATTTTATGGTACTTTTAATTTTTTGAAAAAAGGGCGTGGTCGCTCTAACTTTCGTAAAAATTAGACGATTTTGCTAAATAGTTGTTTATAAATAAATATACGTTCAATGTTGTTTGGCATTGCATTTGGGCGAAATCGGTAAAGCGGTTCAGATTTTATAGATGTTTGAATTTTTCGAAAAAAATCATTCTTTTTATAAATCACGTCGAATTTCACCAATTTAACCGAAATGTTTTACAGACGAAAAGAAACATGCAGCTATGCCACGTACCAAATTTGACGATGATCGGTAAAGTGGTTCAGATTTTACGACATTTTGAAATTTACAAAAAAAAACGATTTTCGTTCTAGCATCAGCAAAAGTTGATAATGCGAGACAAAAGTTTGTGCTCAATGGAAATAAGAATGCAAAGTAGAACTTTACACATTGCTTCATATATAATTTTTATTTTTTTAAATTTATAATGACCGCTTGTCCCAAAATAGAATTGCTCATAACTCTCGAACGGCGTGACGAATCGAGATGAAAATTTACACAAAAAAGGAAGATAAACTCCATTTTCGTTATCTTGATTAAGGTAATCCTTGCGCATTAAACTGAGGTCAAATAAGTTTTCGAAAAATGGGAGGGAATTGCAAACACTTTTCGCCAATATAAACAAGGCTGCAAAGGTAAACTTTGCAAATTGCTTCCTCATTATTGTTGGATTTTTACAAAGCTTCCTCTATGAGGAAGCCAAAATAGATTAACATGCTTCCTCATAGAGGTAGACTTGTAAAAATCCAACAATAATGAGGAAGCAATTTGCAAAGTTTACCTTTGCAGCCTTGTTTAGTTCATTTATTAGCGAAAATTTGTCTGAATTTTTTTTTCTTTTTGTCCGTATTAAAAATTTGGAACATTATTTAAAATATAATAACTAAATGTTTCTTTTTATTTTTTCCTAAGATGCTAAGCCTCAGGTTGACTGAAAAAATGCAGATACCAATGAGCAAAAAAAAATTACAATTTTTTTAAAATCCCGGTTTGGAAAAAAAATTATATTTCTTTTTAATTCAAGAAAAATGTATGCTTTAAATAATTGATGGTTATTTTAGGAAATTGCAATTACTTTTTATATGAGAAACGTTGTAGACGATTTGAGATAGGATTCGGAGTATCATCGTTGATTTTAGAATGCATGTCAGCTAAGTCTTCTTAAAATAGACTTTAAAATTTTGCGCACGTCGACAACAGAATTTAAAAAAGGTATACAAAGCCGATTGACTCGCTTTAGGGTCCAATGATAATTAGGGATGTTTGCAGGGGCTTGGCCAACTTTCGTTTTACAGCTGTTCTAAGTAGTATGAACTAAAATGTTGAAATTATAAATAACATCATTGAACATTTTTTTTTTAATATCAGTTTGAAGTGAAAATTGTGGACGAAAATACATATTATAGTAAGATAAAACATACAATACATTTTTAAAAATTAATTTTATATCAATGTTCAAATTTGACAAGAAAATTGTAAAAAATCGATTACTTGAATTAAATTTAAAAAATTTAGTTTGAAGCGAGTTAAAACATTTTTAATAACTCGACTGCTGTGAAGAGTTCGAAAAAGGATAGAGAGTATCATGAATGGTTTTGGGCTGTTTGATAGTTTTAAGGCGTCGTAAAATGATCGTCAAAATGTCACGCAAGTCGATATAAAATTTTTCCAAAGGTTCACTCAGTTGATTGACTTGCCACGTACTCAATAATAATTAGGGCTTTGAATTTTTGTTTAAATCTTTGATAGCATAATCTTGAATTTTTAAGATTCATTAAAAAAAAGGTATTGTCAGCGAATTCTAAATATAAATACTTCTATGAACATTAGAATTTTACAAAAATGTATAATTCAATAGTTAAATGTTATATGAAGGGATTGCATTAATTTAAAAAACGAATCTGTTTAAAATGTTCGCTAAAATGCGAATGGCAGAAGGTGATGCGAATTTCAACATTAAAAGAAAAAAGCAAAACTGCATTACATAAACAATTTTTCCAGCTGCATTTTAATTTGATAAATAATGTCAAGAATTGTATACTTATAATAAGTCGTTATTTAAAGTGATACTACATTTCCAGATCGAGAAACATTACACAGGGCTCAAGAAAGAAGGATTCGGAGTATTAGTGCCGATTGTGTGCTGCTTGCCAGCCAAATTTCTTTGAAATGGTCATTAAGAAACGAACAATAAAATGAAATGCAAACGGAATTTAAGAAAAGACAAAAACGTCCGGTACAAATTCTGAAAATTAATTATTTTATCACCATTTCAATGTCACAAAAATGTCAAAAATGTTGTACTCATGATAAATAGTTATTCGAATGGATTCTGTATATTCCCATAAATATTCCATATTTCATTAATAGTTGTTTGGATACATTCCACATGTTCCCAAAATGAAAATCGCAATCGATCGTTATAAACGATTCGAGAATGAAAATCTTTTTAAAATGATAAAAATGTGAACAACGAAACGAAATGCAAATTATAGTTTTCAAAAATCTATATATAAATAAATTGTAAGATCCATTTTTTTGATCACCATCTTTATTTAAAAAAAGAGTCGTAAATATAAAAAAAGTTATACTCATTATAGGTAGTTATTTGAATACATTCCACATATTAAACTGAAAAAAATGCTTGGTTGAAATTTTTATCACCATTGTAATTGCAGAAAAATGTCAAAAAAAGTTATACTCATTATAAATAATTATTCGAATACATTCCACATATTCTACTGAAAAAAAAAAATACTTGGTTGAATAGGTTCCAAGCCATAAAATTGGTTGGGCCAATAAACTAGTTGGTTACGGAAACGTATGAGTTGGTTCGACCAATAAATTAATTGCTTGTCAACCAACGAATTGGGTGTCACAACCAACGAAGTTTATCGACTCAACCCAGAAATTGGTTTACCCATTGGTAGCTTAGTCGCTTTGAGCGTATTTAGCCATATAAGAAGTTCCAATTATTTTTCTCCGGGTACGAGAACGAAAATCGAAAGCGAATGTTACAAAGGGCTCGAGAAAAAGGGATTCGGAGTAATAGCGGTGATTTTAGGCTATCTGCCAGCAAAGTCTCCTTAATAACGGGTCGGGTGTGAATCGATGCAAGCTACGAGCCATTTCAGATGTTTTCGGCCAGCTTGCACTACTCCTCGGCATCTGCCTATAATAAACACTGTATAGACGAGAGTAATGTGTGTAACGAGTGCACGTACATAGTAGATTCTACTATACATGGTGGTGGATCCGTAGTTGAGGTTCTCGGGCGTCGAACAGGGGGGAAGCGACGATGGATTCCACCTCCTGGCCCAACCGCGTCTTAACCGACGTCTCTATATATTCCCCCGCTCTCCCACGCCTAACCACTATCATTCTCGTTGCGGTAGCCTTCGTGGCCGGATCGGTACGCGAAGTGGGCCTCCGCTGCTCTTCTCTCACTCACTTCGCGCGCGTCCGCTCGTATCCTCCGTCCTCCGCGATATCTACTTAACACGTGCTTCCCCAAATTCACATCGAGCGATTTTCGTAAAAAAAAAAAGAAAATTCTCGCAAAAAAAATCGTGATTTAAAAAAAAATTGGTGTCAATGTATTTTGGTGAAAAAAAAAAAAAAATGAGAACTGGGTGAAAATGTGATTTAAAAATATTCCTGGCTCATTGATATTTACTGGAATTTAAAGCGATCACTAAAACTTATCTTTTTACAAAATGTTCTAAGTGTTCCACGCATCGGTATCGCTATTCATATTAATATGTCGATAGAACATGCGCGTGCATGACAGGCGGCATGAACGACGGTACGTTTGCAAACGGTGCAGGCCTTTCATTGAAAAAAAAAATATGTTAATTTTCTGTAAGAGAATCATTAAGCAGTATCCATGAGGACTTTGGTAAATAAAATTAAATGTTTTGTTTGAAAAACAATATCGAAATATTAATTAAATATTTGATAATCATTCGCAGATTAAATAGTTAGTTACTTCATGCAGTATACATAGAAATTTTTATCTGGCATAAATGAAAATATAAGCGTCAAAGAGTACAAAATAAAATAGAACATTTGGCTTGCATGTAATTCATTTTAAAAAAATGTTAATGTGTCATAAGAGAATCATTTGTCAGTAAAATTATTTTATTGCTTACTAAACAATATAACTAATTAAATAAATTATGACATTTTTGTAATACATGAATCGTCATATAAATTCGTATAATTTGATATAAGTTTTTGTCTCAATTACATATTAATAAAATATCAGAAAACAAAATATATTCTGATCAACATTAAAACTAGGTATAAAATAAAACGCATAATTTGTATCAATTTACAAATTGCCATATTTGGCAGTATCGATATTTTACTTGATCTTTCTTTTCATTTTGATTTATCCTCTCAATAAAATTAGTCAATGTTTTCGTCAATCTTTTTTGTCAGTTCAAGGTTTTGATGGATCGTACGTCACTCGATCTGTCAGTATCAACGTGCAAACGTTTTAAAAAATTTTTTACACCTCAATCAGCACGAGAAAAAAAGTCATTGCACTCGTTTATTTTCATTCTGTCACTCGCGAGGAACGGAAAAATCGTGATCAATCACATTCGAAGATATATTTCATACTATATGCACATATATATATATATGCATACATGTAATCGAATATCGTCGGGTGGACGACCATATGACTTGCCCAGCTTGCGTCAAAGCACTTGAACCTTTATCGTTCGACACTCGTGGCTGTCGGAGCGGAAAAAAAATCGATCACTATTAATTTTTTTTTCGCATACTCGAAACGAGCTAAATTCCCAAAGGAATTTGCTTCGGATTAATTTAATCGGAGATAGGAAATGTAATTAATTATTCGTGCACAGTGGACGAAGACACAAAAATTTGAAACTACGAGGGACTGAAAAACGCAACGAAAAATCTTTGGTGAAACGGTGTACGACGATGCGCCGAAGACGGAGAAGCCTCGATGCTTAATTTATACGAACTGACTCAGTTGATTGCTAGCCGAGGCGCTATTTCGATGAGGAATCCTCTGTTTGTGATCCACTGGTGAGCATTTATTCAATCCTGTTGATTTTTGTGCATTAAGCGTGTCCGATATAATAATGTGATCAGATGTTTATCTGTCAAGAACTTATCTTGACGAAAATGAACGTTACTCCTGACACTACTGATAGTCTAATATCTTTGATGGTGAACTGAGAGAAATTGTCACAATCGATTCATTTTTGGTCTGACATTAATGACGAGTGGGACGTTCCCATATGATTCATTCAGAATTTGAGTTTGATAGACGTTTGAAATTTTTATTTATTAACCGTATAATATATTCAAAAATATTTTTGACGTGGTATTTATAACAGAGTTGTTTTTTTTACAAATTCAATTTGTATTATAAAAATTGGAAAGTGCAAATTAGTGGGATTCTACTTTGTGAATGTGGGATTTAACCAACCTGTGGAAATTGTGTAGTTAATTTTGTCAGGGTAAGTAGACGTCGAGTTGCGGTTAACGTAATGTTTAGTTGAGATTGGAATTGTGGGTTGTGGAAAGCTTAGATAATTTTCTCTTTCATTTTTTTTGTCTAATGTTGGTTAACGCAAAAATATAAGTGTACGCATATTTATAGTGTTTTATAAATTACGAACGTTACTTCGGCGAATTTTAATAAACTAGAAAAAATTGCGGTAAGTGTTCAGTGATAATTATCAATAGTTAATTGATATGACAAATTTGTATATCCAATTATTTAATTCTTGCTGTAATTATTAATTCGAGTAAGACATGAAGGAAAGTCATTATAGACTAAGAATAAATTTTTCAATCTATAAAATGAAATGTATTGTAAAAAAAAGGGGTGGAAGATGAATTATTAATTTTTGGTCCACACGACAAGTTGTGTATTCAATTATTTCATATTTACGGCAACTACTTACAGTGAAACAAGAAGAACAATGATTTTTATTAATAATATCAATTAGTCAATAAATATGGACAGAAATAAATATTCTGCTGTGACAAGTATTTTATTGCCATAGCAAAGTCATCTGCTATCTCTTCAATTAGGTAGCCAAATTAGTTTTGGTAACAATATTCTTGCTGTCGCAAATTATTTATCTCCGTGCAATAAAAAAGTCAATATCAATGCAAAAATAGTCACATCGACCGTCAGTTAATAGTTGTAAGTCACTGGATTTTTACGAGTCATATCATAATTTTTTTCAAAATAATTATGTCAAATTATGATAATAAATTAACATATATAAAAAAGTGCCATTTTTAAGACGTGTTAAAGACAAAAAATCTTATAAAAGTTTTAAGCGATTTTGAGGTCGATTTGATACCAATTTGAATGCATTTATTGTGCGGAAATTCAATTGTACATTGAAAAGATCAAAATCAATTGTGCATATCACGATTACTGATATCGAATTGATCTCAAAATCGCTTTGAATTTTTCTAAGATATTTCGTCTTAACGCATCTCAAAAATGTCACTTTTTGATATGCCGATTTGTAATCCCAATTTGACATAATTATTTTTACGTGGGTTATTATTTGTGTATAAAACAAATGGAATCGAAATGTTCATTTTCAGGAAAAAACAATTTTACTTGTGTTTTAAATAATATGCGTTCGGTTGGTTACCTGACCTACCACAATTTTTCAAAGTACAAAAAAATAAATGCTCATATTTTTAGTACAGTCACCTTGTTATTAAATTTACGATCTTTCCAACGAATTGTCGATTTTCCCTTCTGCAACCGTGATAAATTCGTTAATCTCTTTTTCTGAATATTAGACTATTCTTTCAGAATCGGAAAATTATAAGTGTATGATTGATCAAAAAGAAAAAAAAACTTTTCATTGTCATGATCATTTGAGAACATAACAAATTTTTTTTTTTGGATTTTACTATTTGTATTAAATAATGCGAATTGAAAGTAAAGTTTACTGACCTTCCACAATTTCCTAAGTCTTACGATAGGTTTAATGCTACTATTGTTAGTGCAGTAAGCTTCGCGTGTAAAAATAATGATGTCAAATTGTGATCATAAACTTACATATTTCAAAAAGTGCCATTTTTGAGACGCGTTAAGACGAAAAATCATAGAAAAGTTCAACGCGACTTTGAGATCGATATGGTACCAAGTTTTTTTTACTTATTTGAGCGCAGTTTATGACTTAATTTTAGCAATTTTTTTATGTACTCCATTAACAATAAATTCAAATCTATAACAAAAATTCATCGTATGTCTTATTGAAACGTATGAAAAAATGTTCTAAAAATCGACTCAAAATAAAAAATAAAAAACAACAACAAACATTTCAAACAGCGCACAAATTAGTCAAATCGTAAAATTTTCGATCCACCATAAAATCGTCTTAAAAAGTTGCTAAAATTGTGTCACAAATTGGGCTCAAATTAGTCAGTAAACGTGATCTCAAAATAGCTTTGAAATTTTGTAATACATTTCGTCTTAACGCATCTAAAAAATGGTACTTTTTGACACATGTCGATTTGCGATCTCAACTTGACATATTTTTACGCGGGTTATTATAAAAATTACAGTGGTTTGCAAAATAAATTATACATTTTCACTTTTGTAGCCATAATAAATTATTTCATCTCTGTTACAGGATGTCTTTTACACACAATTGACTATTTGCCATGGATCCTTTGCGAGATCCAGAGGAGACGGCGTCCCGAATCAGGGAGAGACCGGAAGATGAGGACGAAGGACATGTTGGCGCGCGGAAGTGTCCAAGGACCACGCTAAATGCGGGGTAAGTCAGATGCGTGTATAATTTACTGTATCGAGTAGGTGTGCACCAGTATCGCCGTCTAAATATAACGAGGGAACCTCGATCGTCGTTTCGTGGTACACAGCAGCTGGAATGTGGCGGTTTAAGCGTAGAGCTAAGATAATGAAACGTATTCGTGCTCGCGATAGTCAACAGGTACTATATACGTATATATATATAGCATAGTACAGTGCGTTGATGAATACACGGTGATTAGAAGTTATTGCGGTTGAGTACACGCACGATTATATGGCTGAGTAGTTTTTAAAAAGGCGAAAAAAAATAAAAAGTACAACAAAACGAAACTATGATGCAAACGATTCAACTCGTTATAGAGCATCATCTACTTATAGGGATTCGCTTTCCGTCCCTATATGAGGTATTCCGTGCCAGATCAGGCAATAAACAAATTCTAAAAAAAAAAATATCATGAAAAATGAATTTATTTTGCAAAATCCGAAAAATATTAAACTGGTCTTATTTCTTTCCTTCTAAAATATAGACGCAAAAAAAAAGGTTCGTACGGATATTATTAATCCTTTAACTGGCAACCAGTATGTTTGGTACATTAGACAAAAAAATATTTTTTCAAAATGGTCTTGTTTAATTGTCGTGCTAACATTTTCGAAATATTTAAGAATTAATGGAATTCCATTACAAATGCATTCTACATTTTATTTGTACGAACGAAAAACGCATTTACACTGTAAATAAGAAGGAAATTTTTTAAATACCTCCATTTCACTGTTTTTATTAAGAATTTTATTATCCATCGGAAAAGTGTTCAACAGTCACGATTCTTTTTTACGCGACGGTTTCTTGACCGTTACAGGGTAAAGTGATAATTATTTATTTTTATTTCATGCAACTCTTTTCTAGTTTGCATTGAGTGTTTGTATTGTTAATGTAACTAGTTAGTGCTTATTAAATCATGTTAGTATTTTAATTATCGAAAATAGGGAAACTGTAACTGTAAAAGTAAAGTATCGATTGAAAGAACAAAACCTGCAGGCAATTTTAGATCCTCTTAACATGTAAAGTTTTTACACTCGGATCGTTGTAATTTTGAAAACTATAAAGCAGCAAATATTAATTGTTGCTTCATATTATATCAACATTAACGTATTTCATTATTAATTTAACTATAAATTAATTACGATAAAAGTAGACAAAGTTAAGGCAAATATAAATATCTTAGTATGTACCAATGATTAATTGTCACCCAAGAATTGTCAACCTTATCACAATTTTCCTGAGTGCAAAAATTGATTATTTTGAGTAAAAAAAAAATCGAAAAACGTCTGTAACTTAGAAACTTTAACGCCCGATTTTTTTTCCATTACCTATACTTTACTTGCGCAAGTGATTGAATAAATAATTAGGTGTGTCCTAGAGCTTTAAATAAAATTTTCATGTCAAACAAAATTCCGTAATGCACAGTCATAGGTTACCTAACTATGATTGTAAGATTGTTTCGCACACAAGTCTTATCTCAGGAATTTCTCGTGGTATCCGCTCTCGTGTACATTTGGCACAACTGTTTTTTTTTTTGTTTTTCTTCTTCAACAGTATATCAACTTCTCCGACTCCTGAGCTATGCATAACACGATTAAATGAAAAAAATGTCTCGTTCGTTAGTCCTATGACATAAGATATATGATGCAGATATACGATGCAGTAGCATAACCCTTGTTGCAAGACGATAAAAAAAAGAGAGTGGGGGAAGTGACGACGCGCTGTGGGGTGCAATTAGTCGAGTAGGAAACATATCGTTGGAATTTTATCGCGCCGACAACCCCGACGAAGACGAGGAAGGAAGGAAGAAGCAAGAAACTATACATGTGTAAGCGTGATGTGATATCTTCGCTCGTGCGACTACAAGATCCAGTGTACACATACACTGGGCATTCTATGCTAGATCAATTTTTGTTTTATGTCGTTTACAAAAAGTCAACCAAACATAGAAGGTTTTATAATCAATCAAAAAAAATGTAGACTTATTTGCGTATTTTACACTGTAAGTAAAATTCAGTTGTATCAACAAAATAAACAAAAAAAACATGGTCAAATAAAAAATATATTCAATGTATTTTTTCGTTAGAAGAAATCATGAGTAATTATTCGAAATCGTCAAATTAAAAAAAAAAAATTATTTTAATGAAAAAGAAATTAATATATTTTTTAAAATTGTATTATCGCTGTTTGTTAAGAATTATTGACATTCAGACGTAAAAGCACATTGAATAGATTTTTATTGTTCGTAAACGATATTTGGTCTATCAAACGAAATGGAAATTATTTGAATGAAATGTTTAAGTTTCTCGAAAAAAAGGTTTTATTAAATCAATTAAATATTTAGAAAAATGAGTTTTTCCAAATTGAATGGATATTAAAAAAAGGCTTTTTTTTTGGAGAAAACTAAACATTTAGAAAAGGGGATTTTTTTTCAATTATCTAGATATTTAGTTTGGCATTAGAAATTGAGTTAACTTAACTCAGTTTTTTTTGTTGTTGTAGATCCAATTTTTCAAACGAAAGAACATGATATATTTTATTTCTTCATACTTTTAAATCACAGCCACTACATTATTTATCTCCTGGAATATTCAAGTTCTCGAAGTCACCTCTAATAAAGAGTGTGCGTCTATTTCGGTAAAGGCGGTCAAAAGCAAAAAATTCTCTATAAATTTTCTTGTCTCTGAATAAAAAGTGTCCTATTTTAAAGAGCAGCACAACCACACGCTAAAAATATTACTCCAAAAATATTTTTAACAAAAATTTATCAAAAAACGAAAGATTTTTTACATAATTCTATTAGAAATGCATCCTACATTTTGAATTTATAAAAAAAAACGTATTCCCGCATAAAAATGAGTAAATGTAATTCTTTCATTACTTTTATTCAGAAAAAGTTTTCAAATAAATTTTTTAATTTCGCTGAGAAAATATTGTTTTGTTAATTATTTTTAACAATGAATTATTAAACGAGAAAAGTATTTTTGTTAAATTTACAGTCCGATTTATCATTGTTTGTTTTTAAAACCAACGAACTTTTCTAGAAAGTTAGCACATCAATTTAACAAAATTGTTTTTTCATCTCTTCAGGAAGTCATTACTGACGAAAATTGATAGTTCTCGGTGCATTAAGCTCCGTCGATAAACAAAAAGATATTTCGGGGTCGCCCATTCCATAAATTTTCCCGTCACCACGAGGGTCTTAAAATTGAATAAATCACAAAGCCTCGGTTCGTCTCCGTGGTCGTACACCATTTCGATTTTTATTTAAATACACAAATACAGGCTCGTAAAAAGACACGACCCGTACATTGAGCAAATAGGTATATTGACGAACTATACGCTGCTCTGAGTGTGAGCCACGAACCTCGGGTGTTCGTGTCAAGAAAAATCGCATTCTTCGGTTAACCTCGAAGCCAACCGATGAGCAAACGATTTTCAAGTGAAAAAAAATAAAATATTGTGCTTACATACTAAACGCTAGGGGGTTTAGTGTCTGTGGGCGAGTCTTGTGAGAGCTACAACGTAGGAAAGAGAATAAAAGGTGGGAGGAGAAGAGAAGAGCTGAAGAACGAGTCCACACACCTGTCGTATCGTTGCTGCCGCAGTTAACCGACAAGTGTATACCGAAAGACCGAGAAGTACTCTGTACTTCACGCGATTTATACACGGTGCCTCTTGACGTGTACGTATAAGCTATATATATATCTATAGATATATGTATGTATGTAGACGATGGAATACACGCGTAAGCAAGCGACGGACGACCTCGTCAAGTACACGTTCGCCCATTTATCGGTACGAGGCACCAGCAGAAGCAAAAGCATAGTAGGGTGCTCGCGTTGCATGTAAGCACGCTTCGACATATATCGTCTTCGAAGGTTGTATTTACATAAAATTACGTATATTCGACGACGTGATATAGGCAAATGAGTTTCAAGAGAAGAGCGATTCCCTTATAGTGCTTATAAATAGATACACGGGCTATTCCGAGTCAAGTTGAATAGATTGCGATCTATATAAATATATATTTTTTTCGCCGATATTTTTGAGGGCATTGAATATCTTTTATTGCCCCTTGGCATTCATTTTCAGATTTTTTTGTAGAATCGGTTTAGAGATAAAATTCAATTTTGTCAAAATTAATGCTTACAAGGGAAAATTCATTTTATAGGAAAGATTAAATTTGTTTTGTTGTAGAGAAAGATTCCATTATAGTGCTTATAAATAGATACACGGGGTATTTCGAGTCAAGTTGAGTAGATTGCGATCTATGTAATTACATTTTTTTTCGCGGATATTTTTGAGGGCATGAACATTTTTTAATAGTAGAAATTGTTGAGAAACTTTTATTGATAAAAAATCGAATTATATAAATATATATTTATCAATTCTTGCAAATAATGAGCAATGGTAGAAAAAAAGCCATTTTCGATTTACATGCCTAGGCAATAACGAACATAAAAAATGGATTTAAACAAATGACTATAAACATTATGACGTATATAAGTGGAGTTTTAGATTACACGCCGATGATTATCATCAGAAAAATAAAATTGCTATATGAACGAAACCTCCTTACTGATTGTCACCCAATGTAATATTTGGTACCGCTGAATATCAGTTCCTTTTTGTATGAAACTTAAGCACATTTGATCAGAGTTGACTTGAGTTCGAGCGGCAATGTCAATTAACAAAAAATTAAACATCCCATAAACTTTGAACCTCTTTATAAATTCACCTCAAATTCAATGCCGAACGTCATTGAACATTACCTTAATCGTAAAGAAAATCATCGGCTAGCGCGCAAATACCTTTTATTCACCGAATATTAATTTTTTTAAAATCTGATTTGGTTACCAAATAATTTTATAAATTGTAATAAATAACGAAGCGACACGGCTTTACTTCCCTGCTAAATTTCAGCACGATTGATAAAGCCGTTCATGAGTTATACAGGTTTTAATCCGCAAGTATGGCACAAACACCCATCCACGCATTTTTTTCTAGATCACGTTTGTCGACTTTTTAGATCATACATGCTTCAAACTCTTATAAAAATGTCACGTTTAAACTCTGTTTAATTAAATTTTCAAATCTTCCAAAATGAAATTGGCTTCTTACAAGTACCCAATTTAATTTTGAACATTGAGTCCATTTCGAGTCTCTGAAAAAAATTCCAGTTATGTTATCTGATAAGAAGAAGAACGAAAGAAGAATTTGAATATTCACAGTGTATATTCAAATCAAATTATTAAGTAATTATCTCGATTTTTTCCTGAGGTCTTGATAAAGAAGCAATCAATTATTTGTTCTTTCGGTACATTTCGAATCTCCGAATTTTTTTTCAGATATTTAATCTGATAAGAAAAAGAATGCTCTGTGCATATTTAACCAATATTCAAGGTCACTGTCATCGCAGAGATTAAATGTTTATTTATTTGGCGTGGAATGCTCCATATGTCTGATTATGCGCATGCAGCGGTGTTAGCGTTGGCGGGATGAGATAAAAACAATGTTCAACCTATTTTTGTCAGCTTTGTTTGATCGATGTCGACGTGGTTCGAGGAAAAAAAGGAGAAAAATCATCTCGACAAGTGCGAGTCAATTGCGCTATATGTAGTCACAGCAAATATGTTTTATGTTTTATCTGGGGTGTGGGACCACTTAGGAAAATGATCCACGATTTTCTCAATTTTATAGTATGCTCTATGTACGTATAGTCATAGAGAGTTACGTTACACATGTGGATGCTCATGTGTGGCACATTTACGTATTATAAGTGCAAATCGAATCGACAGACCTTCGATGGAATTGGCTATACAACACGCACAATTATAGCGGAGTTATCGCGCACGCGGTTTCGACAAGGGACTCTATTCACCAGCCAATTCACTATACCTATAGCGTACACATACGTACACGCATATATTGATCTATAAATTGTGGCTTGTAGATTAAATGTAAATGTGGCGAAGCGGCGTACACGCCAAATCGCACAATCGGTTTTTTTTTATTACACGAATTAAGCCGTTCCCGCCCACGATATAATTTCCGACTCGAGTACTCGGTAAAAAAAAGACCCACCGTTTTTTCTGTTTTATCAATTTTTAAAATGATGTACGGTTTTAGAATTTACGCTCTTGCTGAAATCTAATGAATTATACGTTTATAATACATAATATAATTAGAGGGTTGTAAAAGTTTGAAACTTCTTTTTATAACCATTTATCTTGTAACTGACTCAATAGTTATTATTTTGCAATTTTAATAAACAGCTTTTTGTTAATGTTCAATTTTTTTGTAGTTGCGAAAAGAACGAATTTTCATTGATTTTTACTGAAATTTTCATTAAAAAATTGTCTTTTAAGTTAATGAAATTCATAGAAAAATTCATCTTGTATTACGCTTAAGCATTTGTGTAAAATCAAGATACATTATTATTACCGTTATAACGCATTGAATATAAAATTGGTTCTACAATCTTTCAATTTCAAAAATGAAATATAATTATAATTTCCCAAATCACGATTGAATTATGAATTTAAAAAAAAACATTATTTACATAGTTCGATAACACGCAATAACAATAACCTTAACAAATTTCGTTACGGCAGAATGACGAATAATTACAATGTCCATAATTCTCGTAATAGGAAACTGAAATATTACGAGTTTCGTTGCTGTTCCACGGATTGTGTTCGGAAGTGAGGGAACAATATTCGTAAAGATTTTTCGATCAGTTCCGGCATAGAATGACGGCAATAAAACTGGGCGAGCGATTAAAATTTAATATCACGACTGAGGCTCGTGACTCGTACGATACAATGCCGAGTACGAGGGTAAAAGGATTTTACGGCGTTATACTATAATTTTCGATCGGCGTTAACGATGTCCCGTAGAATGAACAGCGGAACGTGGCTTTTATCGCCTCACGACCTGCGGCGCTCTCCGCGACTGATGGGAAACTTCGTAAAGTACTGTACCTACGCAGGCGCCTCTAACGTTCGCTCGCGGTTATCTGGAGCCGTATTATTAAAAGCCTCACTGAATAGTGGAGACTCCGGAGAGTCGGTGAAGTGTTGGACGTATGGCTGCTAGCCAGGTTACGCACACCTAGTCGTGGGAGAGCAAAAATTAAAAATTAACTAACCAACGGCGCTCGACAAAAGCCAAGAGGTCTCGAACGGTATCGTGCCCACAGATATATCTCGTTCGTTTCATCGGTGACTCACAACCGACCCCCTGCACGTGGTAATTGATACTAGGCGTCGTGTGTATAGTAGTAAATATTCATCGAGTTATATCTTCAACGTCCAACTAACCGAGTTTCTGGAGATTTTTACATAAATAATTTGACTTTTTGTAAATGAAAAAAATATACATTTAAAAAAAAATAAATCTACGTGAATGTGCAAAACATCATATTGAAAATATAAAATTATTCATGCGAGCTATATTTGTCATAAGTTATACATTTAAGATACATTATTCAATTTACGCAAGAATATATATTTTTATATAAATTTCGAGATATATCCCCTAGCAGAAATGTCAAAGCTTTTTTTCTGGTTCAGCAAGCGTCATTTTTTACAATTTATAATCATTTCATGAATAAAATAACAATCCCGCAAGCTCCTTAGGTCATCATTTTATTGTCATTTTAACATCATCACTGGGAAGTAATGGCACGCAAGCTCTGAACAAAAAAAAGCTCCGCCGTTTTAACCGTCTTTTCGGTCGTCATCAAAGATAGCAGAAGATGATGTGTCATTTTTGGTGTTATTAATGTGTCATCTTCAGTCGCTAGGGTCCATCAGGTATATCTAAGAATATACTAAATATGGGGCATTCCACTGGTTATCGAAACCGGTTGTATTAAAAAAACACAATTATTTTTTTTAATCTAAAAAAAATTGTAGAGTATTTTTTTTATGTTGCTGTACAACATCTCAAAAGAAAAAATATGAGGGTCGCCAACCTGTCGATGACCGGTGGAATGCTACATATATAACATTTTGTGTAAAAGTTATATTTAATAGAGTAGGACGTTGATTATCTGAAACGTCAATTATCCGGATTATCGTGATTAGGCAGCGCAAAAAACAAGCTTCTGTAGTAAAATAGAAGAAAATCCTCGATTTTTTCCAAGGAAATAGTCGAAACTACCGCGTTTCTTAATACAATGGAATCCATTGACAAAATATATAATACATATAAACTATTAATTGTCGTTAAATATGTATATTGTATATATATTATACGATATTATATATACACAATACAATATTATACTGTATTATATCGTATATATATATTGTATCATTTTGAGTGTTTCGATGCCTCGCTCCCCCTTCACAAATAATTGCTGTTTGGTCATCCGAATTTTCGGTTATACGGACGGTAGTCGGTCCCAATTAGTTCGAATAATCGACGTTGTACTGCATATATGGAAATTTATATTTTTACACACACTTTTTTCGTGTGTTTTCTTAATAATTACATGGGATGAAAATGACTTAATCGATATACACGAGAAAATAATGGTACATACTTTGTAAAATTACACGAAACGACAATGAATAAACAGGTGCTTTATAACGTTCGTGTTTCTATAAATATTCCTTTTTCATTTGCAAATATTGCCAGCTAAAAATTGCATCTGATACTTATAAAATGTGGAAACATAGAAAAAAATATGGTTCGCTTCGCTATCCGAAGACATATACATATTGACGTTAGATGCACTGAGAAAAAAATGTAGTTGAATGGACTAATTTAGCGTACACCCTTGTTTAAATGAATTTTTCGTTAGGACAAAACGTTTAGTTTCTTCAATAATCGTTAGATTCAGTTGTCTAAAATTTATTTGCAGTAACCAAAATATTTGTTATAGTAACAAAAAATTTATTTGAACGCGGGTGTACGCTAAATTAGCCCGCTCAACTATATTTTTTTCTCAGTGTGACGGTGTATTTTTTAAGGTAAAATAATAAAGCGTTATTTTGCTTTGCCGTGATGCTACTAAAGTTGACGTCCGAATTCTGACATGATAGACATAATACAAATGTATCTAAAAATAATTAAACGATACATTAACCCTAATTATACAGTCGTTTCTACTTTTTCCACAATAAAATAGATAAAGTCCTCAATTTATAACGAAAACAACTTTAATAACATAGCAATAGCGACCGATGCATCAACGTACATTCCTCATATAAAACGAGCTAGAAAAGGTTAATTGAAAGCGCACATTATTTACATTAACCACCACGTGTCTCGTGCTACAAGTACAGCCGGTCAATAATTGCGAGCACCTTACTGCATACACATCGGCTACGCCGATAGATCACATGCTTGTCAACCTTGTTAAGCACACCCGTCAGGTGTACCCTTCGCCTCAATCATAAATAATAAATCACGTAATAAAGCACACACACGCTGGTGCGTCGATGAGTTGCAGTAAAAGTATATAACCGTTAGGCCTCGTCGATTATTCTCGGGATGATAACAATGAATGGGTTATCGTCGTTGTAGGAATAAATTGACGGGTATTATAGAGACTTTACACGTATACATACACACACACACACACATATACACAATCGGTGTGCTTCCTTGCCAAAGTGTGGATCTGGTAGCTACAGCGGAAGATGCACATCTTTGCAGCGTTACCGCGGTAGCAAACGTATACGAGTCCATCGACGAGTCCAGGACATGAGAGGAATACGGATAAGCTCTTGGCTAGTGCCGCAGGCAGCGCCACTAGCATCGATGCTGGGCGCTGTCGGCGGGGCCGTTCATTCACTCGTGAGTCGTCTTCTTCGGTGCGACGAGTGCTGCGGCCCGCCGCGGCGCACACCGAGACCTTGACAGTTTAGTAGAGGCGTCGAAGATGCAGATATATGTGGCTGTATACACAGTACAGTGGGATGCAGCACAGCGTGCGGACGGATGGACGGACGCACGCGCCTGACCGACCAACCGACCGGCCACATGCGTATTCTATCGGCGTTCACATACAGGAGGAGAGATAGAGGGTAGAGGGGAGAGGGGAATAAGATAAACGTCGCGGCGAATTCAACTCGTGCTTTCTCTCGCTATTTCTTTCTCTCTCTCTTGTTTTCTCGTCTCGGCGCGTCTCTGACTTGCTTTCTGGCCTCTGCCTGTAACTCTGCCACTTTTCCGCGCTATACTTTTCGCTTGGCGACGATCTTACGAACAAGGCGAGAGAACGACGCTATGAGATTTATCTTCGTCGGCGCGTCTTTTACTTCGATTGATTTGGTATCGTTTTTGTTAAGCCGTGGGATGAAGACATCAGAGAAACTTAAGGGAGTTTTCGTGCAATGTTGAGGGAAAGAACGATTTAAGGGCATGAACATGCCCTTGGGCATAATTTTAAGGCTGTACAGGAGAAATTAATGTGGGTAATGGAAAATTTGATATAAATTATTTGATGGCTTCAACCGAAAATTGTTTTTGACAAATTTTGTTTTAGATGCTCAATGGAATGAAAATTATGGGCTCTCCATTTATACTTGCACCGTAAAAATGTTTATCTGACTACTATCTGTATACTTTTCGACAACAAAAAATCAAACATAGAAATAATGAAAACCAATTTTTTTAAATTACAATTGATATTATTTTTTAACGAATTGTTTATCAGTTTTATAAATTAGAAGTAATGAAACGTTTCACAAACCTTTATTTTTATATGTCTTATCAAATTAATTTGCGGTTTTTACGATTTTCACAGTTTGAAAAAAAAAACATGAAAATTCTAATCGAAAGAATTTTTTCGTTAAAAATTCCTCTTAAATTCATGAGTAAAACATCGAGATTGAAAGCCTTGTATAACGATAACATGCGGTCGAGCTTTCCATTTACTTATCTACATGTTCCCTTCATGCAGATCTGTCTTTTTTCTGTGTAAATTGTCTTTTCTTTCCTCGAACCCGCCATTCTCTTTTCCGATCTTCTTCGCATCTAAAGTGACGTTCGTCACGTCCCAAGATACAGTAGAGAAGTCGGCGTCGCTTTACGCGATTCGATCAAAATCTCCTCTTCGTCGTTTGTACTGCCGATGACGTACCTCTGGGTCGACGTACTTTCGTAACAGTGCATATTCGTTCATAGTATAATCTTCTAATGAATTGCTAATTTTAGTTTCATCTCAACAAGCAACAGGTAATTTTGTCTGTTGGAAGCCGTTTTACGAATTCACCGTTTCTTCATTTTACTTGTTTACTTCACTGACCAAATGACTGTTGTTTACAAACGATGAATGTCATCACAAATTTTTACCGTAAAACTAATGCAGTATCTATCGAGAAACAAAATTAGCTATTGCCCCACAAGTTCGAAACAAAATAATAAATTTTATGGCCACGAAACTGCGCATAATATATCACACTCGTTATTAACGTAAACTGAGTTGTTTTTCCTGTAAATTCATAGTTACATTTTTTTTCTACATGAAGCAGGATTTCTATAATTCGGATCCATCTTATTTTATACTATTTGCCTTCCACAAATGTTACCCTACAAATAGTTGCCCTCCCAAATTTTAGCAAGTGCTAAATTTTGACAATATTTCGAGGCAATATGGTTTTATCATTATTTTTCGTCTATTCTTCCTTTGCCATTATTTTGAGGCTTTGTCTTCTAATCATCTTTGTATCCAAAGTGACGTTCATCACGTTCCAAAATAAAATACAAAAGTCGACGTAGCTTTAAGGTAAACGTACCAATGATGGGACAGGTCCCAATTGAGGGACACTAAAGGGATATTTGTAGATACTAAGAGTTTAATGGATAAAATATTAAAAAATAACTCTTCCAATTGTATCTGTTATATATAATTAACATACGTGAAAAAATTTCATGTTTTTCATCGTAAATTGAAAATGTAAATAATAAGTATATTAGCGGATCTATGGTGTTCGAGCTTTTTCAGCAAATCCCTAAACCAATTAGTTAAGGAGAGCCGAATAATCATTAATATGATACCCCGGAGATTATAGTTCGTTCGAGACTTTCCATAGGTATTTCAAATTCAGAAATTCTTAAAGTTTAAGATTACACTGTCAAATGTTACATACAATATCTTAAAACTCGTAATTTTTGTGTCCCGTTATTGGAGCTGACCGAATATACGTTGGCACCACTGTCCAACGTATGTTCCGCGACTGGGACAAGTAGTAAGCAATCTCGCTGCGACCCAGAGCCGGGACACAATCGCACGATTGACATTTTGACGCGGATGTTGGGTTATGCGGTAGCAAAAACTTCATTGATAATTTACTAAAATATATATATGTATTTTATAAACATATATGTTTTATTTATTGCATCATAGGTGTATATATGTGTACCGCACATTTTTTGGCATTTCTTTTCAAGCAGATGCATTAAAATTTGTAGATGTCCACCGATACGTACATTTGGTGTCCCGGCAGCGGGACATGCACAAAAATACCCGTCCCGGCACTGGTACATCTGCACTTTTCAGCGTTTTAATCAATAACTATTTATCAAACAATCAGAAATATTTTTATTGTATAGTTTTTGGAAACTAGAAACTCTAATCTTGCAATTCGTTACCACCATTTGCAAAATAATTAATATATGCATGCGGAAATTGGCATACCAAACAGACACCGCCTTAAACGTCCCGCCATTGGTACGTTTACCTTACGCGTTTCGATAAAAATCTTCTCTCCGTCGGTTTGTGCTGTACACGATGTTGCTCTAGGTCGACGTACTTTCGTAACAGTTCATATTCGTTCATCGTATAATCCTCTAATGAATTGCTAATTATAGTTTCATCTCAACAAGCAATAGATAATTTGGTTTGTTGGACGACGTTTTACGAATACACCGAGCAATTTTCTTTTCTCCCGACTTCGCTAAAATAACCCCATTTCGTGTCTGCAACGCGGGCGGGAAATCGCTCATTTGTTACGAATGACGTACGCATGCGCAGTCCGCTTTCATTACCTCCCGAGGGACCCTGCTAAAAATATATTATAGAGATTGATAGAGATCAATAGAATTTGAATGGGATTTAATCGTATGTTATCATCTCTATCTATTCGGACTTTGATCAATTTATACAAATTGTATCGTTGTTATTAGATTCCTTTAGTTTTCGTTTTCTATTGGTTAAATACGATAGATACGTTATCGGGATGTATGGTACACTAACGGATTTATAATATTATATAATTTTTTTTAAACTGATTTTTTAATAAATTCTTAGACCTCTTATTATCCGAAATCAATGCTCTTATTAGTATCTTGATATGCTTGATTATGTATTAGATTTTTCTCGTATCGCGAAGTACTCGAATACGGATAAAATAAAACTTTCGGTAAGGAATGTATATGTGAAGCATTCTTAAAGAGTTAATTAACATAAATAATTTAGTAAGAAAGATGCTAAAAAACTGCTCAATTTACAGTTGTTACTATAAGTACGTAAAGCGGTTTATATATTATTGATGTATATATTATCTTATAAGAACGAGTTTGGATGGAATAGTTAGGCAGTCTATCAGAGATCATGAAAGTTAAGCAGCTTAGGTCGCGGTCACTACAAAGATGGGTGACCAGAAAAAAGAACGTAATTATACGGTCGATTTCTTTTTTTTTTGCTTGAAATAGTACATCATGGGTATATACGTACAATCGTATATTTTTATTATTAAATTTAATACAAAAATTATATTATTTATAATAATATTATAGGATATGGACGAAACATATAGGATTTCGGTCGTAAATTTATGATAGTACATCGTAAATTCACGAACCAAAGTCCGTATTCGGAACGATAGAATTTTTTATAATCGTTTTCTATAACTTATTTTTACCAGGGGAGGTAATCATCGTACTACGCATGCATGTAGTCATTTGTTAAAAATGAGCTTATTCTCCGTCCTTGTTGCACACACGAAATGTGGTTATTTTCTAGCGAAATCGGGAGAAAAGTATAGTACGTTACATGCGAGGGGTGTGACTTTTCACCTCGTGTGAATCTCTGCCCTCGCTTCGCTCGGGCATCAAGAAGTTGCACTTCCCTCCCTTGTAACGTAATGTACTATTATTTTACTTCTCAATAAGATAACAAGTTGAAAATAAACAAATGAATGATGTTTACAATCGATGAATGTATCACAAATTATTACCGACAAATGGATACAGTATCTTTCGAGAAACAAAATGAGCTATTGCTCCTGAAGATCGAAATAAAATTACAAATTCTATGGCCTCGAAAGTGTGCATAACGTTATTAACGTAAACTGAGTTGTTTTTCTGTAAATTCATAGTCCCATTTTTTTCTATACGTAGCAGGATCTCTATAATTCAGATCCACCTCCTTTTACACTATTTGCCCTCTACAAACGTTACCCTAAAAATAGTTACCCTCCAAAATATTAGCAAGTGCTATTATTTGACAATATTCAGAATACTGTCAAATTATAATATGATTTTATCATTATTTTCGTCTACTCTTCCCTTGCCATTATTTCTAGATTTCGTCTTCCGATCATCTTCGTATCCAAAGTGACGTTCTTCACGTTCCATAAGATAAAATACAAAAGTCGGCGTTGCTTTACGCGTTTCGATAAAAATCTCTCCGTCGGTTTGTACTGCAAACGATGTTCCTCTAGGTCGACGTACTTTCGTAACAGTGCGTATTCGTTCATCGGATAATCGTGGTCTGCCATTGAGGGACAGAAAATGAGAGAAAGAGAGAGAGAGAGAGAACCCGAGAGATCAAGGGAAACTCTATTCCAACGGCCGAGCCGCGACTCGCATCATCTTCGTCGTCTCGATCGAGGAACGAAATCCCAGGGCTTGCTCCGATGAAAGCCTCTTACTGCTTGCTGCTGCTGCTGGTCCGCGTGGCGCGCGGACATAGAGAGGCGATCGCGGAGAAAGATAGCCACAGCGGGCGAACGAAAGCGAAAAGCGCGCGCGAGAAGAATGCCCGAGTAATTCGCGAGGCGAATGCCTCGCTTCATTTCTTTCACCACACGCCACCATACGAGTGGAGATTCCAACGTACGTGGACGCGTTCGCGCCTCGGCGGCGAGGATTATAAAAGGGAATAAGTATAAGTACATATATATAGTATATTTATATATATATAAAAAAGAAGAAGAGCACGAAAGAGTGAAGCAAACTTGTTCACGCCTACTCCAGGGGTTCCATCGTTTGTACTATACCCGCAGTATTATATAGCATAACAGCAGTACCGAATCGTTGAGAAAAAAAAGGTACTTTGCTCTGCCAGCGATGTGCTTAATCCCCCAAAAAGGGTCAACGAGAATATAACTCCATCAACAAATTAATTTATGCCAAAAAATTGGACGGGAGTCATTAGCTAAAAACAAAGCGGTTGACCTTGGAAATGAGTAGTTCTGACAATGAGTCACTGTAAATAAGTCAATGAACTCTGGTTATAAAATGTGAACATTTTTTTTAAATTTGGTAACATGAAACTATTTGTAATTTTGAGAAAATATTGTTGAACGTTTTTTAAAAAATCTTATCTCTTTAAGAAACTTTTAGAAAAAATGGCTTTTTGGTTGGCTACAATGTGGTTAATCCTCCAAAAGGGTTAATGATTATTTTATTAACAAAGTAATTTATAATTTTTTAAAACGTAATGACGTTATTAGCTAAAAATATTTTGTTAGACCTTAAGAATTACGACCTTGAGCAAGAGAAGTATGTCTGAGTCACTGTAAATGGGTCAACTGCCTTTTAATATAAAATGTTAGAAGTATTCTAAAATCTTTTGGTAACATAAATCGACCATTATTTCTGACAAAAAATTGTGATCAACTGATAAAAAAATCTTATCATTTTGATAATCGTTCGAAAAAAGGAAACATTTTTCCTGGGTCGTGGCGGAATTTTTTCACCATTTTTTTATTTTTAATATTTTTTATTTTTCATTCTTTCCATGGTATGGCTTCGATCGCCTTTTACCGCCCTTCGCACCCTTACTCCTCTCACTCCCTACCCGCACTTCACTAAGCTAACCTAACTTTAGAGGCAAAACGGGCACCTCCATTAAAAATCGGAATTGGGGCAAAACGGGCACCGTTTCAACTTTCGTAAAAACGATTTGTCTCAGTTTTTTACGTTCCTTAGATAAGGAAAGTGCGGAAAATAGTCAAATTGGTGATGAAAAAAAATCGATAATCTTCATCAGATCAGATTTTTTTTAACCATCCGTACAGAATTTTTTTTCGATACTTTGTTGAGCAAATTACTTTTTCGGAAAATTTGTTATCATATCATTTTTCCGAAAAAAATGTAGTAAAATGAATTTTTCAAAAAATGTATAATCAAATTAATTCTTTGAAAAAAAAAACGTCGGTATATCATAAAGAAATCAATTAGAACGAAAGTCTTATTTTATGATTTGGTGCCAATTTTGACCCCAATACTTATATTGAGTCGAGATGCCTGTTTTGCCTCCCCGTTTTATTGATATCACCAACTATTTTCCGAAATTTTCAAGTAAGAAACATCAGGAAATTGAAAAAAGGCGTTTTCGAAAAAGTTAAAACGGTACCCGTTTTGCCCCCAATTGTCATTTTCAGTGGTGATGCCCGTTTTGCCCCCATCTCCCCTACCGCATTTGCCATAGGCACGGGGAAACTGCGGAAAACCCGTACCGGTACAGACGGCCGTATATTCTTCTGATTTCCCGGTGTATGCACGAAAGTAACTTACTTGAGTGTAAACACCGAGATCTGAGAAAAACTGACCTCCCGCTCACTGATTGATGTGACAGACGGTGCATGGCTAAACGGTCACCCATCTAAGTTATGACTGCAAACAAAGCTGCTTAACTCGGAGGACCGCCAGAGCCGCGCACCAACCGCACAACCATCAGTGTCAGTTAGAATTTTTTCACAATTTGTTTGAGATAAAAATTCGTCGATTGTGGCTGCTAGATGAATTTACTTAATTTATTAAGCAGCTACAGTCGATAGTTGTAAAGATTCGGGTTACTGAAATTTGAAATGGGCTTCGGTTTCGCGCGCTTTGAACTTAGCGATCACTGTTTCAGACCCGAGATGTGAAAAAATTGATCAATAAGAGCCGATTAAATAATTAAGATTAGGAAACAATTGACTCCGGCACTAACAAGCGTAACAGCAAAAACTCTTTACGTTGAAAAGTCTTAAATGTCGAAAACTTTATGTTGCACTGAGAAAAATGCATGGGACAAACATATCAAGTATAGTGAGTTCTACTATACAAATAGTTATTCGTCTCATAATTTAGGCGTTGGGTACATTATTTATTACAAGTACAATTAACCATACTTTTTTCTCAGTGTGATGAAAACAGTAGAAATATTGCGTTTAAGAAAAAAAAAATTTATATCCACACATGTAAATGTGTTTTTCTGTTATAAAATAATTCTGCAAGGATGTATTCCTAATTTTTTTTAGAATTTTCAGATAGCAACTCGAAATATATTTGGATTACGGTTTAAAAATAGATATTCCCCAAATACAATAAATATGCTGCGTTGGCAGGTAAAGAATCAAAAGGTTAAATGATAGCATTAAATAGTACATTATGCTACAAGGGAGGGAAGAGCGCGATTCTCACCGAGTGTGAGGTTTGCTGCCCGAGTACGAGGTGAATATCGCGCTCCCTCCCGCGTAGCATATGATTCTTTTCTTCCGATTGCGTTGAAATATGACGTGATTTCTGTCGCTGAAAAGCGAGAGGAAAAACTCGACGATACCTGGCCGCGTGCACGTGCAGCGGGCAGAAGTACGAGGCAAGACTCGCTCGGGCGAGCACCCGGTCGAGTCTCGGTCCCGCTGGGAACCTCGAAAAGGGCAAAAATAGGGAACAAGATGCCCTAGGGAGTTTTGGCTCGTATTCCTGCCCACTGCACATGCGCACTGCTCGCGGTCAGGTATCGGCGACTTTCCTCCCGCTTTTCAGGGACGGAATCACGTTATTTCAGCGCAGTCAGGAGAAAAAAATGTTATTGACACGTAAAAAAATGTATCTTGAAAATACGACGGAAGTTGTATTTCTGAGATACTGTAAATGGGTCAATGACTTTTGATTACAAAACATGAAAAGTACTTCACAATTTGTCGTTAATAGGAATATATCATCAATTATGACTAAAAAAATTGTTATCGTAAGATTTTGAAATCTTATCACGTTGATAAGTCACTACGCCAAGGAACTCAAGCTTTTTATTTTTCGAACCCTGATAAAATCACAGCAGTATTATCTGCAAAAAAAGAAAGTTATTCACTACTTTTTTTTATCTGCATGAAATGTTCTGATACTGAACCAACCTGTATATTATAGACGCAGAGAGAAAGTCATAAAAGCGCCTCTCGCCATACTCAGAAGTGGCAAATTATCAGGTTCAAGAAGAGTGCGTTGATGCATGGGTGGATATAATATAGAGTGCATATAGGTTGTAAAAAATCCATCTCAATTCTTCGAATACTTTCGTGGCTTTAAGACCTAATAAAATTAATGGGTTGAATTAATTCCATTGGTCAGCACAATTTATTACAATCCCACATAAATAATCACGGTAAAAATGAATTTGAAAATTTTCTACTTTAAACAACAACAAGAAAAGTCACAAAAAACACAAAGAGCAGTAATTGTTTACTGTATAGTTTTTTTTGTCAATTTCTAGTTATAGAAAAAAAAAGTTGCAAAGTAGAACTTTGCACATTGCTTCCTCATTGATTTTCATTTCTCACAAAGCCACCTCTATGAGCTTATTTATTAATTTTTGCTTTGTCATATTGGAAGCTTTGTAAAAAATGAAAATCAATGAAGAAACAATGTGCAAAGTTCTACTTTGCAACTTTTTTCGTTACCTATATAGTTCTTGAAAAATTTTAAAGCACGTAAAATCCAAATAGCTTTACTGATCACGGCCAAATTTCGTAAGTAGCAGTGTTGAATGTTATTTTTCATCTGTAGAAAATTTCAGTTGATTTGGTGAGATTTGACGTGTGTTAGAGCAAACCGAACATTTTTTATTTATTTCAAAATCACATAAAAACCGAACTTTTTTTTACAGATTCAATCCAAATTCAATACCTTCCTTTAACATAGCTTTATTGATGAAAAATTATTTAGCTAAATAGTTAAAAAATTGCGGATGCTACAGATATTCCAGACGCCAGAGGGGGTTCTGTGTGCCATCCGAGGTCCGCGAAATATTCTTGATGCAGATGATAGGTTTTGACTTTGATTTTTTCTCTCATAACATACGCATCGAGCGTATGTTATGAGAGAAAAAATACCGTTTCGCGACTCTTCATAAATAATTATTTTTTGTTCTGCTCGTGTTCGCATTTCTTTTTTCATATTCCTCGGTTCATTGGGCAAAATTAGTTCCTTTACATTTTTTTTTACGACTTATATTTTCGAAGCTACTAATTTGTTAAGAAGAGCAATTTTGGTCTAATTGCAACTTTCAACAATTTATTGCTCCGAATCTATGGATTGTAGAGCAAAATTGTATGGGACCTTTTCGTCTCAGAATTGACAGGACTATACAAAAAAAAATATCCGAGTTCAAAAAAACAACAATTTCTATAGTTAATAAACAATTGCGATTAATAACTAAACGACCGGGTTTTCCGCAAAACACCTTATATATTCATGTTCAGGAGGTCAAAAGCTATCATCTGCATCAAGAATATTTCGCGGACCTCGAATGGCACACAGAACCCCCTCTGGCGTCTGGATTAAGAGCGTACAGACATTTTTCGAAAATTGCAAAGTCAAATAAAATTTGAACATATTGTTGAATTTTTTTTTAAATTACAAAAAACAAAGGCGTCGACCTGCTTCACATGTTTGCTAAATTCCAGCCCGATTGTTAAAGCAGTTCGGAAGATATGTAAGTTTGAAACACATCCATCCATCCATTCATACCTTTTTTTAAACCACTTTTTAGATGATTTTGATTATACCGACATAATAAATTCGAGCGAAAACAAAGTTTCCTCTATGAGGAAACAAAAGTACAAAAACAATTTTTTAAACGAAAAATGAACTAATTTTTGTTATTGTTATTAAAATACAGAAATTTCAATTTATTTATTACTGTATGATAATGTAATCGTTAATTGGATGTAATTGGAGTATTTTATTGACTTAAAAAAAGATATACAAATTTCTGTTATTAATGTGTTATCAGTAGATGTAGATAACATGTCAGAGATGCGGATAAAGCTGTTGAGAATTTCGTGCGAATTTCGGGACCTACCGGTGAGTGCGAGCCAGGGGGTCTTCACGTCGAACGTGAAGGAGGCTAATGGCTGGTTCGTGTCAGCCGCCTGTCCGGGCGATAATTCGCAGACCAGAAAAGATCATGCAGCACGTCGGGCTTCCGACGTTGTTTCGGTACCGTGCGGGAGTTCGACTGCTTACCATATTGTATTTCGTATGTATAACACGATATACATACGAAAACAGCCCTCTGAGCGACAATGGGACCATAAATCCATAAATTTGAATATTTCAGTATTTTAGGCAATTCTTTTTTTTTTGTTTGCTGTTCCCGATTGACCTACGTGGGCTCTTTAAATATTTTAGGAAAGTTTCAAAAATCACTATCGTACAATGAGTTTTGTAAAAACCTTATATTAGTAACTAAAAAATGGCAGTTAAATGACAGAATCATTTTTTAGTTAAGGTAATCAATTAGTAGTTATCGTAATTGTTTAATAGGCAGAAAAATAAAAATACATATTTATCACGCAATAGCTGCCAGGATGGTAATAATTTTCTTAATTGTAGTTTGAATATTTTAGTGCCGATTATAAACTTATGGTCCATATGACTTTTAGTCTATATGATTTTTGTCTTGCCATACTTTACTGAAAATAATAAAATATAAATAAAAACTGCCATGTGACCTAACTTTTAAGATACTACATATACAGTTTTAACCAACAGTTAGATTTAATAAAAATTTGAGTGGTGTACTAAAGAACATTTATTTTTAATTAATAATAAGGCCGAAGAGTTATTAATGAGGAAGCAAACAAAAACTTTCACAAACTTTTAGAAAACTTTTTTTTCTTTCTTTCAAATAAATTCATTGATTTTGTCTAAAACATATTTTTGTAACAATCGATCTCATACGATTTCATTTTCTTTTTAATTATAAGGAATATTTGTAAACTTCGGGAAATTTTCATAAAAGCAGATTTTCTATTTGTTCGAAAACGCGAAATTTAAATCCTCAAAAATTTTTTAAATAAATATATGTTATAAAATATTAACAAAATTTATATTCAATAAAAAAAATGTTAATCGTAAGGAATCCTTGAAAATGCGAATTAAAAAAAACGTAAGACACGTAAAAAAAATTCATAAGTACACAAAATATCTACGAATCCATTTCATAAGAAAAACAAAAAAAGGTTTCCGAAAAGTTTTTGTTTTACCCTTATTAATCCGTTTTTAGCATTATACTGATTCAAATTCAATATTTTTGGTATGAGAGATGTTGAATTTATCAAAACAAATTCTAATTAAACGTAACTTTTCATTGCGACGGTATACAAAGCACGTTTAACAATTATCAAGGTTACCATAATTTGTCCAAGTGTATAGAATTTGCCATTGAAATCATGAATTTTTTATTTCCTCTTAATGAAAAAGTAAAATAAGTGGACAAAGGAATTTCATAAGAACGGTGACGAATCACTGAAACGTCTAGAAAATTGCGGTTTGAACATAACTCTTAAGATATTCGAACCTTCGTGCAGTTTATATTCGCGATTATGGAATGGCAAAAGCCATCGATGTCCGTCGGCATAGTGGACGGTAGTAGCGGCATTTGTTGGTCGATAATACTTGGCTCTCAGCAAGTAATATAGTAGTACAGTAAATAAAGAAGGAGAATGACGACCATTCGCTTTGTATCTCAATCGCGTTTTACGACTAACCGGCGAAATTGCCGACAGCTAAAAAAAAGCGACAGAAATATATATAAAGTGAGAGACAGCGAACGCGAGCGGGTGAGTGAGATTGGACATAACATTACGCTCGCTGGAGTGTTGTCGATCGGCCGGGCAGATGTGCTCGGCGCAGTTATATCGCTTTGCGGCCCAGCCGGCACTGCCTCTGTGTCTCCAATGCCAACACACCCAATAGTCACTGCTGCGCTCAACAAACTGGCGAGAAACTTTTACGGACTCGCGATATATATTGCCGGCAGTCATTTACCCAGATAGATATTGTGCCGAAGTGTGCACGATATAGTATATAGGCTATTCCGTGTTAGATGCACCATGCCAAAAATTACCGGCTGCGAAAATTCGCAAATTATTCTGAACGTAATTATGCATTTCAGTGAATATTGCCAATTTTCACGTTGGCGGATTTTTTTTTTGCTCTATACTGTGTTACGCTATTACTCTGAGAGAAAACTTGAAACCCTGACAACCTCGCGCGGTGGTTGGCAAATATTACTTTGGCTCAGAGAAATAGAGGTTGACACAAGTACACGGAAAAAAAAGTTTGGTTGTGGCCGATTTGCGTGTACACAATGTCTAAAAAATTAGTTGCCTCAACCATATCGACTCGTAACCTCAACTATTCACGATTAGTTCTCAATTGGATTAGTTAGGTTAACTAATCCAATCGTTGGGATTACCACTCGAATAGTTGGGACTACCATTCGAATCGTCGGTAATATCATTCGAATCGTTGGTGTTACCATTTGAGTTGCTAGGGAAATAGAATAATCGATTGGTTGTGTCAACTCATTTCTTGGTTATGGTAACTAATCTTTTTATTCCGTGTACTCATCCGTCGAAGCAATACAATGCATTTTATTTTAGAGAACTACCCCATGTAATTGAACGTCAATATAACAATGTTTTGGCTGAACATTGATGCTGTTGAGCGAATGGCAGTGCAGTTGACTTAACCCCGGGTGGGGTTAAGGCAACAATTTTTCAGAACTTAATACGCGTGTCACGAGTGGTTGAGACAATGCCGCGTGTCATTCCAATCAGGAAAATGATTTCTATGAATCAACTGTATTGGAATGGTTTGAAGAACTGTTTCATGCTTTTGAAAGAATTACGGCGTAACTGGCTTCTACGAAATATAAGGTTGACTCAACCTCACGTCCGTTTGTGTGTAAGCCGTTTCTGAAGATACGAGTACTGATTTTTACAGTCATCGCGGTGGTCATCTATCCAACTACTGACAGCCAGAGACTGCCAGGTAGTGACTCATCATAGTACTGACCCTCAGGTCAGTCAGACGGTCATCCACTCAAATACTGACGACCTAATTCGCGCAAACAACGAAACAAGCAACTTCATTGAATATATTTATAAATGACAACAACGATACAATTTACCCTCTTAGATATAACCGAGTGCCGTGAAAAATAACTGAATGCACGGAGAAAAGGGTCAGTTGTAGCAACTACGGAATTGATACGTGCCAACCAACAGGCATGGTAAAATATGGCATTAGCAAGTTATTGCGTGTCAGAACCAACCGATTGGTAATGCCAACTAACCGATTGATGTCAATCAACCGATTGATGTCAATCAACTGATTGGTGGCTCCAACCAACCGATTGGTGGCGCCAACCAACCGATTGGTGACGCCAATCAACCGATTGATGGCGCCAACCAACCGATTGGTAATGCCAACCAAACTACATCTAACGCTCCAAGCATTTAAAGGTTAGTTTTCTCAATTAACCCGTTTTCTGCGTGTGTGCTTTTATTTTTACTACACAAAACGAAACCATAAAAATCTATAAAGTTCTGACTGTATTATACTAAGTTTATTTTATATTTCATATTACCAATAATTAAATAGACAAAAAAATTGTAGAATCATATGATCTGAATGGCTGAGTGAGCTAAAGCGCCGCGCAACAATACCATCCGGAGGGTTCCAGGTTCGATTCCCATTAATGTAAAAAAAATTAATTATGTTTTTTCAGCGATTAATATGTACCATCATGAAGAGGAAGACGTAATATCTAATAAAAATGCAGGATTACTCGATTGAATAAGCACAAAATAATATTTAAAAATTAATTTTCTTTATTATTTCAGATTCGCTCAAACATATAATCAAGTTAATTGAAATGTGAGTGTAGTTGAACCAACCGTGTCAATAGTTCCAATCAATTGATTAGAGATTGATGCGCATGGTCTGACAGAAAACAATGTTAGAGTTACAATAAATGCATTGTGGTAGTCTCAGCCACATGAAACATTTAATCGAAGAAAGTCCGACAACTAAGGTAAACGGCCCTGTTTGTGACCCTGTCTCAGTTTATGATCACCGATAGCTATTTTACACTGTCATAAATGTAATTTACGTCGAATTTTAACCTTATTATCGCCAAATTAAAGAGCTTTTTTAAAAGTTTTTTTTCTGCAATAAACAAATTTCGTAATAAATTATTTAGAAATACATTTCACCGGTGAAAGCCGTGGTATTGCGTCTCAGTGAGTTCGAACCGCCATTCCTAGACGGAGCTCACTAGCTGCTCGGTCGCGTATTTGATCGTTTCAATTCTTAAGTAAGTATAATACAACATGATCACAATAATTAGCATTAACATGAAAATGATCACAATAATTAGCTTTATCGACAAAAAAAAGAATACTTAAGCTATTGATTAGTTTTTCCCGTAAACTCGCAGGGTCAATAACTCCCAGCGTAATTGTGGTTACTGACGCGTTTGCTGACCCTCTCAATATTTATAATTTTGACTTGTTACTGAAAATTAGGTTAGGATTGAATACTGTATAAATTTCAACATTTGACGTTATTATGGTTTCTTTTGATTGTCATGTTGCATTGTCAATGTACATTTCGATACTTACCACGCACATGTAGAAATATATAACACGTTGAAGCTAATTAAATCTCGCTCATTACTTACACCTGGGTCAGAAACCCGGTACACGCGGGGGTCAGGACCTACGGCGTTACGCCAGGGTCACGAGCTACGACATGAATGGTTCTGCAGGGTCAGGAACCCCGGCAGTAGACAAGCAATATTTAAATAATGTTTTTATTAATATTCTCAACATTTTGCCTTTGAAGAATAGTCTAATCTGTTTCAGAAGTTTTTAATTCACGTATTGAAATCGTTCATTTTCAGTTTAACAATATCACGCATCTGTAAATAACAGAAAATCAACCACGCTGCTCTAAACGTGTCACAAACTGGGCCGTTTACCTTATTTGGTGAGTTTGACCCAACCTCCTCGTTTCATTCGCCATATATAACCTCTCGGAGAGGTTGAGTCAACCTCTATTTCGTTGTGCCCAACATTTTTTTTTCTCAGTGTAACTTGATGAAGCGCATGGGGAAGGCTTGAAAATTTAGTAGTCTTAGAATATAGGATGTATATATGAGAAGATTTTTCAAAGTTTGGTAATTTGGAGAATTGCTAACCAACAGTTTGTAATCTTTTGATTTGCTGTAAGCTGTATTTATCTATTACTAGTCAAATATTCGTGCACCCAGAAAAAAAATCTGGTTCACGTGACTAAATTCATATATTTAATATATCTTTATTTGCATTAACTAAAACTCGCTTCCCGTGAAATATGTATGTATTTCGTTGAAATGTACAATGTATTGATTTCGACCATATTTATTTATTTGAATCAACCCTCATTTGGTCACTGAAGAAAACTGTTATTTACTGCTACTAAATTCTTTATTTACTCGGAAAAAATATATATTTAAATGGGCGAAATTCCTGAATACAAATCTTCTTATTTCATAGAACTAAAACTTGCTTTCAATCCAGTATATATTTATTGCCTTTAATTATTGTAGTGCACATGTTCAAAATAGATTCATTTATTCAATCAACGTTTATTTGATAACATTTGGTAAACAAAAATTATATTTGTCACTGTACTAAACGTTATTATTCATTTAAATAGTCCCTATTTCAAGCCTCGATTGTATATACATATTGGATCAACTGATCAACATCCGAATTGTGGCTTCCGATTCGTAATCATCAATATCAAGTATCATTGAAATGATCCTCCGCTATAATGCGGTGTATCATAACTGACTATTCCACTCGGCGCAGCTAATATGGAATTGAAGTAAACAAAATCTTCCTAATCGGCTTAGTCTAGTGGATAGCGTACTCGTTAGGTGGTTAGATAGGTCGTATAGGGCTGAGGTTCGAATCCCGCAAATAGAGCTTTTAAGAGAACGTCACGGAAAAGTATTGTCTGTGGACGATTACCTTTTTTTGTCCAAAATCAATAAAATAATATTATTAATATTATTGCACAATGACCCATTGTAAAAGATAATGCATTTATTGAATGCTTAATTTCTATATTGTTTATACTGCGCATAATACAAAAATTTATTTGACTCGAAAACATATTTATATCACGTTAATCACTCAATTGAAATAAAATAATTTACTTAAACTAAATAGAGTCCTGTTAGGTCGGCATGCAAATAAGAAAATTTGTTTACATTAACTGAAATTTATTTCGGTCTACTAGATCTTTTTTCTGGGTGCGAGAGCATGAAAAACTATGAACATTTTTTTGTTTAATTTTTTTTAAATATTGTGATTAAAAAATCTGGATATTTTCTAAATATAATGATAGATTTTTTTAAAAGTCCTATACAAAGTTTTATGCGTCGGGAAAGGAGATTTTATTTTAAAAATTTCGATGACTTGCCACTTTGTTATAATTTTTTTATATTTTTCTACTACAAAAAATGACCTCGTCATTGTAATTAAATGATTTAGTTCCAGTTAATTATCTTGTAGCTACACCATAACTCTCAGCAGTATTACATGCCATCAGTGACCTAAAATAACAGCAGTCAGAGCTTGTCCCCGTAGGCATTTAATTTTTTTCTAAACCCCCTTCATTATCTAGATGTGCCATTTACGGCAAAATATTTTTATAACTTGATTTTTTGTCAATCGCTTCCTCGTTGTTATTTTTACAAACCATTGCTGTCAAACTGGCTCCGGTTATTTATTATCTCATAAATAATTCAATACCATTTGTTTTAATATTCTACCATACTGATGTAAAGATATAAGAAAATATATGTGTAAACAAAGAGAACAAAGAGTTTTTCTATTAAAATTCATTGAAAAATGTCACGAAACTCATAATAATGAATTATCTATTATTTATTACTTTTCTAAACAAACTAATAACAATTGTTTTTTCATTCCCCTAAAAATATTTATCTATTTTCTTAAAAATATGACAGAAAACACGGAGAATAATTTATGAAGTAAATAAACAAATAAGTGACCTGAACGTACATGATAATCAGACTATAGAAAATTTCGATTAAACCGCATGAAATTACGCAAAAAAATGAATGTTTTTCTTTTTTCTTTTCTTTTCCTTGAAACTTGACGATGAATGCCTCATATGTTTTCGTAATATTTGTCGGAGAGTGGAAAGAACAGAAACGGAAAAATAAAATGGTGATACACGCTGAACGAACAGAAGGACACATGCGAAAATTGTCCATGGACTTTGGGTTAGAGTGCTATACATACAATCAGTATAGAACACTCGGTTTCTCATGGAATTGAGAGGTTGTTCAGCCTCCACGCTCTCTCGATCTCTTTCTCGTGAAACGATTGAGACAACTCGAGGAGCGCAGTTTTCATCTCATTTCTCGATTCGCGGACCTATAATTACGTGTACGAGCTTGTACTACGTACTTACACCGATCGGCATTAAATGTAAGCCATTGCAGACGGACGCGACATGGCTACTTGTATATATATACGAGTTATTCTACTTTCCCCGTGAGAACGAGAGAATACGATGAAATCGCAAAGATACACGTCAATCTTGGAAATATTCATCCACCTGCACTCCCTCGAGCATTGCATATTAAAAACAACATGCAAGGACGTCATATTTCCGTATTCTGTGATACCCTATTATTATATTTTGTATATTGTTACAAATTCGTGAATTATGCGCACAATTATCTCGGGCTTGTTTTGCAAGAGACAAGTGGGCGGTTGTTTGTCAATTTTGCGCGGCTCGTTTGATATACTTTTTGTAACAGGCTACAAGGAAAAAGTTAATGATACTTTAAACAAGACAATCGAAAGAATTTTCATGTCTTAATAATTTAACGAGACTTTGTAGTAAAATTTAATTAAATTATTTGGTATATTTGCAAATGTTCTTCGCGTCGAATTTTTTCTAATATTTGTAATTGTTGAAAAAAGTAAAAATATTATACCTGCGTATATCAGAAAATAAATCATAAAATACTTCATGATTTTAAAAGATTGCATTAAAAAATGAAACGTTAGTGAAAAAATGTTTGAAAAGATTAGAAAGTTCAAAAGTTACCCTAGTCTACCCTTAAGTATTAAATAAATTGATCTTTAAGGGAATTTTACGAATACTGAATTCTGCATAGATAAATTGATCATTTATTTATCAGGCTTCAAATAAAAATGGAAATAAGCAAGATAAATAACAGAATTTTTATCCCTTAAAAACTTAAGAAGGTATTCAAATATTTTTTCTAAAAAGAATATTCAGAATTTTTTTATTAAATGTTCTTCAAAATATGCTCGATTTGTTTACAAAATAGTGAATCGGTCAGATTTTTCTGGGGGTTTAAAAAAAATAATGTTGCTGTAGGGAAATCAATTTGTGTCTTTTTTTAACTATAGTTATTCACAATTGGAAAAAGTGGTATGATATATATTTTATCCTACAATATCGACTAAGGTATCATTTTTAAAATCATATTTAAGTAACAACAATAAATCCATATGAATCCAAATTTTAGCTTGATATGTTATAATACAATGTTAGAAAAAGAATGCTCCGAAATATAAAACAAAAATAAAGTAAAATCAATAATAACAGTATAAAGGTCAAAAGTCTGTGCAATCGTCTCTCGCTTTAAAAGAAATAACAATAATATAAAGTATTAACGTTTAAAGAACTGGATAGAGCATCAAAAACCTCTAAAAGTTCTCACACCAATGAACTCTCCAACCAAGTTATTACCAATTACGTCATCATCGAAATAGAAACAAGTGAGCTCAGACTTAAACGACCTCTGAAGTGTATTTCGCATCCCTTCAAACGCAGTAAACTGCACTCGGGTGAAGCGAACCTGAGAGAGGGCAAGAATCTGCATCGCATCCGCCAACCGGATATAGAAGAGATTTTCGCAGCTCGTAAATCCCCTAGCGATTTCCCGGTCATGTGGTCTCGTGAAAACATAGCTAGCGCTAGTAGCTAGTGTACAACGTGAGTAGGGAAGCCATACCAGTGCAGTACGCGAAAGCGAGCAGTAGCTAGATTGCATACAAGTTGGAGAGTTTTGCGGTCTCAGTGTGCGGCCGTCCGGCTGTCGGTGGCCCTGCAAGCTGCACGCATGCTACAGCAGCAATACAGTTCTGTTTCGCATCACACGCGCCGCTGTGCCGATGACCGCGAGAGTCAGCAGCAACAGCAGCAGAACCATCAGAAGGCGATCCCATCGAGCTACAGGGCTTTAAACATCACTTCAACTTGGAACGCTGTTTACATGTATACACATGTGTTAATATATCCCTTTAACGACCATGACCTTTTACGTACGAAAAAAAAATTTAAGTCGGAAACTTCTGTGCATGAAAATAGTGAAAAGGACAAATAAAAAAATTCACGTTCAACATTTTTGCGTGGGATTTATAAAATAAAAATGGATGCACTCCTAATCGAAGGCAACCGTTTGTAAACATTTTTTGAGATTTTTTTTCGTTAAATTTAAGATGTCTTTAAAAATAACTTATTCGAATACTGAAGCAAATCAGTGTTAATAAGCAGCAGAAGCATCAGAAATCGATCCCATCGAGTACGCGGCTTTAATCACCGATTCATATTAGATCTAGTTTGAAAAAAAAAGAAATGAAAATGGTGAAAAGGGCAGGTTTAAAAAAATGCACACTCACTACTTTTGCGTGTAGATGCGTTTCATAAAATTAACAAGGCTGCAAAGTAGAACTTTGCAAATTGCTTCCTCATTATTGTTGGATTTTTATAAATCTACCTCTATGAGGAAGCATGTTAATCTATTTTGGCTTCCTCATAGAAGAAGCTTTGTAAAAATCCAATAATAATGAGGAAACAATTTGCAAAGTTCTACTTTGCAGCCTTGTTTATATTGGCGAAGTGTGTTTGCAATTCCCTTCCATTTTTCGAAAACTTATTTGACCTCAGCTTAATGCGCAAGGACTACGTTAATCGAAATAACGAAAACGGAGTTTATCCTCCTCTTTTGTGTAAATTTTCATCTCGATTCGTCACGCCGTTCGAGAGTTATAAGCAATTCTATTTTGGGACGAGCGGTCATTATAAATATAAAAAAATAAAAATTATATGTGAAGAAATGTGTAAAGTTCTACTTTGCATTCTTATTTCCATTGAGTACAAACTTTTGTCTCGCATTATCAACTTTTACTGATGCTAGAGCGAAAATCGTTTTTTTGTGAATTTCAAAATGTCGTAAAATCTGAACCACTTTACCGATCATCGTCAAATTTGGTACGTGGCATTACTGCATGTCTTTTTCGTCTGTGAAACATTTCGGTTAAATTGGTGAACTTGGACGTGATTTATTTAAAAAAATGATTTTTTTCGAAAACCTCAAATATCTATAAAATCTGAACCGCTTTACCGATTTCGCCCAAATGCAATGCCAAACAACATTGAACATATATTTATTTATAAATAACTATTTAACAAAATCGTCTAATTTTTACGAAAGTTAGAGCGACCACGCCCTTTCTTCAAAAAATTAAAAGTACCATAACATCAAAACGGCTGATTTTTTTCCCCAAATCTCAACATTCAAAGCGGGGCAACTACTCCACTTGCGTGCCAAATTTGAGCCATATCGCTCGAACGGTTACTGAGTAATAGTTCATCGACTTTTCGGAGCCCAGGACACACACACACACACATACATACGGACATTTTTTCTAAACCACTTTTCTCGACTTTTTGACGATTCTAAGCATACTGGCATGAAAATCTCGAAAAATAATTTTTTCATGAAAACAAAGCTTCCTCTATGAGGAAGCAAAAAGGATGCACTTATGATAGAATGCAACCGTCAGTAAATGTTTCTTGAGATTTTATTGTAAAATTTAAGAAGATTTCGTTAAAAAGAAGTTATTGGAACATTAAAATAAAGTAGTGGCAATAAGGCAGTTTGAAAAATCCATCGATGGCCATGAGAGTCAGCAGCGACCGGAACAGACGCATCAGAAGGCGATCCCATCGAGCTACAGGGCTTTAATCATCACTTCAACTTGGAACTCTGTTTACATGTATACATATGTGCCAATATATCCCTTCAACGGACATGACTATTTCCGTTGTAAAAAAAAATATATTTTTTATATCCAGTTGGAAATTTTTCTGAATCATAATTATGGAAAGGGCAGTTATGGAACATTCGCATTCAACATTTTTGTGTGCATATGCGTTTTTCTTTCATAAAATAAAAAGGATGCACTCCTAATAGAATTCCACTGTTTGTAACATTTTTTGAAATTTCCTTCATTAATATATAAAAAGATGTCTTTAAAAATAAATTATTCGAATATTGAAGTAAAATAGTGGTAACAAGGCAATTTGAAAAATCCGCTTTTTCAATATTTCCGTGTCGATGCATTTCCTTTTCTCAAAAAATAAAAATATGTGATGAATTTCTAATAAAATTACAACTGTCAAATATTTTCAGAATTTTTTGGTTGCAATTGAAACTGATTTTTCAACGATGTCACGTTGACAGTTTGAACAAAAAATACTTTCGAGAATACAAATAGTGGCAAAAAGGCATTTAGAAAAAAATGTACTTTTTAAATTTTGACGTTCGAATCGCGTGAAATAAAAATGATATCGTTATAAATATTGAACTGCTGGAATAAAAAATTTATTTGATTAATTCGATAAAAATAAATAAATCAATAATGTATTAGACAGAACTAATGAAATATTTAATGGGAAACAATAAAAGAAGGTGGACTCAAAGAAATTAAATATTCGAATAGATTCCAGTAATATTTTTTTTTCTCAGTGCATGTCCGTATGAAAGTGTTTAGTAGTGAAGTTGTGAGGGCCCCCGAACAATGTGATTAATAATGGGGCCACGCCCTCGGATCGTAAAGTAAACTGTGGTCTCATCAGTCGTCATCCAAGAGCCGAGTTGTCTCGGGACGATTACTCGTCTGCTACTGGTCTTTGTATTGTAAACATATATATAGTATAATATATATAAAATACGCTCGTATATAAGGAGTTGACAAACATTCGTTCCTAGTCCCCATAACTCATTGCCGGAACGAGGGTTGTCTCACTGAGATTGCGTTACATTGTAGCACGTCACAAGTAGGACTATAAATATGCAAGACCCTCCCAAACGTTTAGCTTGGCGTTTCGATGACTCAGATTCGACGAATTATGCAAGGGAGATTTCTGGTGAATTAAATTACGAAAAGCTCGACTCGTTAATTGTAATTATTAATTCTTTATAGAGGAAGCTTTGATTTCATGACATTTTTTTTTCGAGATCTTCATGCCAGACACTCAGAATGGCCCATAACATCGGGAAAAGTGGTTTAGAAAAAATGTCTGTATGTGTGTGTGTATAAGGCTTCGAAATGTCAATTGTCTATAACTTAAGAACAGTTCAACCGATTGAGTTGAAATTTGTCACAAGAATGAAGCAAAAATTATTCCAGAATTTAGATTTTATGCATCTTTTTTTCTTCAAAAAATGGCGTGGTCGCTCTAATTTTTGTAATATTTATGATAATTTGCTAAATATTTCATCAGAAGTGCGAAAAAGCGGTTTAAATTTAATCGGGTTTGGAAATTTTCGAAAAATTGACATTACTGCATTAACTTTTGCAAAAGATGAACTAAATTTTGTACCTAATCGAAATAATATTCAGGGATGTTAAATACGTCACTTAGTGGGGATCGGTAAAAAGGTTCGGATTATACAGGAATTCCATTTTTTATTATTATTTATTGACGATTAAAGTTTCGTAGTCTTCAATTTTTCAAATTCATTAAAAAAATTTTCCATTATTTTTCAACTTTTACAAAGTTCCACTATGAGGAAGGCAAAATCGATGTACATATTTTGTTGTAGAGGTAGATTTGTAAAAAGTGAATAATAATGAGAAAACAATATTCAAGGTTCCATTTTGCATCCTTGTTTTTCCATGTTATTTATACTGCGAAAGGAGCTTTTGATTTTCAACATAATGTACGGTTTATAAACGGCAGATATTTTGCTACGGTCTAGTTAGATAGGCACGTTATTATAATCTAATGTTGACAAAGACTGATTCCTATCGCTAGCATAATTGATCTGTGCGAGATCGAGAATTGTCTTGTTGAGATTGCGGCTACGGTAAATTATATTATAGTTAAGTGTACAGTTGTAAGTCGCTTAAATTTCCCCCGGACATTTTTTCCCTTGGACATTTTTTCTTCGACTATTATTTCCGTCGGACATTTTTTCCAGGACATTTTTCCCCGGACATTTTTTCATCGGACATTTTTTCCTAACACCGTGCGAAACATTCTACGTACTTCTTCTTCTTCTTCTTCTTTCTTTACACAGTTCCTCCCTCCTGTGCTGGCCACAAGTATAACCAAACTGGTCAATGGTCAATAACTATTCTACGTACTTGAGAGTAGAGATGTGAAAAAACTAGTATTTTCATTTTAAGTAAACTCGCAGCAAAAGTACCAGAATTTACCGTAATTTTTTTTCGTTTTGTGTTTTCGGAATTCGTTCACAAAAATTGCTCGTAAATTGACTGTAAAAATTGATAAAAATCACTTGTCCACACGGAAAGAAAAGATTAGTTGCCACAAACAAAAAATGATTTGGCACAACCAATCGATTACTCTATTTCCTTTACAACTCAAATGATAGTGTCTACGATTCGAATGGTCGTTCCAAATAGAATAGAATGGCCGTTCCGAATAGTAGTCGCAACGATGCAAATTGGAGTCCCAACAATTAGATTGGTTACATTTACTACACAGTAAAAAAATCTACTTGAAATTTAGTGTACTTTTACTGGAAGTTTTTATTCATAAATTAGTATATTAAATTTAGTATACAAGTGTAATGTAAAATTAATGTATGGTACAGCACATTCAATAATTTACTTTAATTTTACAGTAAAAGTACTTGAATTTTAATAATTTTCTTTAATTTTACTGGAAATGTACATGAGTTTTAAACCACAATGGTATATTAAATTTCGATGACGAGTTTATGAATAAAAACTTCCAATCTTTTCTAGCAGTGTAATTTAGCGGGAACTAATCGTTAATAGTTGAGGTTACTATTCCATATGGTTGGGGCAGCTAATTTTTTGAGACTTTTTGTACAGCAAATTGGAAACGTAGTTTCCCAACCAAATATTTTTTTCCGTGCAGTTATGACATTTTTTTGCACATTCACCGTATCGTGATGAAATTTTCAATCACTATATGACCATGTGACTTTATAACCAATGTAGTTATTTTAAAAACGCCACTTGCCACTTTATTACGATAAAAATAGGGCAAAAATACCAATCGTATTTACCGTTCAAATTTATAGTTGCAACCGTTGTAACTTCTACAAATGCAGACCGTGTTGCTTTCGAAAAGATGATTAAACATAGACGTGGACGGAATTAATTTGATCATTTGTCAAAATTATATGTATATATTTTTATTCTTTAAAAAATAAGCAAAATGTCAATGGGTTTTGCATTTTCAAAACTTCGGTAAGAAGATACACTGACATCTTATTTTTTCCTATTTTCCTGTCCAACATATAAACAGTTTAATAAAAATTAAACTACGAAATCAGCGCGCAAAAAAATCTGCAAAAATTTATAGTAATTTGAGTAATAATAAAATCTCGTAAATTACAAAAAATGTTGGACAAGCATGAAAAAAGTGGTCGAACTGACAGAGAATGCCATGCCGTAATTTCAATGAGATTTATGGCAATTTTTGTAAACAGGAATTTCAACAAGATTTATGATAATTTGTACCATCTTCGTCTCTTCGTGTAGGCATAAAATTTGCGAGTTTGTACTGTAGGATGAGTATGCAGAGCTCTACCAACCATTTAGCTCCGTTCCAGCTATTGAAATACGTCGAATAGTAGTTCATTTCTTATGAATGAAATTACGAGTAGTGCAAGTCGTAAATTTCAATTATTTCCAGCACCATTTATATTTCAACGAACTATTAAATCAAGAGGCGTATTTCTCACTCGGGAGTACGTGTTATTTTCTTTGTTCCAGCGGCACGGTTACTTCCCGGTTTTCATCGATGATATCTCCCTCTTGGCTATTATGCTCGATGCCTCAAAACTTATAGCGAGCGTTTCGCGGTCGCAGTATGTCAAAGCTTTTTCGTGTCTGGCATTCGAAATGTGCGATCAACTGGTAGAGATATGTTTCCTATGACAAACGCGCGGGTTAAGTTCCTAACGCTCGATAAAATCATCAGCCACTTCCGTCTATGACGATAGTTTCACGCCTGCATTCACTTCACCTTTACTACTGGACATTAATACTGCGATTCAACAATGTAGTATCGTGCATGGGATATTTTATTGGCTGCAACTTGCAATGTAAAGTATTATGGGGTAAAACAGAACACGTAGATAAAAAAATTAAAAAATTGAGGTCTTTTATTCTTATTATATATTTTTTTAATGTTGAATAAGAATAAAACATTTTCAGAATTTTGTTTCTAACCGAAAGGTCGATTCGATCAGAATTGGAGTATACTTAGCGATAAGAAAAACAAATATCGCAAAAATTAGGGTTATTTAGGTTAAATTTTAATTTTTCGATAACAACAAGATCGTAAAATTATTAAAAACTATTTAAAAAATACTTCGTCAAACAACCTCGTACAAAATATAAGTTTTTCTTCTTATACTTTCTTTTACATTTTAAAGTTGTTTTCGTGAAACTGTTCGATTAATTATCCGGAAGCTTTTTATTCACAGATTCCTTGCAAAATGATCTGATTTTTATAAGTCCATTAATTTCTGAGATAGGATAGCAATAATCATGAATTCACTACAGCGCTAAAATTCTGCACCACTATCAGTAGAGCTACGTAATATGCAGCGTTAAAGTCAGATGAATTCTGAAGTCAGAAACGTGGCGAAATATACGACTTGAGAACGCTAGTGAAGGCCAAAAGTCGATAAATATTTAGTTTCCGTACTGCCAATTTACTAATAATTGCATTACTAATAATGCTGCAGAATATAAGCTCTGCAGGGACCATAACTAAATAATGATGGTTCGCAGTGCGCCCGATTCGCCTAGCAATAAGTATAAAAATAGTTGGTGCAACAAGGAAACCTTGCGAAAATGAAAGTTTCGATATACAATCAATCGCAAAGTTTCATTGCATATAGAATTCAACAGAACGCCTATTATGGAGGTGGTCCTATTTAAATGCTTAACCTCCCTTAATCTGATACAATTTTTTTTAAATACTTTAATATTCTTGAATTTTTATATTTTTAGAGTTAAAAGGGTGCTGCATTAATATTTCGATGCAATATGGATGAAAATTCTTTCCCTCTATTAAGACTTTATTTTCGTATCCTTAAGGTAGTTCCGCTGCTACGTGCTAGACAAATCGGTGAGAATTTTTCAAAAGCGTTTCTAATAATTTTGGTGACTCAATTGACGGTTTCTATGAGTGCTTTATGCTTCTGCATATATTCTTAATATATAAATATAACCACGGACACAGTTTAGAAAGAAAATACACTGATATAAATAAATGTCCGATAAAATGTTTTCGGCATCCAGATTTGTATTTGCAAAAACCACAATTTTAGTCCGATTATGACGATCAATAGTTCATCTTGTTTATTGAAAGATGCTTCATTCATTGACCGGAGATATTTTTTATAGTATTCTTTAAAAGAAAATTCCAATTTTTTGTTTATCCAACCAAACCTACGATGAGATGTACATATGCTTGTAACAACTGCTTGAATAACTAATACGAATACGAATAAATTTGTCCGGTCAATCAATAAAGCATCTTGCAATAAATAAAATGAGCTATTACTTGCCATAATTGGACGAATATTATGGTTTTTGATAATATAAAGCTGAATGGCAAAAACCTCATAACGAACATTTGTATATGTCAGTGTATTTTCTTTTCAAACCGTGCCTGTGGATGTATATATTGCGAACTCGTGCCCGATGTGCACATCAATTTTCAGAACAGTCGACAGAACAACAAAAATTCGTAGAAAAGCAATTTAAAAAACGACTACCTTAAACCATGTAATTTGGTGTAATTTTACAAAAGTTGAAGGTCCGTTCCATTTTGCCCCAACTACCGGACTCGAGCAATCGATTGTCGTCGAGAATAAGTGCATTGCTGGCGTGCGTGTTTATAAGAAGCGCGTGTATATGGGAGGCGCGCAGCCAGCATTATATTAATCCCCCCGAAACGAAATGCACCATCGTTGTGCCCGTAGCACAGCAGTGGTGGCATTACCGACGAGCAGCGTGAAAACAATGGCTCGCGTACCGGAACGTGTTTCGTGTACGGCAAACGAACGTCGTATACAACAATGTGTGACGGGCATAGCAAACCCTCCAGAAGCGGAATGAGCAATAGCAATAGCAGCTTGGAGTATAACAACAGCCACAGAAGCAATAACAGGCAGTTATATTGAAGCGGTTGCAGTAACATATGGGCTCATGGATGCTTTCCATCCAGAACTCTGAACTGGGAGGTTCGAGCTGTAACCCGCTTCGTACTAACAGCCAGAAACAAACGACGAAGAAACAAGAAAGAAGCGAGCGAGAGGAAAAGACTATGACGAGGATGAGGAGGAGTGTCCCAAGCCGCCTTAGGCGTGTTGGTTGACTACTACTATTTGAAAGCGATGAGAGACCAGCAACAGGCCAGTATCGAGACTGACGCCTGGTTCACCCTCTTCTATAGAATAACAATTTCCGCTGGTGCATTGCTACTGCTTTGGCTATATCACTGCCTTGGGGTTCTGTATGAGCTTCCATGGCATTTACTATATGCATATATATATATATGTATATATGTGTATGACTACTACTTGCTATATCCGATGTGCACTATACTCTGTCTAATTGTTTCCTGCAAGTACCGTTTTGTTTCTACTCGATGAACGGTTATAATTAATTTTCCGACACCGTGGCGACTTCCGACCGGCGGTGAAAGAGCCCGTGTTCTATTCAACCGTAGAGGACACACTGGCATAACAAAGCAGCCGTGGCTTTGATACCTCGCCGTAAATTCATGCCCAAATAAAGGTTTGTAATTATGAGACAGTATCGCAGTAGCTATTAATATACAATTTTCAAATTGGTACACTCACGGTTATCGCGGTTGGCCTCGCAAATATAAATTGACATCTATTCATTTTTAGACTGTTCGACTACTTTGTATAGAGGAGAGTGGGGCACAATGTGTCACTGTTTTTTCAGTGAAATTATGATCTTAGTTCAGTAGTGTAATACAAAAATACCATTCATAATCGAGTATTGTAGTGGCCTTTACATAGACAGAAATTGAGATGTTCCTGGCAACTATTCAGTGATAGTTATATTTTATTAGACCAGGTGATTATTTTCGTAGTTACATTTACAGCAACGCCAGTTAACAGTGAATAGAGTTAATGTAACTACGATAATAGTCACCTGGACCAATAAAATATAATTATCATTGAATAGTTACCAGGACCATATCAATTTCTGTCAATGTAGGTATACAATACAGCTGAAAACATGACTGTAAAAAGATCGTAGATATTTTAATAATTAGATTTTTCTCAAATCGCCGAATAACACATTGTACACCTACAAAAAAGATCTAGTAGACCGAACTAGATTTTAGTTAACGCATTAATTTTTCATTGTATGTGACTAAGTTCGCTCAATTTTTAATGATGAAAGTTTTGCGAAATTCTTGGTCATTAAAAATTGACCGAGAATAATCGCATACGATGAAAAATTAATATTATTAATACACGGTCACTGCTTATAATGTACTTTAGTTAACGTAAACAAAGTTTCTTACTTGAATGCTGGCCTAATAGGACTGTATTTATTTTAAGTAAATTATTTTATTTCAATTGAATAATTAACGTCAAATAAATATGTTTTCGAATCAAATAAATTTTTGTATCATGTTCAGTATAAACAATATGTATATGTAAATTATTATATTGATTCTGGACAGAAAAAAAGGTAATCGTCCACAGAGAAGATTTTTCTGTGATGCTCTCCTAAAAGCTCTGTTTGCGGGATTCGAACCTGAGCGCTATACGACATACCTAATCACCTAACGAGTGCACTACCCATTAGGCCAAACCGACTAGGAAGATTTTGAATGGAACAGTTAGTTGTGATACACCGCATCATAGCGGTGGATCATTTGAAGAATACTTGGTATTGATGATTACGAATCGGAAGCCACAATTCGGATGTTGAAAACAGTGGATCCAATATGTATATGGGGCATTCCACCGATTATCGACCGGGTCGCGATCCTCATTTTTTTCCTTTTGAGATGTTGTAGAGCAATATAAAAAAATACTCTAGATTTTTTTCAAGATTTAAAAAAATACTCTAGAATTTTTTTAAGATATAAAAAAATATTTGTGTATATTTAAGATATCCTGGATTATTTTTTATCAGTACATTCTGTGTCCAAAAACAATATTTTTGAGCCTAGGGCCAGAGTGGGGCGAGGCCTAAATTAGCGGCTAAAAAAAACAAAATTTGAAAATTGCAATATAATACCCCAAACGTGAATGTTTCTAAAAGTACGTCGATGATTTTTTTTAAAATTTTATAGTAAGTTCAGTGTCCATAAAAGAAATTTTTGAGACTAGAACAAAAATAGTGGCCTAGTGGGGGAATAGCAACTAAAAATAAAATTGTCCCGTAAAAGAATTTTATTTTTAGTTACTATTCTAGACTGCCCCCCATTTTCGTTCTAGTCTCAAAAATTTCGTTTTTGGACACACATTTTGCTATAAAACTTTTAAAAAATCATCGACGTACTTTTAGAAAGATTCAAGTTTGGGGTATTATTTTACATTTTTTCAAAGTTTTGTTTTATTTTTAGCTGTTAATCTAGGCCTCGCCCCACTCTGGGCCTAGGCTCAAAAATTTTGTTTTTAGACGCAGAATTTACTGTAAAAAAAAGATCGTCGACGTACTTTGTGAGAAAATCAAATTTTAGGTAATTAAAAAAACAAATATTTTTAAAAATCTAAAAAAGTTTCTAGAGTGCTTTTTATATTACAACATCTTAAAAGAAAAAAAATGAGGGTCGCGACCCTGTCGATAACCGATGGAATGCCCCACATACAGTCGAGTTTTGAAATAGGGTCTATTTAAGGAGAAGGAGTCAGGTTAAAAAAATTGATTTTGGAAATTCAATATCATTCAAATCCTATTACATATAAAAATGCCCAATGCACTAAATTGTTGGTGCTCGATGAAAGGATTTTTTACTGTCGTCTGACTTGCATATGCTTTTCAATATTATCTTAAGCAAAGTTCTTAGGTTTTCCATTCTGCGCATGATTCAGATCAAACTACAAGGCAGATTGGAATCATTGACGTCTCATTTTCTTCTTCATGAAAAGATACACCGGCTAAATGGAGCAAACTATTTTTTTTTTTCATTCTGAAAGCAAAAATAATTACTAATTTAGAAAATAGCATAAAATTCATTTATTAATGATTATGTCACTTAAAAAATGTCACCTTTTATTAACATTTACACTTGGATAGTTAAATTATGAATATGTTAAGATTTATGTCCATTTTAGGGGATTTTACTTCCGCCTCGGAAGTTCCAGCTGCAAATAAAATTTCGTGTTTCGTGTCAATAACCTGCATATAGCATATGCACAGCATAAATTCAGGTGATTAAACTTTATTGGGTCAGCGCGAGAACCGTGCCTGTAATGAAACGAAATGATGCAGATTGAGTGTAAGGGAGACTCGAAGAGGACTCGCCCGAGTAGTTTTCGTGGTCGCTATATACTTCACTCATACGCCTGCTCGGCTTCTGGCCGCTCGCAATTACACGCGTGTCCGATCGACCGAAAGGAATCCCCGCGCCTCGACACACCTCGTGACTCCACCAGACACGAGTCCAAATCATTACTGACTATAACACTACTCTTAACGTTCGTTATTATGCTCTTTTTATGATCTCCTGTACTCAGACTTTTTATTGTAATTTTCAACTCTAATTTAAGTCAATCAAATTATTTTTTTTAAATAAAATAAAACATTTTTGATTAATTTACTTGTGAAAGCGAAGAAATTACCCGAATGTAATTTAAAAATATTCATGAACGCTTAAAATGAACAAAAAAATTTCATTCAAATTGAATTAAATCAGGTAATTCTTAAAAAATAAAAATTGTTTTTTTATTATCGGTTTTGATTACTTTATTTGTGAAAGTTAAAAAATACCAACATTAATGTAACAAACATCTATTTATGCTGTGAAAAAAATAGAATCACAATACTATTTTTTGCCATTAATTGGAAATTTCTAAATTTGACTATTTTTGCAGAGCAATAAACGTATTACTAAGATTAATTACTGCAGTAATGCTCTTTCTCGTATTTCCGAGAACATCGTGTGCTGTGAGGAACAACTCTTGACAAAAGAGTGATATGCTCAAGTTTTTCTCACCGTTAGGCTTAGGAGGCCTCCTACGTAGTCATTTATTAGGAGAGTTCTGCATGTGTATTTGCTGTTCAGTCCAATTCAGATATAGATGCTCACTGTGTTACTCTGCACAGCTGTGCACCAAAAAAAAAAAAGTATACATCGAGCTCACGTGTATTGTACATAAAGTTGATGTTACAGAGAAATTGATGGGAAAAAGGATGAAACAGGGAGAAGGCAGAGTGGGTACGGCGAAGAGATGGACACTTGGGTGGTATGGAAAGCCTTTAATTATAGAAGATACCAGAACAGGATCTCTGTTGAACAGGCGGTGCTTGTTGAAGGATTTCGACGAACGATAAAAATAGTCGGATTAATAAAAAATTTAACAGTTCTTACTTCAGTTGTAACCATGTAATTATTTCGAACTTATGCTCCTTATTTTCTTATATCTTAAATAATTTTCCTAGAATATTATATCATGCACAGTAAAAATGAATCTTGTAAAATCAAAATGCGTTTTCATAAGAAGAAACGGATCTAATTTCTTAATATGAGAAGATTTTGTCGATATTTCACAGATTTTTTTTAATGAATCCGATGAAATTTCAACTATCCTTTTTATAAAAGCAGTAAAAGGAAAATGACACTTTTTTTAAGATGGCTAAGAATGTTTCGCAAAATTGAAATAAAAAATTATTCACAGACTATTTTTATATTCTAAAGAAAACTCGAAATTGGCAAATTTTTGTTAACGAAATAGCAAAAAAAAGTCATATTTTTCTTTCTGATTTTAATAAAAAGTTTACATATATTTTAGGATATTCGCTTAAATGATCATGTTCGACATCACATTGACGAAAATGTTTTTTTATGTAGTCTATTTGAGTACAAAATTTCAGCCTGATATCCCGTAATTTACAAAAGTTATAACAAAAAAGTTGCTTTTTTTATTTCCAAAATGCTGTAAAACTTGAACCTCTCAACCAATTCATGCCAAATACAATCCCAAATCATTGGTACATCAAATGTACCTGCACTTATGAAGAACTATTTAGTACACGGAAAGAAATGTTTGGTTGTGGCAAGTACGTTTACGATTTGCTGTACACAATGTCTAAAAAATTAGTTGCCTCAACCATATCAAATAGTAACCTCAACTATTCACGATTAGTTCTCGCGAGATTAGTTAGGTTAACTAATCCAATCGTTGGGACTACCACTCGAATAGTTGGGACTACCATTCGAATCGTCGATATTACCAGTCGAATCGTTGGTATTACCATTTGAGTTGTAAGGCAAATAGAATAATCGATTGGTTGTGTCAACTCATTTCTTAGTTATGACAACTAATCTTTTCCATCCGTAAAAAGTATCCTAAATTGTACGAACGCTAGATCATTCACTTGCTTTTTTGAAAAAATTCAAAAAGTTATAAGATCTAAATTTCTGCATACATTTAGTAAAAATTGCAACTATAAAAAATGGGCTGCTGTTTTACTTGTGTGCCAAATTTTAGCTTAATCGATTGAGCGGTTCTTGAGTACAGGTGATTGAAATTTCGAAGGCCTGCATACACACACACATGCGTGCGGACATTTTTTCTAAACCACTTTTCTCAATGTTTAGAATGCCCTGACATGAAAATATCGAGAATTTTTTTTTTATGAGGAACCAAAATTGTTAGAAGGAATTATTTGTTTCACCGAGAAAAAGACTTAGAACCACCAAAAACTTGGTTAAAAATAAAAAGTTATTGGTTAACATAACCAAGGATTTGGTAAGACAACCAAGTATTTAGTATGCCTAATCAATAACTTAGTTACGACTGCCAAATTTTTCTTGGTCAAATATTTAACCATTAAATTTAAACAAAATGTTAACCATGACGGTTTTTAAGCAAAAGGCTTGGTTGGATTTATTAACCCCAACCTTCTGTACGATCGGTAATTCTGAAATAATTTATATATGTTCGTGAACTTTAAACAACTTTTGCAAAATTATGAACACATTTTGCAACCATGCTAAATTTGGGTGGCCCATTTAGTGTGGACACGTTGAAGCCTGAACTGTGATTAAAATGGAAAATTATATATTATATGCAATATGAACATTTGCTAACGCGGTAAAGCACATCTCCCGACTGTAGTAATGGTAGGAAATGAATCGTTCTAATTCAAATGTTTTGATAATTAAAATTACATCGAAAATTATTCCATTATTTTAAAATTTACTTTTTTATTATAATAATTCATTTGTCTGTCGCGCGTTTTACAAATTAACTTTCTTTTTAAGCAGTCAGGAGTTTTTTCTCAATGTAAGCTCACGTGCATTGTGAATAAGGTGCTGCTGATGTAACATAGGAATAGATAGGAAAAAGGATAATAAGACTGAGAGGATGCAGTGTGGGTATGGCAAAGACCCGGACTTGGGTGGCATGGAAAGCCTTTAATTATGGGAGATACGAGAGCAGGGTCTCAATTGAGCAGGCGGTGCTCGGTGAAGGATTCTAAAGAGCTTGCATGCATGCAGTTGTTATATACAATATATGTATACGTATATAGAACGTTTATAGTGTAACTAGAAGCTGAAACGTTCACTCCTCTCAATACCATGTGAACGAGGCGAACATAGTACTATCCGTGTGCTGGATAAGAGCCACCAAGGCGCCGACATTCTTATCGTGTAATTTACGATATCCGAGAGAGCGGTGCGATAGAGAGCGAGAGGAGCTGCGTGCAAGTGGCGCGCGGGGAGAAAGGGACGGAAAGGCGAAGAGGGATTGTTTATAGTCTTCAGCTGCACCGCGCCGAAAGCACAGCTTCTCGGCCGCCCGCGCGCCACTTCCTTCCTTCTTTGTGCTAGCTACACAGCTCTATGTATACTCCCAGCACATATTGCACTATATATGTACATCCCGGTGACGACACATAAAATAAAAAGTTACGTCACACGCCGCAGTATTCTGGTGAATAGTGAAGAAAATTTATTTGATTTTTTTTTTAAATCATAGACTGAATTTATTCCCTGTCAAGGGGGTAAAATTAATTTTCAATTTATGCTGCTGTTTAGCTGCTGAAGGGCAATATGAACTAAGTGGACTTTGTAAAGGATGAAAAAGTGGGATTGGTAAACTTATTATACAACGAGGTACTAATATGCAGATTTTTGTATGGCGTAATTTCTGTGGGGCTTTTTATCGGGAGATCAATAAATTATCGATATATTGAATGACAATGAAAATGGGTTGACAAAAAGATTAATCGCAATTTATCATAATTTTCTCAGAAGAAGGAATGTTTGAAAAATGTTTACTTGAGGAAAACTAATTTGCGGGAGCAGAATGAGAAAATTATTGTGGACGAATTAGTTTTTTCATTACTTTCATTTTGGGGGCACATCAAAATAATCGTATGATCTAACATTCCATAGTAGTTACAAAATATCAGGCAGTCTTACATAATAAAACTAAATTGCAGTTTTTGTGCCGAAACGTTAAACCAATTTTTTAAATTAATTTTATAATTCTTTTTGTCAATTTCTAGTGTAAAAAAGTACGTAAATCATTTGTTCATAATTACTCTTTTCATTTAAGAAAACCTTTACGCCATTTTCAGAACAACAAAAATGTAAAATCCAAGTGAATAACTTGAAATTTTGTTAATTTTTTTTCGTCACTTCTATATATCCCCAGATCAAAATGCACTATATACGTATATCACGGTGACGACACATAAAAAAAAGTTACGTCATACGAGACAATATTATGGTGAATAGTGAAGGCAATTTATTTGATTTTTTTATAATGATATGCTGAATTTATTCCCTGTCAAGGGGGTAAAATTAATTTTGAATTTATGCTGCAGTTTAGCTGCTGAAGGGCAAGATGAGCTAAGTGGACTTTATAAAGGATGAAGAAGTGGAATTGCTAAACTTAGGTATTATATGACGAGGTACTAATATATAGATTTTTCTATGGTGTAATTTCTACGGGGTTTTTTACCAGGAGATCAATAAATTATCGACATATTGAATGCTAATGAAAATGGGCTGTAAAAAAGATAAATCGTAATTTATTATAATTTTCTCAGAAGAAGAAAAGTTTAAAAAATGTTTACTTGAGGAAAACTAATTTTCGGGAGCGGAATAAGAAGATTATTGTGGACAAATTAGTTTTCTCATTACATACTTACATTTTGGGTGCATATCAAAATAGTTGTATGACCTAAAATTCCATAGTAGTTACCAAATATCAGGCAGTCTTACATAGTAAAACTAAATTGAAGTTTTTGTACTTTGAACAAAAAGTTTTTGTGCCGAAATGTTCACCCAACTTTTTAAATCATTTTTATAATTCTTTTTGTCAATTTATAGTGTAAAAAAAGTATGTTAATCATTTGTTCATACTTACTTTTTTCATTTAATAAAACCTTTATGCCATTTTCAGAAAAACAAAAATGTTAAGTCTAATTGAATAGCTTGAAATTCTATTAACATCTTTTCGTCACTTCTAAATGTACAAAAGAAAAGTATAAGTAAGTTCGACAAACCTTCAAAATTTTTTGCTCACTTTACAAGTAAAAAAATCCATGCGACAAAAAGAAGTCAAATTAACAAAACAGCTTTGTACATTGTAAAAAAATGGTACCCCGAGTTTACGAAATTATTTCTGACGTTATCACAATTTTTGCAAATGTGATATTAAAGGTGGTGACAGAAATTGTTCGATGATAAATTATTTAATTAAATTGCCGATAGTGCAATTACTGCAGGCGTAACATCAAACTATAAACCATGTGCAAACTCCGACAGGGTGTGCTTCCGCGTTAACGCTAATCGGTCTAATGGCCAATGACATCGTTCACGGTCGAGAACATCTGTCGTCGGGTTCTTCTCCCTCGTCGCTCGCAATAGGTAATTAGTTAACGATTCGTGATAACGTCGTTTGGTCTCCCGCGGTAACTGGAGAAGCTGCACGACGCCGCCGAGATAAACGCGTTCACGAATATATACACGCTGCACGAGTATGTGAATGATATCGGATCGGCTATGTGGTACACGAGCCTCAGGCAAGCGAACGTGAGGAATGAGAGTCTTTGAGTCCTTGCGTTCGGTACCTATTAAACTATAGTATTAATTTTATGTATTTTGCATATAGCTATCTGCAGATAGATCGGTATATATGGGATATTCCTGCACTCAGAGAAATCGCAATAGTACAGTCAACTATAACGTGACAACTATTAATTTTTAGTCCATGCAACTATTTTTATAGTTATGGTAACTATTTGGTAGTTACAGTAATTATTCGATGGTTGTGGCAACCAAAAAAAAATTACTTGGAGGAACTAAAAATTAATAGTTGTCACTTTATAGTTACTAATACCATAATTTTCTTTCAGTGTGGCCAACTCAGTAAACGTTCAACCCTGATCGCTTCCAATTCGCTCCATAATTTTCTATACTATTCTATATGCTCGAAAAAAAACTTCTAATTTAAATAATTTTTTTTACTGAAACGTTGTTTTTTCTTAATATGTTTAAAAATATTTTGCGCTCCAATTAAAAATTTTTAAATGATTCTCTATAATTCTGTACTAGCTGTGGGCAGCTAGAACGCCCACACACTTTTGAAAAATTCAAAATACCATGAAATGTGAACACGTGGTTCAATTTGTGGGTAAATTTCTAAAACGAATGGAGCGTACATAACTGCTCTATCTGCATGATAAATTTCAGCTTGATTGCAAAACCGTTCTTGAGATATTGAGGTTTGAACTTGAATCTAATATTGATAGAGGAAACTTTGTATACGTGAAAAAAAATTTTTTTTCGAGATTTTCATGCCAGGTCACACAACATGGTTCAAAACTTCGGGAAGTTGTTTAGAAAAAATGTATGGATGGAAATGTGTGTGTGTGTGGCCGGCATTCAAAATTAAAACCAACATGTGTCAAGAACGCCTTGAACAATCGGGTTGAAATTTGGCACACATATGAGACTAGTAGATGTCTTTGTTTGTGACAATTCAAAAAAATTAAAAAATAAGTTCAAATTTTATTTAACTTTGCAATTTTGGGAAAATGTTTGTACGCTCTAGAGTTAAATTATTTAACTATGGAGCTAAATAATTTATAAATAATTATTTAGCTTTATAATTTTTATAAATTATTTAATCTATGTTAAAGGAGAATCGATATTGAATTTGGGATGAATCTATCAATAAGTCCGATTTTTATGTTATTCTGAATTGTTAAAAAAAATTATGTTCTAACTCACGTCAAATCTCAGCAGATCAGCTTTCGGATTTTTCGTGACTTTGAATTGTTCAAAGCTGTAGCGAGGTAACGAAAAAAATTGCAAACTAGAACTTTGCTTCCTCATTAATTCCATTTTTCATAAAGCTTCCTTTACGAGGAAGCCTAAATTAATAAATAAGCTTACACATTTTCAAAGATGAATTTTTACACAAAATTTGATTCGTTTCCATAAAAAGTCATATATTCCTTAGTGACCGTGATTCCCCTATCCTTCCTAGTATCGAAACGGCTATGCACTGTACGAGCCTCAGGCAATCGAACGTGAGTAACGAGAGTCTTCGAGTGCTGGCGTTCGGTACCTATTAAACTAAAGTATTAATTTTATGTATTTTGCATATAGCTACCGATAAATACATACTTCGTATATACATTGAATATATATATATATATATATATATAAGACTCACGCTTCCGTTTCGCTCAATTTACTGGGTAGGGACGCTTTTTCCGAGGTTCCGGTCAATCGTTCCGGCTAATCGACCTTCTGGACGCACTTCGATCGCGACGGACGATCGGAGAAGAGTATGTACCGCGCGTAATTTCCATATTCGATATATGCACCAATACAAAAACATCCTGGGCTTTCAATAGGCTGGCATTGTCATTCGAAAGTATTCAGCATGAATTTTTTCAAAGTTTTGTAGATTGAATCTAATTTTCTTTTATGCCTGCTGTCATGGATGGGCAATATTGAAAAACAATTAATTTTTTAAAGAATTAGTTCCAGTTATTTGAACGTCGAAGTACTTTAAATACAATTTTATTCGAATATTGCTCATTCTTACATTGTATTTTTTTATTGTGTTCGACTCATCATGTTTCTCTGTGTAATTTATCGATTTTGCTTCCTCATAGAGGAAGCTTTGTTTTCATGAAAAAAAAAATTTTCGCGATTTTCATGCCAGTATGCTTAGAATTGTCCAAAACGTCGAGAAAAGTGGTTTAGAAAAAAAGTCCGTATGTATGTGTGTATGTGTGTGTGTGTCCTCGGCTCCGAAAATTCGATGAACTATTACTCAGTAACCGTTCGAGCGATATGGCTCAAATTTGGCATGCAAGTGGAGTAGTTGTCCCGCTTTGAATGTTGAGATTTTGTAAAAAAAATCAGCCATTTTGATTTTATGGCACTTTTAATTTTTTGAAAAAAGGGGGTGGTCGCTCTAACTTTCGTAAAAATTAGACGATTTTGCTAAATAGTTGTTTATAAATAAATATACGTTCAATGTTGTTTGGCATTGCATTTGGGCGAAATTGGTAAAGCGGTTCAGACTTTATAGATATTTGAATTTTTCGAAAAAAATCATTTTTTAAATATTTTACAGACGAAAAAGAAGATGCAACTATGTCACGTACCAAATTTGACGATGATCGGTAAAGTGGTTCAGATTTTACGACATTTTGAAATTTACAAAAAAAAAAACGATTTTCGCTCTAGCATCAGTAAAAGTTGATAATGCGAGACAAAAGTTTGTATTCAATGGAAATAAGAATGCAAAGTAGAATTTTACACATTGCTTCACATATAATTTTTATTTTTTAAATTTTATAATGACCGCTTGTCCCAAAATAGAATTGCTCATAATTCTCGAACGGCGTGACGAATCGCGATCAAAATTTACACAACAAGGATGCAAAGTAGAACCTTGCACATTGCTTCCTCATTATTTTTCGCTTTTTACAAAGCTTCCTCTATGAGGAAGCCAACATTGAATTACGCACTTCCTCATAGAGGTAGCTTTGTAAAAAGCGAAAAATAATGAGGAAGCAATGTGCAAGGTTCTACTTTGCATCATTTTATTTTACAAAAACTTGGTATGATTCATAATCAGTGGATCATTTCCGTCCAGATAAGATCTTGTAATTCACGTGTATGCCTGAGGATGGTTACTTAAATAATTTTGTACTGTGAAAAAATTACGTACTTAAAATTGACATTTTTGTGCATAAACTAGCATATTAAATTTTATGTGCAAGTGTGAGGTAAAATCAACCTGCGTAAATATGCGTAAAAGTCCTTAAAAAAGTTCGTCCTTAATATCAAAGTGCTTCATTTTTACATTCTACTTGCGTATTAAATTTAATATATCAGTTCGTGCACAAGAACTTCCCGTTTAAAACTCATTTTGGGGATTCAATCACTACACTGGTGTACATACACCCATTTCTGTTTTATCATTTTTGAGATATAGTATTTTTCCATATATAATAGCTTATAATCCCTGTGCAATAACTTTTTTTTACTAAATTCTGTTGTAACATCTGCGAAAGATCTTCAAGTGGAAATTCCTATTCTCGACCGTACAGAGTCTTCCTATAAAGAGAATTGGACCTTGCGTAAACAATTAGGTCAAGCCGTGCCACCTAAATTCTATGACCAGTGCCTAACAAGCAAAAAATACACCAGTCAGGATATAAACTCTTAGGTTACTTAAAAAAGTAGAACCTTGTACATTGCTTCCAAATTGTAGTTCGCTATCTCAAGTTTTGCAAAAGTTAGTGCGATAATGTCAATTTTTTTAAAAATTCCAAATTCCATAAATCTGAACCACCTTATATACGGACAATTTTTCTAGACCACTTCTCCCGACGTTTTGGACCGTTCTGAATATCCTGACATGAAAATCTCGAAAAAAAACCGTTTTCACGAAAACACAGCTTCCTCTATGAGGAAGCAAAAAAATTACTTTTCATGCTTTCTAAGTGATATTTTTTTTATCAAGGAAAAAGATTTTATATATTCAATTGCAACACCAAAAAAATTCCATGACTCGACGCTCTTAATAAATCCGTTATAAATGTTATATTTGGGCATGGCTGCGCCGCTTTATAAAAATCCATTGCTTCACTCTGGTGCCGCACAGAATTACGTAATTATCTTGTATAGTATGCACAGGGCTCTCTGTACTTAGGGCACGTGTAGGTACACAAGTTTGTTCCGGGCCACACGCGCGGCTTGAGTGAGATTCTCTCTCGCTCGTGCCTCGTATGCATTGCTGTTCTTCGCGTATTCGTTCTTGTCGTCGAATAGTATAGTATGTAGCATAAAGAACGTGTTGTTCGTCGACGACGACGTCGTTGGTTCTCTCGGTGCGTGACTTCAGACCCACGACGAAGCTTAGAAAACATTCTTGGGCCGTGGTCTCTCTTCGCATGGTACATACTCCACAATGCACAGATATACGGCAATGAAAATACGACAAGTGCAGCGGAGAGTTCAGTGCGGCCTCTCGGTCCGTGCAAATATTGGCGCGCTAACTCAAAGCTCTCAACGCAAAAGAGATCTCGAGCTAGTTCGTGCGAGTATTTACATATTATATACATCTATATATATGTATATATATACACAGAGTCTTGGAATTCGTGAACGAACTCTTCAAGAGTGAGAGTATTCGCATGAGTGAAAGAAAACGTAGAGAAGAAAAGAGGGAAGCAGTTGTATAGTGGATAAGCGGACGCGTCAATTGATTCAATTGACCCAACGGTATCACCGACCTTCCCTTGAAACAGAGTTTATGCTCGGGCCTGTAATTATTGTACGGAATACTTGGGAACATGAGAAATATGCTCGAATGGTATACAATATGACTATAGTTAGAGAAATCGTGATACTTATGCCGATTAAAAAGTGAAAGATTTTAAAAGTCAAGTATTTGAAAGTCTTAAAAATGTGATCAATTATTAATTAAGTGATGGCGGATGAACGAGACCATCGAGTCGAGATCAAGACTCAATTTTGGAATTTGAATCTCGCTCGAAAGCTCGAGTCTGACGGATATTGATTTTTTTTCCACACTGAGAGAAAAATCTGGTCCGAGTTACCATATTTTTACTATAAACTACTAGTTCCCTGACACAACGACTACCCATACAGAAATTTCGGCAAGGATCCAGCTGGATCCTGCCTGGTATTCCCATCTTCCGGTCGGATTCCAGTCGGTCATCGGATCGGATTCCAGACATGGGATGTAACGCGCGGAAACTGGATTCCGATCGGAATCTCGAACTGGGATCCGATCCGATGGCTGACTGGATTCCAGCCGTTAGATGGGCATACTAGGCTGGATCCACCTCTATCCTTATCGAAAGACAGGAATATCAAGCTGATGCCATCTGGATCCCTGTCGAAATTTCTGCATGGGGCTGGTTAGAATTAATTTAAATAAATGAATGCATAAATTACATAAGAATCTGCAACTTTATTCTAAATTCCAATAATAACAAAAAATGTAATAAAATCTGCAATAAGAACGACTTCAACAAAAAATCACTGTTTCTGTGTTGGACAACGACCATCTCAATCGTGGAGGATGATGAAATATATGAAATCGTTGAGTAACGGGAAGACGATCTGGATTCTCTTCAGAATCCAAGTAGAACCCCTCTTAGGGTAACCCTAACAAATCCCGATGCACGGTAATACAACTCGTCATTCAGGATTGGGTCCCGATGCGGAATCCATCCGGATTCTAAATAGGACGGCTCTCTTAGGGTAACCCTAGCAAATCCTAATCGATGATAAACTATCATCGAGTGCGTAACCGGAAATCTATTTGGGATCTATTCAGATTCCAACTTGGATAACCCATTTATGGAAACCCGAGCCAATCCCGACCAGGATCGTGTTTCAAACTGGGACGCCTAGACTGATTTCTACATGGGTATGCTTTTATGGTTATCGTAACCAATAAAAATATAGTTATCGTGTGACATATTTTCGTAGTTATGTCAATTATTTCTGTATGTTAGATGCAACTATTCGTTCTTTTACTATTTATAAAGTATTTTGATCCGTTGGAGAACAATAAAAGCATATAAAATACATAGTTATTTTCCAATTATGTTTATTTATTCCTATCATCCAGTATAGTAAATGATGAGATCGGTTAATAGTTCAACATACTTACTATTGTTGCTAGATACATAATACGTTTGTGTACTATAACAACGATATGGTGTAGAGCGAATGCTTAGATTTTGTTGATGTGGATTTATATACCATCTGAAATGACTTCTCGAGAATAGTATGTTTTACATATATTATGTTCTACACTCACATTCCATTTCGTTGATATAACGAAGTGTGTATGGAAATAAGTGTTTTGTTTATAATTACAAGTAATATTTGATATTTATATCTTTACTATACTCACTGATAGTAGTGAATATGGAAGAGCGGGATGTTGGCTTAGAGCGACTTTTTTTCCCCGATACTCACTGTTGCTGCTGCTCAGTTGCGAGTCGGACGTCGGAGTTAGACAAAAATCAGAAGTGACAAACATTGAATATTCCACCGCTTATAAAGGGGCCACACGACAATTCGCTCGCGAGAAGGTCCTATCCCGCTGGCCATCTATCGGAAGCGAGGGAACTAGGCAGCCCGTGAGACTTGTATCATGGACGCTTGTAATAGTGGATAGTATTCGCTGCAATATTTATTGTTATATTCAATATCAATTTGTTGTCCGCAATCATCCATGATGCAAATCTCACGTGCTGTCTTTGTCATAGTACACAAAAGTATTATGAATCTAGCAACAATAGTAAGTATGTTGAACTATTAACCGATCTTGTAATTTACTATACTGGATGATAGGAAAAAATAAACATAATTGAAAAAAAAATGTATTTTATATGCTTTTATTGTTCTCCAACGGTTCAAAAAACGTCATGAGACCCACACAGGTATTTCTACCTGTGGGGGTCACATGTATACAGCTGCAGTCCGTATTCATATTTCTCGACGAAACGTGACGTAGTTCCGGTCCCGTGAGGCGAACTCGAGACCGGCTATATCGGCATAGGTTTTCCGCAGTTTCCCTATGCCCATGGCAGCAATGCTATGGCGAATGCGATATCGAGGGGCATTAGGATGAGTGGCTGCGGATAACACTCTAAGAGGGGTCTCTATGATGGAACGGGGAAAAAGAGAGAGGGGCAAAACGTTAAAGCCTCAAGAAGGCATACGAAGGTAATCATTAAAAAAATGAAATGAAAAATATATCACAATTTGAGTATTACAGTTTTAACAATAAGTTATAGTATTCTTAAGTGTGGCGCGTATTTGGATGCACTGTCCAAACTGCATAGTTTCCTTAACTTCACGACAATAGTTCGGTAAACCATATGAAAGCTGATTCAACTATAAAATATGATTCCGCATATTATACATTTTTTACTATGGTATTATTTTTGGAAATACCATGGTCCTTTTTCTCAGTTCATTAAGTATTTTTTATTACCTCCGATAATATTAATGTTTCAAAAAATTGATAACACTGGGAAGAATAGAGTAAATTATGAAATTATTTATATCACTTATCCGGTGCTAACTTCGTTGGACGACGCTACCATTCCAAGGTTTCAAGATAACAGCTGTTAAATTTTAATCGTTTTGATTAGTTTTCCACTGGGAACTCAATAATGACGTAAATCTTGAAAACGACAAAGCTGATCTACCGGAAACTCGAAACGTCGTCGTGGCCCTGCACTCCACGACAACTACGTCAGAAGAGACCATAACCTCGAAAACAACGGCGCGGACGCCTCGGAACCTTGGAAAATCACCATAATCATTGTCCTTTTCGAGGTTCATAACAAAACGAAGATAGACCTCGTTCCGAACGACGACTACATCAAAAAGGATTTAATTCTCGAAAGCTACGGAGCTAATATTGGGAAACCTCGGAACGTCATCAAATCACACGAGAATTATATCCGAAGTGACCTAGGGCTCGGAAGGTTAAGCACTATGTATACTTTATTTTGGCGATCGGTAACAGAGCCTAGCGCAGCTTATCTCATCTAGGCATATGATTGCCGTCCCAAATCCTTGGTTGTCTTACCAATTCCTTGTTTGTCTTACTGAATCCTTGGTTGTCTTACCAAATCCTTGGTTTAGCCTACCAAGTTTTCTTGTTAACATTTTTAACCAAGTTTTCGATAGTTCTAACCAAGCCTTCTTCTGAGTGTAGAGATGCGGTTCTTTAAAACTACGCCGTATAAAACTATTCCGGACCAAACTACTTAGTGTGTACCGCTGTTTCGTGTTTAACTGGAGCTACGTAACATTTTGCGGTGCCCAGGTTCGACCGTGCAGAATTTCGTCGGTATTTCCTCGTGTTCAGTTCGTGTCGTAAATAATTTTACCGTGCTGAATCGTATGTATTAAAAAATATACAAATGCGCGTAGTGCTGAGGTTTACAGAACCAGGGTGTTTACAGCTACATTTTTCTACCTGCAAAAATAAATAGGTGATCAATTTTTCGTACTATCATTTAAAAATATCACGGTCTGGAATTCAGGAAATGAATTTCAGCACCGGCGATTTAATTGTATTTGTAGAGAAAATGAAAGGTAGAATTGAAGTAATCCTGTCGTATCCGTTCCGGTCTCGGAGGTCGTTCTCGTGCCGACTGTTTCCTCGTAGCGAGAGATCGCGTGGTTGAATCTGCACCGAGCGAGTTCCGAATAATCGTGTGCGGAAGCCTCGAAGGGGGACCAGCCCTCTGGCGGCGCATGCACCATTCCCCGAGGGCCTTTCGGACCGGTTCTCACAATAATTAACATATGCAACGTTAATTTTACGGAATTATAATTTCACGTCGGAGAGACGACGGGATTCTCTCTGACGGGAAGTCGCTCGGTTGCGTATTGGGTGAACGGAATCGAGACAGGGTTTGGCTCGAGCGATGGACGGGCGGAACGCTTCACGTCCTACAATATCGTATTTATCATGGGCCCATTTTCAGAGGTACTATACACAGAACGATCGCCTTATTTCGAAACGGTGCAAACCCACACGTCCGCTACCGACTTCTCGTTCTGGTTTATTACACGATTTGTTTCTTATCTCATTATTTTTTTGTCGCCTCATAAAAGCACGTCGTGACGACGAGCCAAACAATCTTTTTTTTGTTGTTATTGGAGCGTCGTTTTCCTTTTATACATTTCTTAGCTGCCGTTGAGAGATCCTTATCGCGACAGGGCGTTAAATTACGAATTATACTAATACGACGAGAGTGCACGGTTGTGACCCGTGATTCGTCATTGTAGAAGTCGACAGGCGTATATATGGGCTGTTCCGAGACAAAGACTTCTGGTCATGGTACTCATATTTAAAATATTTTCTTTTTGTTTTTTTTTTATTTTGGTACAGATTTTATCTGAATCGTCCTGCTTATAAAAACCCATGTATGGGTCGTTCTGTGTAAAACACTTCTGATCATGATAGCCATCGAAGAAGTATTGTTACAGATTTGATCTGAAACGTCCTTCATAAAAAATTATAACAAGCCATACGTATGGGTTGTTCCGACTCAAATAATTCTGATTATGATTCGCATATTTTTAATATCCACTTCCTTTCACAATTTTTTATTTTATTATAGATTTCATCTAAAACATCCAGTATATAAAAACGCTCGTTCCGAATCAAAGACTTCTGGTCACGATACTCATATGTAACATATCCTCTTTTTGTTTTTTTAAATTTTACTATAGATTTGATCTGAAATTTCCCTTATATAAAAAGCCAAGATCAGGTCGGGTTACATTTGTACAGCAGTAGAAGTGTTACAAAGCATTTACATTAAACGTCGAACCGAAGACACGGTCACGGTTGGAGGTACAGAAGTGTACTTCGCTTATCGCGGAAATCCCGAGGGATAAATAAGTCGCGCGTGGATAAAGACGTCAATCGTCGCCGTACTAGGTGGTCTGGAGCCTCTTTGCTCTGCTTCTTCTATGTCTGTCTCTGCGCCGCGCGCGAGCGAGCGAGTGAGGCAAAAGATGCATCGCCATGAAGAGGAAGGCCGAGCAGGCTTTCGTGCTCAGTGGAAAGGGGAACAGGGGCGAGTCATTCCCTCTCGGATGAGGGATCGAGAGATCGAAGAGCTTCGTCGCTTCTGCGTACGCGCTGCGCATCAGCGGACGAGGCAGGTTGGTAGAAAAAAAACGTAAAGAAAAGCAACGAGAGGGAACGAGGAAGAAGAAAAACAAAAGAACGGGGTAAAAAATTAAGAAATTAGTTATCCGGGAGCAAAAAACTATCGGGAAACCGGATGAACGAGAAATAGGGCGTGCATATATAGTAGATCGTAATGTATAGAGGTAGAAATGGAAGAATGCTGTGGATTAAGAAAATCGGGGCAATACGGATCATCACTTTTTATTGTGAAGCGCACAGTTAGAAATTTCTGTATGAAAAAAAAATACTGAACGGGAAGTTTTTTTTGCAGATCCTACCTATAATAAATAACCCTTTGACAACTAATACATTAGCATAATTGATACAGTAGAAAACACTTAATATTTTCGAAAACATTTATTTTGTTTGTATTGAAATATGCGGCGAAAATTTGACAAATGGTGGCATATCATTAGGAATGCGTCTTATATTTTAGTTTCATGAAAATGAAGTATTTAAGAGTCAAAATTTAAAAAATAGGATTTACCAAAAAAAAAAGTTTTTACTATTCCGATTCCGTAAAGTGTCATATGTTTAAGATTTTTTTTTTCAATGTAAAGATTAAAGGGCAGTAAATTAGTTCAGAAAATGGTACCAATAGGAAATAATGTTATATTACCTCCATCCCTTACATTTCCGTGATATTTTGTAATAAATTTTTATAAGTAATCATCTTTTAAAAAATTTTTAACATAATGTTTATGCATTTTTTTACGATGAAACTGCAACTAAAAATAACCATCGAACCAAGAACCAGTTCCAAATGGAACAAAAAATGTAATTTAACCTAAAACTTAAGATTAAATTTGCAGCGGTAAATTAGGTGCATATTCATGTTTACCTTTATAAATAAAGTTGCGACTGTAATAGCAAATTACAGATAATACATTTTTTATTGGCTATAACTAATATTTAAAAAAATAGCTAATTATAGCTAATCATTTTTTCAGGTGCATTCCTATTATTCTGAGTTTCATTTAAATTTTAATCTTAAGACAAAAAATGAAAAAATGAAAATTTCTACCAATCTTGCTACATCAAAGTAACCCAATTAAATATATTTAATATTATAAAATCACTTTTTTTTAACTAAAAGTTTTTTGCATTTATGAGATCGGGCCTTTCGGCTCAGCCACGAGCCAGAAATCAATCTGCACTGAATTAAGATAGTGCACAGTTTTATGGTAAAATAGTATCGTCGAAACGAGGCAGAGTCTACTTTAGTGCGGAATAACGTTGGTGTCTTGTTAAACGCACGCACGACTGGGCCCTAAGTGTAGGAAGGGGTAAAAGGGCCTCGTGTATTCACGTATACATATATACATCTATACAGACGCTCTATATCTTTCCTTCGCGAAACCCAATACCCAAAAATCCGTTGGCCGAGGAATAGATAGACGACGGAGACCCACCGCGAGTTCAACCTGTGCATTCTCGGCTAAAAATCACCACCGCGCTCTATAAAAACATGAGTGCCTAAAAATAGGCCTAAAAGTATGATCACACTGTACTCGAGTGTGGTCACGAGGGGTTGTGAACGTCCAACGAAATTCTATCGATAAAGGGACAGGAGAATCACGAGAGAAAGTGAGGTTAGAAGGAACTACACCGCCCTAGCAGACCCGGTCACCGCGCAAACCACCATAGAATCACGGTCGTTTCCACTATAGCGGTTTTATGCAAAAAGTTCACTTAGAATTTTGACAAAACCACCACGTAAACCACCACTCTGAGATTTAAATGAATCTCGGAGTGGTGGTTTACATGGTGGTTTCGACAAAATTTTAAGTGAACTTTTTGCACAAAACCACCATGGTGATTTCGATGGTGGTTTGTTCGGTGACCGAATCTGCTAGGGCGAGAAGAAGCTTTAGTAACGTTAAGAAAATTTGGTTTGAGTTAACCAAATCTCGCGTTTGCGGGTGGCGACAGAAGTATTTGTTTGAATTGACTAAGAAATGACCATCGACATTAAAGACTGGATTTCATTATTACAACTCAATATATCTTTGACCCAACCCATTAGACAATGATATCGAAAAAATATTTCATTATTTTTAAGAGATCTATCCACTGTCACGGCCCGAAAAGTAGCCTATTTTCACGATTTTTTTTCGGACGGTTCCTATACGTCGATCAATCTGATCTGACGATTTTTATTGTTTAAATATTTTTGTTTACTTGTTGAAAATAATGTTGATCAAAAAGATAGCCTTATGGTGGACATCCTAGGGGTCGCAAATTTGATCTAAAAAAAAAAACCCCGAAGGATTATTAATTAGTATGCGATTGGCTATCGCGTTATGGAGGCTTTTTTAAAAATAAAAATTGACAAAATGGCGGCGGTTTGAACAAAAAGTACCGATTGTAGCCGTTTTTTCGACAGTTTTTCTTTTAAAAAAATGGGAAGATTTAAAAAAAGCTTCCATAGCACGATAGAAGAATGAGAGGAGAAGAATGTTCTCATAAAATTTGAAAACGATCGCTTGAAAACTGGTCCCTGGAGAATGTCCACTGTTTTGAAAAATGTCGTTTCGAAAAAAACGCGTTTAAAGTTTCGAGTGTAGAAATTTCATACACCTAAATTGTGTACTTACGACTAATCGGCGATGCCAGGTCCATAAAGTATGCCAGCGAAGTATTTCGAATTTTGCTTTACAAATTTGAGAGGATATTTTTGACCATATATACGACGAAAAAAAATCGATTTTTTTTCACACTGGAAAGATCCCTTAACGTATGTTTGGTCGAGTGTACTCAATATGGCATTCGTTGAATTGACCTTACGTAATCTTGAAGAGACCACATTATAGTTTATTGGGAAAAACAATAAATTTAATGCAAAACAAATAGGGTCACTTAACTCATATGCGCAAACGTGTTGCTCGTTTTGATATTTGCGCAGAAAAAGAAACTGTCCAGTGTGTACTGTACTTTAGGTCGCTAGCAACAATGTAAACTTCTGCTACGTTGGATCGTTTGGTTGACATAATTATATTTCATTTTCGATGTATCAAATATCTTGTAACCACGGCGCAATACCGACTAGCTTTGACTAAATGGCTTTGGCTAAGTATTCGTATTATTTGGTCATGTTGAATAATTTTATAGTTATGGAATAAAAATATTTAGTCGAAAGAGTTAAATAATTCGATCGTTTCAAATCTATTCGTTACACTGAGAAAAGAAATTAGTCAAACTAAATAAATAAATTTAGTTGATTTGTAATTGGTTGACTTAACACAGACGAAATCAAAATAACTAAATATGTTTTTAAGTAGACAATATAAACGATTTGATGAACTGACTCAAACAGTTGACAACGTGCAGTTGAATGAATACGTCATTAATTGCCACAACTAAATGAAATTGTTGAGTTCACTAAACGTCTGTTAAAACAACTGAAACCATGAGCTGCCAAACAACAGGGGAGATTTTTTAATATCAACTAAATATTTTGTTCGGTCAACCCAGCCAAAATGCTTCGAAGAACAAAACTATCAAATAAATAATCCATGCAATATATTCATTGGTATAACTGCAACCGAAGTTGATTGAACTAAACTATCGTTATGGGAATTAAATATTTATTTCTATAAATGGTCCCATTTATTTCGTCGAGTCATCGATTTTGTATCAGTTTGACGGTCAACGAGATTCATAGTATAATACAATCAGTTGAATTGAATGATTTCAACGTCGCATCGTAGTACAGCGGCAACAGTGCACTGGGAAAAGAAAATAGTCAATCCAAACACATATATTTAGTTGACTTATAATTGTCGATTTGAATTATCACGTATGGAGCACAGATTCAGAATCAGCAACTTGATTCCCCACCGACGATACAGTGCCTAAATCCGTCTGATACACGGAGAAAAGGGTGTAGTTGTAGAATATGGAATTAGCAAGTTATTGTGTGTCACAATCAACCGATTGGTAATGCCAAACAACTGATTGGTCCCCAACCAACCGTTAGTAACGCCGACCAACCGATTGATAATGTCAACCAACCGATTGATAATGTCAATCAACCGATTGGTAATCCCAACCAACCGATTGGTAATCTCATCCAAACTACATCTAACGCTCCAAGCATTTAAAGGTTGGTTTTCTCACCTAACCTGTTTTCTCCGTGTAACTGTGCTGCAGTTAATATGGAATTAAAGTACTCGGTATTCGCATAGTCGGTTTGGTCTAATGGTTAGCGTGCTTGTCTTTCGGTCGTTAGGTAGGTACACGGAAATGAATAATTGGTTGCCCTAATCAAGTGGTCTGATTAAATACGCTCCAAGCGACAAAATTGGTTGTGAGAACCAACTATTGGGTGTCAACCATAACACCCAACCCTAACGATGACACTTGGTTAAGGCAACTAATTATTTCTTTCCGTGTAGGTAGGTTGATAGGTCTTAGGTTTGAATCCCGCAATCGATTAGTTGAAACAGCGATTTTCTTAAAACCCAACCAAATGTGCGGTTTTATCAACCTGTTGTCTCCACAACGCTGACAGCATGGACGATTGAATCGAAGAAATATTTTTTGGAATCAATTCAGTTGTAGGTCATTTTGAACCAATGTGTGTTGCTGGTGATTGCCGTACACTTTAGACACAAGCATACCCGTTTTATTAAAACACCGTGGGTATAGTTTATTCAAATATGCCTCGTTTGATACAACCAAATTTTCTTCGACCGCAGCTGCGAGGTAAATGTTACTAAACCTTTTTCTCGGTGTATGGGCAAGCAGCTTTGCGCTCAGATGATAAATTGTAATATCGAGAAATAAGAGAAAAAGGTATGAGGTAAAAGGGAAGACGTACATGACTGTGCAAGTTGCAGGGATATAAACACCATAGGATTATAGAGACAGACGTGTGGCTGTAAGAATCGAATGAGAGGAATCGAATGATTCCTCTCGTATTATACTGGGATTGGAACCCAGGAATTTCTTTGTCGATCAAGACCGAGAGTGCGTGAAGATCGAAGCGGACGCGCATGACCCTCTGCTGCGAAGCAACAAGAAATTTCATTTGATACACGAGAGTGACAGCCCCCCTACTGAGAAGCTTGAATCGAGAGGAAAATTTTGTCGCACGCCCATTTGACATCATCGATGCACTTACAATGGATTTTCGGTGCGCGTGTATGTGTCACTTGGATGCATTATTTTCTGTACTGTTGAGGATCATATGTCTCGGTAAATATGTATTGATAGACATCGAAGATGTACTAATAATACGAAACTTTTGAAGGGCGTCAATCGGAAATTGAATCCCGTTAGAGAATTTACGATTTTATAGAGAATTAATTTTTTTTAACGTTTTTATCAGAGTGGATATGTGAAATAGACTGGGTGACTGGATATGTTTAATTTGTGATGTTTATTTGCTTGTGCAGTAATTCATAATGCAGAAATTGCAGAAACTATGTAATTTTATTCAGGGATAGAAAAAAAACAGATTAGTTTCCAAATAATAAATACTTTTAACAACGATGACATATATAATTGCATGACAATTATTTGTTTAAAATATCCTATCTCATTGTATAATTGAATTCATAGTTATTACCTTGTACCAATTATTTGCAGCTTGTATAAAATAATCATCAAAACTATTAGAAACTGCTGGAAAATTTTTTTTTTTCCAATAAAATCTCCAATATATTTTCTTAATTAAAAGGTCAATGTAGTTGAATATATCTCAATGTAATTGAAATAATTTTGGTAGTCCTGGCTACTGTTAAGTGATAACTACAATTGTTGTTCCCGAGATTATTTTCATAAATACATTAACTATATTTGCTTTTTACTACGTGGCGATTTTTTTTCAGATATTTCGTTCCCATTAAAAAATATATTTTTTAACATATTCTATGATATATTCATCACATATATAAAATACTTTTGCTCGAATAACTTTTTTTACAGAAATACATTTTTTTGCCGCAACAAGTATTGTGTAATTTCCCCGAAGAGAACGACGAATGTTATGTAATTTCCTTATTGTCACGACTGGCTCGAGGGACTTCCAGTGATGATTTTTATTACACTGTGTGCAACTGTAACGGTCATTGTCATTCTCGATCGATACTTGTATCAAATCACTGAATAAAATCGTCATTCGTCGTCGATTTGATCAAACACGAGACATCTAAGATAGTAGATATGTATTATTGAAACGAATGAGCGAACGACGCCGCCGCACACGTAGTCACGTAGTGCAGACGTCAGTGTGAGTACGAACGTTGAACTTGCTCTGGAAGTCTCGTTCCCTTCAGTACAACTACGCTCTTTCTCTTTGCTGTATACAATAAGAGAAATAGTCCACACGCGTTTCTGCAATGCGAAACCAGAACACTGTATCTATGCTCTATCGTATATTGAATTAACGAGAGAGATCTTCGCCAATATCGAGGACTGTAATTCGCAATCTGCAGACATCGAGAACTATCCCGTCTATCCGCTCTTCGATTCAGCCGATTCTTTCCCACTGGAACGATACAAATAGTTTCGATTATAACAGGTTTACAATTTCTTACTTATAACCGAAACAATTTATATTTTATATATTTATCATTGATTTTTAAAGTTGGGAATATATTATATTATGGTATTGTAAAATGATTTTATCAAGAAATAAACTGGACTAGAGTTGCTATGTAATAGAGAAATATGGAAAGTTTTTTAAAGTTTCAATTAATATTACAAAAGATTTTTTGATTTTTTTTAACGATAAAAAAATTCAGTCTCACTATTGCAAATCTTATGTGATTCGTAATGATATTTCACAATTTTTTATTTTTTTGTATTGTAGCAAATTTCTTTTTCTAAAATATAAAAACAATACTAAAAACAATTAAATTACTGTTAGAACTTGTTTTATGCGATGAGAAAATAAATCATACTTTTTCGCTTAAAAACGATGGACCCTCTTAATGGTTCAGTCATAAATTTTTCAATTTGCTTTATTAGGGATTAGTACCTTGCAAAGTCCATTTTAGTCAGACTGCGCATGAACTAATAAAATTGTACAGTATCCTAGAAGATGTAAAATAATTGACCAATATATGAGGTATTCGCTGTCAGATCAGAAATTTTTGTCAAACACCCTTTGATATTATTCATAATCGGCCTATTTTTTAATCGGTTTATTGAAGGGTGCTATTATTTTTTATTTGTTTATGTAATTTGAAAGTGATGGTGTTCATCTTCACCAAAAGGATATATACAAACAAACACTCTTGTTTATTGAACTATTTAATGCAATATGTCTTGTATCTTTATTCTCATTGCAAAGCCTGTTTTCAGCACAAGGGAATGAATTTTTTCTGTTTAATTGAATTGCGTTATTATGCTCTTATTTTGATATAACCCATACAAAGAATTCATACGTAAAAAAGATATTTCTTAAGCAGAATAAAATTAATTTTCTGTTGCTTTAGTGAGATATAGTCCATATCCCTTAAAAACTTATAGTATTTAAGAAAATGTGTGTCGAATCACAAAAAAAATCAGCAGTTTAGAATTCGAAAATCCAACACATCGACAAATTGAATTGCTTGAATATTTATTGCCAACTGTGCCTATTTTTTTTTTTTAAAGTTCTCTACATATTCCTGAAGATTGTATAAAATTAAGATTAAAATCGACGATGTCTGATAGAGTATAATAAATTATTAAAATTTAAAAAAAACTTACTTTTCAGTCAGTTTCAGGATATGTAAGTGCACTGAAAAAAATCTATCTCCTAAAATTATCAATTCAAACAGCCCTTTCACGGGATAAGAAAACACCTCGAATTATGAGCAATAACGTGACTCTACTGCCGAAGAATGCCTTCTATGTACTATTAGATTTATGTGGCTTTGAAAGTAACGCAGGATGAAAAAAAAAGCTTTTACAGCCTTTTCCCCATTTTGATACTTTCATGATCAATTATTCGCCGATTTATCAGAAGAACGCACTTGGTCGGGTTCCCAATGTGTATGAGTCTTGGGTGAGTGCATTCACGCACCACAAAGCATATCCGAAGCGATCTCTCGTTGACCATCCACGGTTTAATTGCAAATATATATATCTATAGCTTCTTGCAAGACACACTTGAGATTCTCGTCTTTAAAAGCGCTTACGGAAGGCGTGCAAAGAGCTCCTGCGTCTCGACGCTTTGTAACAAATGCCAGGCTCGTGCTCTTCTCGTACGCATTCGCGTGAGAGAAATCGCGGTTGGTTGGTATATACCATAAGCCCTACGAACAACCAACGAGGGGGAGGATGCGACTAGAGTAGAGATGCTCTGGTATCATTAGAGGCCCATTGGAGACTCACGCCCCCATTGTCCATGGGCGACGTGCCGTGGGGTCTCCGCTCGCTCGTCGCATTCACGATTACCGGTGAGCACCGATCGTCGAGGTTCCCCAAGAAATAAAGGAGAGGGGAAAAAGGAGAACGGGAGCCGTAAGCGTGAACCATAAAAACCGTGCATTCGAGACAATACCTGCTTTTCGTGTATGCATCATATTTCACGGTCAACTCCCCTGCCGACCTCTTATTTTTCTTATTTCTTTGCTCCTTTTGCTACTGGCTATCTCGTTTAATGTCTTTGAATGTATACTCAGGGGGAGGGACAATATGATACATGCTATCGAGTAGTTTAGTGTATAATGGGTGGAATTAAGAGGGTGCGGAAGGTACGCACACTGAGAACAATTTTCTTGGTGAATGACTGTAATAAGCTAGAGAAATCGGTCTAAAGAGTTTGTTTTAATGAAGTACATCTGTTTTGAACGATTTTTTAAAAATTGTTTTGTAAATCATATATTACTGGCTATTGAATAAATCCATTTTGTCAAATAAGACATGAATTTAGTCAAATGTCACCTTAATCGGGTTTTAAAAAAATCATATATAATTAATGTAATGCAACTAAATTTTATTTGATTTTTATACATTTTATTTTGGTCAAATAGGAGTTATTTAATTCAAATAAATGTCTGTTAGGCTGAACTACTTGTAATATTTAAATCAAATAAGATTTTCTTTTATTGGGATTCGATTTTCATCAATTCAAACAAATTACGTATTCGATGGTGAAAAAATTTTGAGATGTCGGTTTTGGTACTTTTTGGCCGGAACTCAGATCTATGAATTCTCAAATAAAAAACGTTGGAAAATTACTTTTTTTAAATCACTGCAAAAAGGTATGAAATGGCCATTCTACACCCAAAGAAATCGGTCTCATGGGATTATTTGAAACAAATATGGGATTTATTTCAGATGAATTTAAAAAAAAATTAATTAATACGATTTGTTTGTATGCAATAAATTCTATTTCATCAAAATTAAATCTTATCAGGACAGCCATTAAATAAATTTCTTCTTCAAATGCTAGCACAATAGGATCTTATTTTGATCAAATAGAATTTATTTAATTTAAATAATTCGTATTGATTTCAAGTAAGTTTTAATTCATTAAAATTTTTTAAAATTAATCCCGTATTAGATACAAGTAAACCCATCAAACTGATTCCTTTAAGTGCATAGTGAAATCGACGAATTGACAACGATAGTGGAAGCTAAAAATCAATAACCTGAATAAATAAATTTTGAGCCATCGGCTTTGGCATTTTTCTGCCGGAAATGGAATCTATAAATTCTGAAATAAAGAAAAACGTAGGAATAAAACAAGTAAATTGTTTGAAACGGTCTTTCTCAGTAATGAAATATACGACTTGAGAATGATAACTGAAGGCCAAAAATCGATATCTAAAAAGAAATGGATTGAAAGAAATGTAAAAAATGTTTTGACCGAAAGTCAATTCTAAAATCAGAAAGATCGAAGAATTAACGGATCTGTACACCGAGAGAAAAAGTTTCATTGATTCACGGAAATCTTTGCCAATGAAATGAAATACTTGAATTTCAATACTATTTTTTCTTTGAATGATCTCAAACTCAATGAAAAGTAGTGACATTGATTCGAAGAAACATTTCTCTAAACCAATGAACCTTTTTCATTGATTTCAAAGATGTCGTCTCTGATTCAATGAAACCTTCTTCTTACCAGCTCAAAATTTCGAAACCTATTTTTTCCTGAAGTACGCGGCAGATAAAGCTCACATTTTGTGAGTATGTAAGGAAGTACGGCAGAAATAGGCTAAGCTTCTGGCTTCTCGAAACTCGAAGCCGTTTGTTCGGGAGAACCGGAAAACAAAGAAGTGAGGTTAGGTGCGAGTGAGAGATCAATGAAAACGTTTCTTTGAACCAATGAAAACGTCTCTTTAAAACAATGAAACTGTTTCTTTATTATATGCTCAGTAAGTAAATCTTTCTTTACAGGCAATGAAATGTTCTCTTTGAAATTCAAATGCACTATTTCATTGAAATCAAAGAAATATTTCGTTGAAATCAATGAAAAAAATCAATCCACCCATTTCTTTGGCGTCAATGAAATCTTTTCTCTCGGTGTACCTATCTCTACTAATATGATTCAATACTCGAAAAAAAAACATAGTGGATTATTTATGAAATAAATAAACAAATAGAGTCAGCCCGAAAGTAATGTGTCGTTAAAATCCTGATTAATTCTATTTAAAAATACCAGAATCATCAGAATAATAATTTGAAAAAATGATAATACTTCTAACTGCTCACAGTAATTACTCGTCCGACTAGACGTTTGAAATGTGGCGGCAAGACCCTAAGTTGAATAGTGTTGCCAGCTTGTAAGCATGATGGAGGAGTTTTGTGCTCGTTAGAAGCCTTCGGTAGCCGGGAAATGTCGATTATTAATTAGCGAAGCTGGGGGCTTGCTGGCCTACGGGTGAACGTATTATCGTTGATCGGGGATAGTAAGTGAATCGCTAAGAGGAGTGTGCATCCGAGAATAATATACTACACTGTATAGTAGACAACCGCAAATCTGGTGAAGCCGATCAATGGCTCGTGTCGATAAATATATACACATAGTATATAGCTTATATCTATAGACATATATATCAGGCATTCCATATGAAGCGGGCCACCCTGATTTTCAATGCTCATAGAGGGGGTTCATAATTTTTTTCCGGAGTATATATAGTTCCCCGAACACATACGAGTCATTTCAGTTTTTTGATCCCCATAGTTTTTCCACAATAAAATACGCTTTCTTTATTTTTACTTTTTTCCGTTCGCTGCCGATTTAAAACTATCTATGACACAGCAAAAATGTTTCGGGATAAAATTTAGGGCTTCGCTATACTTTTTGAAAAAAAAAATGTTTCCAAATTAACCTAGATAAATTTTCAGGCATTTTTTGGCAATATAATGTCATATCGTTTTTTTCGTTGCCAAAAACTGATGGAAAATGTATCTAGGCTAATTTGAAAATATTTTTATCAAAAAGTATACGTGAAATCCTAGATTTTTTTCTTCAATAATTTTGTTGTGCCATGGATAGTTTTAAATAAATCCGCAGCGAAATGAAAAAAAAATAAAATACTCAATTTTCATTTTTATTTTATTTTTTATCAATTTTAAAAATAAAAATCTAGAACCCCGATTTATAAATTTGAAATTATTCTCAAAAATCCTATAATAGATATCAAAATTTTTGACCTTTAACCCAGAGTGGGCGTACGTTTGCGTTGATTTTTTAAACCATTTATTTGAAAAAAACTAAATCCGTTAATAATAGAACAAGATGAAACAAGAGGGCAGTTCTTGCTCGGTTATTGCGTAAACATTTTATACGTAACACAAGATTATTTTAGAATTTTGCTGAAGCTTTTTAAAAATCTTTTTCGAAAAAATGGCTTAAATCAACGCAGACGTTTGCCCACTCTGAGTCATAGCTAAAAAATGTTAATATCTAATACAGGATTTTTTAGAATAATTTAAAATTTTTAAATTTGGGCGCTAAATTTTTATTAAAAAAATTCATGAAAAAAAGTTTTAGTAAAAAAAATCTAGAAACAATGAAAAGGCTTCTTTCGAGCATGTAGAATAGTATAAAAATTTATGGAGCGACTTGGAAGGGGTCAGGGTTGAGAACACGTGTTGAGTTGGCTAGGAATACCCTATATATATGTATGTGTGTGGTATAAACACACTGTTCTATCGCTTGAGCGAAGACGCAACGAGAGTTAACGAGAAAACTCGTGTACGTGTATTTGCACTAAGAGTCTGCATGGATCTATGGATGGGTGCAACGCTTGCAAGTCCCGCCGCTCCCCATTATCGCGAGGCCCTCCACTATTATACCGGCAAAAGATCTTGCAGGCAATTTAACTTTTTTACCGGTCTGAGACGCCCAGCCGCCGATAGATATCCTCTAATAACGGTTATGAAATGTCTACGAACCGTAACGACTCCTCTATCGCCCGGACGCGTTCAACTAACTCCGTGTGTGCGTCGATTATACACGAGTTAACAATGCACTCCAGTCTATATTTGTTATGTACGCTATATCGTGATGCTTAATTCGAGCCTGAGGAATGCGATCGCCTCTATCGATGAATGAACACGAGATGGAATTTCTTCCTGATATTTTGACCTCCTTCGTCGAAAGAAATAATGTCACATAGATGTGACTGCAACGAAGCAGTAATATGGTAAGGGAGTTAGGGAAAAATCAGTGATAGGTATTAAGAGTTGTACACTAGGGCTGTTAAAAAAAACATAATTTCTTTATAATCGGATGCTCCTGAAATGCTGTATTGATTATCATTAAAAAAATGTTTTCGCGAAAGCTGGGAGTTGTGCGATGATATTAAGTACTGCCGCATCAAGGCAAAAATTCATTAAAAACGGCGATTTTTAGAAATTTTTTTTTTACTTGGTGAAGCGCTCATGGAGATTGTGGTTGCTTTCGATAAACTATGAAATTGTGTAAAGGCAGAAATATGTTCGATAATGTTAAGTACTGCCGCATCGACATTGAAGTTAACAAAATAAAAAATGAAATCCTTTAAAACATTGAAATATTCATCTGCTCATCGACTATTCCGCGCGTTTTCAAATGACAAAATGGCTCATGAAACGGGAATCCTGTATGATCAAATTTAGTACTGCCGCATTGATATCGCAGTTTCCCAAAATTCGAAAATCGCTTATCATCATCATGATTATGATCATACATGACTCCCGTTTCAAGAGCCATTTTTTCATTTGAAATCGCACGAAATAGTCGATGAGCAGACGAATATTTCAATGTTTTAAAAGATATCTTTTTTTGATTTTGGTAACTTCAATGTCGATGCGGCCGTACTAAACATTATCGAACATGTTTCTGCCTTTACACAATTTCATAGTCTATCGAAAGCAACCACAATCTCCATGAGCGCTTCATCACGTAAAAAAAAATTTATAAAAATCGCCGCTTTTTATGAATTTTGGCCTTGATGCGGCAGTACTTAATATCGTCGCACAACTGCCAGCTTTTGCGAAAACATTTTTTTGGTGATAATCAATACAGCATTTCAGGAGCAACCGATTATAAGAAAATTATGTTTTTTTGAACAGCCCTATTGTACACTCATAGAAATCAGTCTGATCGGTTTGATTGGAACAAATACGGGATTTATTTCAAATTAATAAAATTTTATTTTAATAAAATAAAACGTACTAGAAATCAATACGATTTATTTGAATGAAATAAATTCTCTTTAATCAAAATAAAATTTATTTAATGGCTGTCCTAATAGGAGTTTGTTTCAATCAAATAGAATTTATTGTATACAATTAAATCGTATTAATTTGTAATAAAATCGATGTGGTTTTAGAAAATTTAATTTATTTCAAATAGATCTCATATTTGATTTAAATAAACCTATGCGACCGATTTTTCTGGGTGTAAACCGTCATTTCTTTTATTTGATAAGCAGTTATCGTATAATTGACTATTCGCCATTATTTTGCAAGAATTATCGGCAGCTTTTATGAAAAGGATGCAAAGTAGAACCTTGCATATAAGTATGTTCATCAGTTTTGAATTCCTCATAGAGAAAGATTTCTAAAAAGTTGAAAATAATAAACAAGCATTATGCAAGATTTCAGTTTGCATACTAGTTTTAAATAAATTTGTAAAATTGAAGTTTAGCGAAATTTTAGTCGTGAATAAATAATATTAGACAATTGAAATTCCTATATAACCCGAACCCTTCTACGAATGTCCACTGAATTGTGTATCTAACTTCAGTGAATGTTACTCCGTTTATGTGCAAAATTTGGACTCGCAAGAACAACATACATTTTTCGAGAATTTGGAAAATCAATTAAATATGAACTAATTTTCCAATTTTGGAAAAATTCAATAGCAAACGACATTAAATGTACCTGCACTTATGAAAAACTATTTTGTAAAATATTATAGAATTTACGAAAGTATTGACGATGACGCCTTTTTTAAATTCGAAAAAGCTATAAAATCTAAATTAGTGTATAAATTTTGCTAAAAATTGTAAAAACAAAAACGGGCTGCGGCTTCAATGCATGCCAAATTTTAGTTCCATCGGTTAAACGAATTTTATTAATAGAGTATTTGGTTTTACCCATTTTCTTTTCAATATTCTCTCGAAATGAGCACAGGTGTATTTTATACTGGGATTGAGCTAATTCAATAAAATTTTATTAATTGTCGATCGGCCTACATAACGGCAAGCCGTTTACAATTCATTATTGGTATTACTGGATCAACGAGTTGAATATACTGGAACGAATCAATGAACGTCTGGAAATTAGAACGGCTGACTTCGGATAAAAGTTATTTGATACAAGATACGACTTTTCTATATATTCGCTCTTTCATAGTATATCTTATTCTTTCTATCCTTCTTCTATCTTCGCGTAACGGCGGTATGATCGTTTGTGCTCGGTAGATTCGCAACGTAACGCTATAGTAATACCCCGTTCAACTTTATTTCCTTCTATTCAGTGGCGACGCTCGCGCGGAGAGAGGCGCAACGCTGCTGCCACTCAATGATTAATTAAGCTTTCCGAGAAAAGCGCAACAAGTGAACACGTTATTGGTGCTTAGTGGCACAGTTTACTTAACGCGCGTCACCAGCGGTGCATCACACACGCTTTAACTGGTAAATCCATCGGAACTGTCGAGGCGCCATCGCGTCCCGTTCTATCTTCTTATTATTATAGTATATAGTTGACGCTGTCATCGTCCTTCTCTATTCCCTCCTCCTCCTCCTCTTTATACTACTTAACTAATAAGCGGTTGAAACTTTGTTATACTCGATTCTAGCACACTTAGGTTATTCTGTGAGAAAGCCCCTTTGAACTCAGCCACTTCCGTCACTATAATTAATTCAATCATATAAATCTGTTTAAGGTGCCTCTTGGTGATGCTGATTGTGCTCTCAACCGTCAACGCCGTTCACTCGTACCTGCCAGACAAATATCCTATTGAGGTAATACTTCACATCGTTTTATCATATTAAATGGTTTGTAAAAATAGCGATTTAAACGGTATGTTTTTAACGAAAATTAAGTAAAATGTGAAAGTAAAGTAAAAGAATAGAAATTCAAGTTTTTGATGGTTTTCGAAATTCAATATTTTTTTTTTCAAATTTTTATTCGTCTCTTTTCAAGGATGTTCTGCACAGAAGATTATAATTAATAGTTTGATTCTATCAGTATTTGTGTTCCTTGCTAAGAGAAAAAAAATTAAAAAACTGTAATTGAAAAAACTGAGAACATTGATTTTGAATAATAATAATAATAATAATAATAATAATAATAATAATGTCGCAAAGGTATTAATATATTAGTTCAAACATTTTTTTTAGAACATTTCACGCTTTCATATGAAAGGGTTTCGTTTATTTTCTCAAGCATGTATAATTTTTTGGGGATTTTCTAACGTTTTTGAAAGCTGCCTTTTCGAAAATGTTTTGAGAGTGTAATAAAAAAAATTTAATCGTATATAAATTATTTTGGAAATCCTACGTATTCGTAAATCTTAAGATATTTATTTAGAAGAAATAAAAAGTTTTCCAAAAGGTTGGGCGACTGTTAATACGCGCAATCTTTTGGTTAAATTATTTAAGACGAATGTTCTCAGTACTTATGTTGATTCTTTTTTTTTCAAATTTCTGTCACTATAAATATTAATACGTCATAGGCGTAATCACAATTATTTTGCAAAAACTGTATTGAAAATACTGGTGTCTTTTTGTTGTTTAATAATTACGAAAAATATCACGTTTTGCACTTTTTTTTGAGTAATTTTTTTTTTTTTAATTAAATAAAATGTTTTAGACGATACGTGAATTATTTTCTCTCATGATGAGCCAATTTGCAGGTGTACCATATGCTGCAGGAGCGAACACAGTACGGAATTGGGAGCGAAAACCGAGTAAGGGGCAGTTGGGGGCCTTGGAGTTCATGGAGCGAGTGTTCGAGATCATGTGGCACGGGAGTTCAGTCCCAAGCACGAGAATGCATGGCAGCTCGGTAAGAAATTTCCCGCATCACAAATTCTCCCATCTCTAAGTCTATAATTGCAAGTGCATTGACTCGAAAGTAACTCGTCACTGCTGACGAGCATATTTAAGCTCTCAAGCATGATTGATCGAACGTCCGTGCGAAACTAAACGCGATCTTATACCAGACGTAGAAGAAAAAACGGTTATTACGACGTCTCAACTATGCTGTAATGAGCTAGGCGCCAGCAATACTTCGCGCCCCCAATATTTCTTTAACACTCACGTACATTCTTCGATATGGAAGCGTACGAGACGGCTTACACGTTTTTTCATGCGTACTACAGACCGGGGCTTGTTGAACCAAATCAGCTTGAATGCAATTATATTTATAATACATTGGCATATTGCTTCCTCTCTTCCTTTTGTCGTCGTGTACCCAATGCTGTTTGTAGGAAAGTACGTTTATCACTTTGGTTTCCTCAAGAAACTTTGTTTTGTGATTCGTTACTTTAATTGTTAGTTCTTTAATTTTTTGTTATCAATCAAGATTGAAATTGCGAACAAACACATTCTAACACGGCTAGTTTTACACTGAACGCTCGGAAAAGAGATTTTTTTGTTCAACAAAGCAAGCGGTGACCGGCTGCCAAATAGATTGTTTAGTCAGCACAACAAAAAATGTTCTCACCTTAAACATCTGTTGGTCAGCTGAACCGAGAAACTGTTGAAGGAACAAAACATTTCGTTGCTGTAACTAAATGTTTATTTGACAGTCGGTGACCGCTGGATTTAGTTGACCCAACTATTTTTTTTCTGTGTGAAGAAAATTAAATCCTATTAGTTACTGTTAGTTGTATTTTTGGTTTTTACTTAAATATTTTAGTAATGTTAACGCTGATAGTGTAATAAAAGGTAGTTTTCCAGAGATGCGTTAGCGTTTCGATTTCAAGGACATTAAAAAGAAAATGTCAAGCGAGTATTTAAAAAATGGAGGAGTTAGACATTTAAAAAAAAGAAATTTGCGTTAAAACTGAATAACTGCATATATTATTTAAAAAATTGGACCAAATAAGAAAACCTGTCTCCTTGATAAACTAAATAAATTGATAAAAAAATTTTAATTGGTACAATGTTTGGGGTATCGACTAATAAAAGTATAGGGCATTTCAAACTGTAAAATACTCGGCAATTTAATCGGCTGAAAGAAACGAAATAAAAGAATCGTCCAATATTTAAAAAAAACTAGTATAAAATTAAAGAAAAACATATTCATTAAACATGACGCGTCATTTATTCAACGTATGCAAATAATTAATCTAATACTGACACTAGAAATCAATAAATATTACAATGTAAATATTGAAAATTAGAAAGACACATTTTGAATACTATTATTTCAATAAATAGTCATCATGCAATTAATTTAATAGTTATTAGTTTTTATTAATTATCTACAGTTTTAATGAAAAACATTTAAATTATCGACAATTGCTAAGAATATAATAATTCATGGTTATTTCCATTTCTAATAAGAGCTCATATACCAGGTGCATAAATGAATAAATGGAGACCCTTATTCTTCCCATTTCTCCCCACAAGTTTTCATAGAAATTAATAAAAAATGAAAATTGTTGCAGATATAAGTGTTGTTGTAGAAAAATTTGTACAACTGGAAATCATTTTAAAACCACCGCAATTATGAAACAATAATTGTAAATAGCTTACGTATCTGACCAAATCTGCGCGACTAAATAAAAAGTTCAATAGACGCAATAGTTTTGTTTTTACGTACGCAACAAAATAAATCAGTACTCATTTTCTCATGACTGGTCAAGTTTAAAGACTTCTATTTTCCCTTAATTTAAATTAAATTCAAATTAAGTTTTTACGTACGCAACAAAATAAATCGAGACACTACTTGGGATGATTGCGCGATAAAAAAAAAGTATTTCATAAAAAAATGGCAGCTTACGTATCTGACCAAATCAAAGCGACTAAATAAAAAGTTCAATTAGCCGTAATAGTTTTGTTTTTCCGTCCGCAACCTAATAAATTAAGATTCAGCTTGGCATGACTGCTCAATTTTTCAATACTTTTGCTCTCCTTTAATTTAAATTCAATTAGATTAACTTTGTACGTACGCAACAAAATAAATCAAGACTCAGCTTGATATGACTGCTCTATTAAATTGATTGCAAATTATTTTTGCAAACATTTATAAAATATTGAGTGATCGACTCAGTTCCAACTAGCCCCGGTTTCCCGTACGAATAGGCACCGAGTGCAAAGTGGTTCGAGGGTATAGACGAGAGTGCAGATTACTCGGGAGCGAGTTATTAGCGCTATACCTATACCCTCTAGGTTCCTAGCACAGCGCGAAGCTGCATAGACCGCTTGAGTCTTCACGAGTACCACTGCAGAGCGTTGGCCGTTAAGCCAATAAATTACGAGTGAGGCGTACAACTCCGACCGTTCTTCATCATCCTCGCTTTCGCTAATCGCGAATAACGAAGTTTAAAATCCATCGAGTTCATTTATCCCTCGCGCTCTAGCAGCCTAATTGTTCTCGCGATACACCTAATTAAACGAGTTTGTCCTGCTCGTTAGAGGTTCCTTGAGAAAACGAAGCGTTTCTCCCATCGGCAGCCTGCAAAATACGACAAGCTTGACGAAACCCATCTGCATCGGTACTCACAAGCGTTATCACATCTGTAACACACAGGTATTTGTCAAGTTAATTAAGGTCAATTGCTTAAGCTTAGAACAAACAACAATAAATTGCACTATCAAGTGTTTGATTATTTTTAGGATTGTCCTGAATTTCCGGAAGACCTGAGAGCCGAACAGTGCGCTGCTTACAACAACAGAAATTACAAGGGGCAGAGCTACTTATGGGTGCCTTTCCTTAATGGTGAGTAAAATGAAAAGATAAATGGGACTAGCAATCTTCCACCTTCAGCTATTTCAATATCTATGATTGGAAAACGCTATTTCTTTTACAGATGAGTATTCATTGTGTAATTAGTTTAATAATTATATTTTGTAACAATAATGATCAGCTTTTAAATAAAACGTACAATTTTACACTAATGAAAAGAAGAAATATAAGAAGTATTTCTGGCCAACTCCGTAAGCGTTCAACCCTGACGCCTTACAATTCTCGCCATAATTTTTATACTATTCTATACGCTCGAAAAAACACTTTTAATTTTTTAGCCTTTCATTTACTGGAACTTTTTCTTTGTAAATTTTATAAATAAAAATTTTGCGCGCTAATTTAAAAATTATAAATTATTCGGATGGATGACGATTCTAAAATTTGAGTAAATTTAATTATAAGTGTTAACTATAAGTGTTAATTGTTCATACTATGTCGTAGAAAGTATTCTAAGTTAAAAATTGTAAATTCAAAAAAAAAAAAATGATAATAATTTTTTATAAGGAAAATGTTAAGAAAAAGGTTATAATTTAAATATGTTAGAGAAATCCGTAAAAATAAACAAACAAACAAACAAACAAAAAAATTTATTCTCAAAAGTCTGGTATTAGATATCAAAATTTTTTGGCTATGACCCAGAGTGGGCAAACGTTTGAGTCGATTTCTTAAACCATTTAAGAAAAAGAGGCCGTTAAAACTGGAAAAAATGAAACAAGATGGCAGTTCATGGTCGGTTTTCCATAAACATTTTATACATAACGCGAGCTTATTTTAGAATTTAGAAACGGCTTTTTTTCGAAACAATGGCTTAAAAAATCTCGATTTGCCTCGATCGATCTGGGTCATAGCTAAAGTATTTTTATATCTAATAATACACGTTTTTGAGAATAATTTTTTCTTTTTTAAATAGGGCGCAGAATGTTTATTTAAAAAATTTATGAAATAAAAGTCTCACTAACAAAATCTAAAAAAATTGAAAGTATTTTTTCGAGCATACAGAAAAATATGAAAATTATGAAGCAAATTAGAAGGTGTCAGGGTTGAACGCTTACTGAATTGGCCAGGAATATCTCATAATCAATGCATTCGAAACTAAATACAGTTGTTTAAAGACCGTTTTATAAGAGCTCCTTGGTTATTATGATGAAATAACAATTGAAAAGTTTATTGTGCTGTCAATATTATTTTCATAATGTAATTGGGATTTGAAACTCCGTTTTAATGAATTGCGGAAAGAAGCAATGAAATTCTCTCCTCGAGAAATTTCCCAATGTCGAATTAAACAGTTTCGTACAAAATTCGAAAGAAAAGCCTTTTTTTCTCCGTGATATTAAAATGTTTTAATTACAAAAAGTGGATAAAAAAATAACCAAATTTAAAGTGACTGTTTCTGTAAAAAAATAATTCACAGCTCCGAATCCCTGCGCCCTTAATTGTCGTGCCGTTGGTCAGCGTTTCTATGCGACCCTTGAGCCAGCTGTGATTGATGGAACTCCATGTGACGGTCCCAATCTTCGGGGACACAGCACAGGAATGTCGCTAGATAAAACTGAACAATGGCTATGTGTTAGTGGACAATGCAAGGTATATTTTCATTCTACTAAAAATAAAGAGACATAGAGGAAGTTTTACAAACATCGAAAAATAATGAGGAAACAATGTGCAAGACTTTGTATCCTTGTTTTAAAGATATAAATAAAAATATGAATTGTAGAGAAATTTGAATCGTCAACAAATATTAAACAAAAAATCGATTCCTATAAAATCGGAACCCTTCTACCGACTTGAACTAAATTACATGTCTGGCTTCACGAAACACTGTTTCATTACATGAAAAACGTTGAGCTTCCCAAATCAAGTTTTGCAAACGTTAATGCAATAACGTCAATCTTTTTATAATTTCAATACTCCATAACATCTGAACTGTTTTACCGATTTTGCCTAAATTCAATACTGAACGTTACCTCGTTCAATTTTCATACGAAGGTTCAGTCCAGTCAACGGACATTTTTCCAAACGTTAAAAATCTCATGAAATCAAAAATTTTCAAGCGATTTAAAAAAATTTCTGCCGTGTAAAGAGTTTCTCTACATGGCATTAAAATTTGAGCTGTTTTGGTCGAGAAATTCCCGAGTTATGGCTGTTGGAATTTTTCTAAACCACTTTTTCGACGTTTTGGACCGTTTAGATTATTCTGACATGATAATCGCGAAAACATCGTTTTTGTTAAAACAAAGCTTTCTGTATGAGGAAGTGATTAACTTTTTCCCGGAATTCATGCATTTTTTAAATTTAATTTGTGACCCTTTTTGTACAGCCTGTTGGCTGTGATGGTGTCGTAGGTTCCGGAGCGGTTCGAGACACTTGCGGAGTCTGTGGAGGTGTTGGAAAAGGCTGCAAACTCTACGAGGGTATCTTCATGGAACCAATAATGCCCAAGGGTCATCAGCCAGTCACAACGTTACCCAGAGGCGCAATGTCTCTCAATATATCCGAACTGCGAGCCAGTGGCAATTATTTAGGTATGATTTATCGATACAAGTGGTTAAGGTACACATAATCACGTAATAATTACTTGATTATTAATTATTCAGCTATTTGCATTTGGAAAGATATGATAAATCAAAATACTTCTATCGTTTAAGCTTTGAGAGCGGAAAACGGAAGTTACATTCTGAACGGTCCGTCGTTCGTCAGTCCCAGTGGGACTTACAAAGTTGCTGGAACGAGTTTGACTTATCAAAGAGGAGACAAACTCCGAATGGAGAGTATTGTTGCCACAGGGCCACTCACCGAATCTCTGAATCTAGAGGTAGGTTAATTCGGGCACATTGCATGTACTAAATGGGTTCAAATTGCAGTTTCAGCCATATTATCGACTCATTCTTAAGTACTTCTTGCTTATCGTATATTTTGAAATTTCAGTGTCTTTTAAAATCACTGTTATCGAATCTTTACAGTTTTGTTTGGGCTTAAAGCCACAAGTTTATATTTTTCTCTTAGTAATTTTAGAATAAAGTTAGTTCCTTTATTATTTTCTTTTTTAATTTTATTATCCGATTGCATCGTAAGGAATCAAGTGAATTCAAAAGCTTGGGGCATTGTCATTTATGCAAGAAGTGGTCGCCACTTGAATATTGTGACTACTAGAAGCTCATGTGTCGCTTCATGTGTATTCTCACTGTCTGAGGCATTAATACAACTTGCAATATAATATGAGCTTCATTATTTTATTCATTATTAGGTATTTCCTGTCTATTTAATATTCGAATGTGTCAGACCTATTTACAAGCTGTATTATTAATCCACTATAGTATTGTTTGTGCTTTTTAAACAAAGAGTAGCTTTTTTATAAATATTATGAAATCATTATTTTAATTAGTTGCATCTCATAGAAAATATTAAAGAACTATCACTTTAAAGAGGGTTTGTGACTTAAATATCATAAATATTAGAATTATATGCGTCGTAAGTTTAGCTTTTCATCGCAGTGATTCTAACGTTTAGAAATTACATCCCAGGGAAAGAAATTTAGGAATTAGGAGCCGATCCATCAGTTGCTATATGTGTGCTGAATATTTCAGAATAGCTATATTTTCAATTAGTTATTTTTTTTTACTTTCTTATATTTTAATGTTTCGGACTTATTTAATACTTATATATAAAGCGACTAAAGGATTGTGTTTTTTTTTAAAAGCCAATTGTAATCTTTTTATGATACGGATTATACCCAATTAAAATGACATGCATCTCAATATTGACGCAAAAGGTTAAAGAACTATAATTTTAAAGAGGGTTCGCAACTCAAATACCGTTAATAATAGGATCAGATCTATGGCTTACACTATACGTATACTATTTCTCAGTGCAGTGACCATCCGTATGCGCTATTCGATTAAGCTCGCGTGCCTCTCGTAACGTAACGCGATTGACTGCGACGGCCGATGCTAATTGTCTCTATTGACCCCAACAGATCTCCTACCACGAACTCAATCCGGGTGTTCTCTACAAGTACATGCTGCCGTTGACGGAACAACCGGACAGCGGTGCAATGATCGCTCCACCCCTTCGCGCTATCGGTACAACCATCACTCGCTAGTTAATAAAATGACTAAAATAGCAAATAATTTATAGTGCTGGCAATTAATGTAAACTGACGGAAATATTTCAGGCTCGAGTGATCGTGGCAATGAGATTCCCGATACCGATACGAGACTGACTCCGGCTTTAGAACCAATAAGGTAAATATTTTTTAAAGAATTTACAAAAAAAAATTTATGAAATAAATTTACAAAATGAGTTTATAAAATAAATTTACAAAATGAATTTATAAAATAAATTTACAAAAAGAATTTTCAAAATGAATATTTAAAATAATTTTCAAAAATGAATTTTTAAGATGAATTTTTAAAATGAATTAATGTATACAAAATATATAAGGCCGGAGAAAAATCCTGGACCACTGCCTGGAAAACGTAGTGGCGTCGAAACTGATTCGCGAAAGCTTAACAAGAAGGACGATACGCAATATTCACCTACGACTGTCATGGCTGGAGATGCACCGAAAGAAAATGTGTCGCCAAAGAAAAAACACAGGAAAGGAAAGAAGAAATTTGCCTGGAAACTCGTTGGATTATCACCATGCTCAAAGGATTGTGGTGGAGGTAAATAAATTTTTCTAATTATTGAAATGATTTACAGCAATAAACATACGGGATTTTTACTCTGCGGCAGCTTGAATGATCATTTTTGTATCGATCTATATTTGCACCCGAATAAAAATATTTCTTTAATCATTTCTTTAGAAAACTATAACTCGACCGTTCCAAAGATTTTCCAAAATTACCTTTCGATATCAATTTGGCTCACATTTTCTGAATGTTTCAGACTTTTGTGAGGTGCCTAATTTGCATAATTTTGGTGTGTTGCTCAATACGTCTTATTCAAACAAGCAAAGAATACAAAATATTTCTGAATTATGCAGAATTAAAAAAAAACTTTACATGCTGCATGTAAAGTTTTTCTATATATTTATTTATTGATCCGCAAATTTTTTCACTAGAGGAAAAGATCTTCTATTCCTGCGAAAAACCATTTTTTTTGTATGAAGGTTGAGAATGTCTGCGAAAAAAAGAGATCCTGTTAAAATCTGTTCACTCTCTGACTTTTGCCAATCAGGGATGAGCAACGTCGAATTAAAATTACAATTCGAATGGCTTTGTACTCGAAAAAGTATTTGGATCAGAATTTAAATATCTATTCGAGCGGTAAACTATTCAAATTATAATTTTTATTCGATGGGGCTCATCCTTGATACCAATAACAGATTGTTTCCGAGAAAATTTTCTTTTTTCTATTAACACTGAATTTCTTCATTCAGAAAAAAGTATGACTTTTCTTAAGACCATGAAAAACATAATTGAGCAAGTCTGTATTAAATGAAGCACTTAAAAAAACGGCTCAAATTATGAAGAGAAAACGTTTGGGATGTTCATACATTTCAAGGATGCGCGATTTATAAAATAAGATATTTTTTTAACGTTTTAGAGTTTTCGAGAAAAACTTCAGAGATTTTCTGAAACAAACATATAAATATCAGAGCTTTTCGCAAAAATTTCATAAATATTTAGAAATTTTCGGAAACATTTGATAGATTTTCAGGAGTCTTCAGATAAATATTTTAAGCGGATCTGTAAAGACTCTATACACGTAGTTGAAAGTGCAGCATGACAAAGTAGACTTAACGAAGGTCAGTGCCAAGACCAATCCATTGAACCAAAGGCTCTTGAAGCAAGAAGTAACAGACCATCTTCGAAAGTTTCGCTTCAATTGCTCACTCATCTCAAATTGAAGAGAAAGACATTGTCATTGGTAATTACAGATTACTGCGTGAGGCGTGCTTCGAAAGTCGCGTGGCCTCATCTGCTGAGGAAGGAAAAACAAAAAATGAAACGAAAGTGAACGAAAGAAATGTACGATTGCAATGTAGGCACTCACACGGAGATGAGCCCATAAAAACGCCCATTCACGTACTTTTTCTCGCTGTTGTCCTTCTTGAGTCGTGACCTCCGCAACCCTACTCCGTGTGGAATGTCGAGTGCTCTAATTACATGATTTATCCGCTGATTCCACCAAATTTAGATTGACGTCTCGGGGAATTAACTCGTGCGTTCTTTAACGTCTTTTTTTGTATAGCGTAATATAGATCGTAAAAACGAAGCTGGAAGTTTTATTCGCCTGTCTATATACGACCCATCTTTGTGAATTTCAGGCTTGCAGAACGCTTTATTGAAATGCATTCGTCATGCGAGTGGCATTGTCGTCAACGACAGGAGATGTCGGCATATCGAGAGGCCTGAAATTCCACCACCATTACGCTGCAACGATCGTCCTTGCGCTGCTAGGTATTTTAATAATTTATAAACAAAATAAACAAAATTAAAAAATGTAAGTCCTTCGAAAAAAGTGAATTATCAAGATGCACTAAAAACTAAATTGGTTAATTAAAGCAATAAAAATTAATTGATTTGGTATTTTTAACAATCGACCAATTAGTACAATTAATTATTAAGTTGATGACAATTAATTGTTTATTAAAGAAAAACATTTCTTGAATTTGTTATTCTTTAGTTTTTGAAAAAAAAAGGAGGATTAAAAAAAATATTGGAGAAAATCACTGCATAATTAATCAAATAAATTTGTAGAAAAATAGTTGATTGATTACTTTTTTTAATTTCACAAATTCCGGTTATTTTCTTTTTTTTATGTAGATGGAGGGCTGATGCTTGGAGCGAGTGCTCGGTAACATGCGGAGTAGGTATTCAAACGAGAAAGCTGGAATGCGTTCAGGAATTGAACGCTAAACTGACGATGCGAGTCGCCGCAGGTGCTTGCGTTCAACCACCGGATCTGAGAACCGTTGAAGCTTGCACAAAACCGGCATGCTCCAATGTCTCTAGTCCGGAAGTCAGGAGAATGCAAACCCAGCATGAAGTGCCACGTTGGAATGTCGGCCCTTGGGGCTCGGTAGGTTTTAATCGTTTCAATTGCTGGTTAAGATGAGAAGAAAACGATATTATTGCGAAAAAGAGAAAAATTTTTTTTTTCAAAACTTTCACAAAAGTAAGAATTGTAATTTGGTTCGGATAAAAGAGACTAAAGTAGGTGGTATTGAGCATTACGTTCAAAAATAAAAATGTATAGTCAAATTAATTTTATTATTATTATTTTATAATAATAACCTGCAGTGTGATAAAAACTGGAAAAATACATTAAAAATTTGATTTCACGAATAATTGTTAGAAACATAGAGGAAAACGATCCTCTATTTATTTTTAAATGAATAACAAAAATTAGAAGAATTTTATACACATTTTTTTCCGTAGCGATTTAAAAAAAATGATCATCCTGCTATAGAAGCTGCATATAATTGTTAAATAATTATAACTATTGTATTAATTATATCATAAACGATTATGAAATAAAGTAGTAGAAGCCTATAACTCTAAACGAAGGTATTGAGAAATATGAATATTTCAGTGTTCTAAATCGTGCGGTCCAGGAATAAAAAATCGAACCGTCATCTGTATAACGAGTGGCGAGCCTTGTCCCCTCGCCAATAAACCCGAAACCGAAAAACCCTGCGAGGCTCAGCCTTGCGTTAAATCGAACGAAAGCTCCAACGCCGTTTGGATGTTCTCCGAATGGTCACCGCAGGTAAATTAATTGGCAACTTAAATTCTTCAAATTTTCTATCACACTGTATTGTTGTTGCTGTTTACATTGTCGTCTAGTAAATTCGTCAGGTTAAAAAATGAGAGTGTATCACGTATGGTTTCTCAAAAGAAATTTTTTACTCTGTAGGAATTTTATTACTTCGCAACAAGAGAAAAATCTTTGAAAAAACAACGATGTTGAACATACTGAGAATATTAATTTGTCCTGAATTCTGAAAAGTAATTTAACAATTGTGCAGCAAAGCGAATTTTTGTTTCACCAAACGAATTCATTTATTTCTCCCGACATGCATTTTTTTAAAAGGATTTTATCTTAATGTATAAATGATAAGACAACATTTTGAAACAAATAACTATGATTCATTATTATCCAAAATATAAGACATACCCATTCCAACACTAATTCCGAATAACTCAGATTAATTATTCCTCTACAATAAATTAAAATATTTAATAGTTTAATAATCCATACGCTTTACTGATAAAGTTATTACAAATATATTTTCATTGAATGAATTTCCACTCTTATTTTAGGCGCGTCAAAACGTTATCTACCATTTGTAAAGTTTATTTATTTTATTAACTGCCGATGGTCTTGACTATTCACTTAACGTGATGTGTTCAAGACGTGTTGACGGAATCAAAGACAATAACTACTTACCTACACTCAAGTTGCTCGTCCATTTTCTAGTTAAATCTGTCGAGTACCAACTGCGTAAATCCTTTCACAGTCATAACTTTAACGCATCAATTGAAATTTTATAGTGTTCAGCGAAGTGCGGCGATGGCTTCGAGACTCGACAATTGGTCTGCAGTAATTCCAACGAATTATCCTGCGAATCGAAGCTCCAACCGGAAACTAAAAGGCCATGCGTTGCAAATGGCACTGCTTGTAACGCCGCCGAATGGTTTATTGGACCTTGGTCTTCCGTTAGTATTCACTATGCACAAATACGATAATCAAAGTTGACGCAATGTGGAAATAACGCAGTCGCTATCTTTAACTGTGATAAATATTTCTGAATACAGTGCACGGTACTTTGTGGCACAGGCGAGCAACGTCGTGACGTTATCTGCGTCAAGAGAATCGAGGGCGAGTCGCGAATAATTCCGGACAGAAACTGCGTCTCTGCGAAACCGAAAAACGAGCAAATATGCAAAATGCCTGATTGCTCCGGTGAATGGTTTACGTCGGATTGGAGTGAGGTAATATAACGAAAAATTGAATTCAGTATTTTCTCAAACATAAACCAATTTGCTACAAATCTTTCGCTTCTTTCAGTGCTCCGCAAAATGCGGAGGTGGAATGCAGAATCGTACGGTACGCTGCATGTCCGGGAACTCCATAGTTACGACTTGCTCGCGAAGAAAAAAACCTTTAGAGATACAAAGATGTAATTTAGATACTTGCAAAGTGAAGCATAGTCCTTCTCCGAGTAAACCACCGAAAAGTAAGGCATAAGTATATCATTATTAATAACAATGACCTGTATTCGAAAGAAAATGCAATTTTTATATTTAAAAAAATAATTGATTACAGTGGACAATTTTTTTCTCCCGACTTCGCTAAAATGATGCCATTCCTTGCGTCCAACGCGGCAGCGAAGTGGCCAATTTTTAACCAATGACGATTACGCATGCGCAGTGTAGTGCCATTTTTCCCGGAGGGAGTAATAGAGCTTCCAGAGGGAGCAATGACGGGATCTGAATTTAGAGTGTATAGCATTTTTGTCGACCAATCGCATAGTTGCTGCTTATGTACGCATGCGAATGCCTTCATTTCAATAAAGTCGCAAAAAAGGAGTCGTATGTTACACGAAAGAAATGCCATTTTTACGAAAATCGCGTACTGCTCTCCCTAGTAGCATAAGTAACTATTGAGACATTTGCAATAATTATAAATTATGAATAATTTAGAGGCGAGTGGTTACTCTTCGGCATTTCAAAATTTTTAGGAGGTTATAAGTATTCTAACTGGGCGAAATATTTTTATCAATTTTTTTTTTTTAAATGTATATGCTTTTTTTCAAACAAACTCTAAGATAATGTGACTAATACGGGTTTGTCAAGATATATTTTATGAATTCAGCACTTAAATATTGTATAATGCTAACTGTTCAATAATTATAGCTGATTGATTATTGAAATATTTAGTAGCTGAGTAGATTCTAAACTTGCTGTAATTTCTAAACTTAATACGCAGAGCATCCTTCAAGAAATAAAATGAGCTGACCCGTATTAAAAGCGCTAAAAAATTACGTATTACTATTGAAAAAAAAAAACAACAAAAATGTTATTTTTTCGCAAACCAGTTAATACTTTTGCAAATCTATTACTATTGATGTTTCTCTGGATTAAGGATACATGCTGTAATGCAAACCATTCTTCGATGCCGTTATTCAATGCATAAAACTTTACAGAAATAATTCTCAAGATTTGGCGCCGATTTTACGAGAGCCGAGTTCTTTAACCTCCTTAAAGGTATGCGGTTAAAGAAGTAGCTATTAAAACGGCCTAAGTCTTATAAGGTTTTGCTCGCAATGGTATATAATTATACATTTTTAGAATTTGAATAATAATATTTCTCTGACAAATGGGAAAAAGAGGAAATAATTATGAAGTTCATTGTTCCACTAGTTCTGCTCTCAGATGGTGTGTTCAGTTTGAACAAACTTCACCATTCTAGAGTTAGAAGCAGAAAATATCGGTAATACATATACATTTTTGTACTTGTTATCAAATACTTTGCCATTTATAATTACCAAATATATTTTTTTACAAAATCCGTAATTTATTAAATATCTTTACTCTATTTAGTAAGTATAAACCATTAAAATACATTACCACTCAAACTCCTTAAACAATAGTGCGAATAACTTTGGAAATGAGAAGAATGCTATGAAACACTATGAATCACGAAAAGTGGCACTAATACATTCACCCTAATTATTCTTTCAGAAACAATGATAATATTTCGTGGACCTAATGCAATATAAACATAGACTCAAAAAAGGATTTACAGCTTACTTTACTTTTTCTTTCGAATACTGCTCATCTTTAATTGGCAAGTAATTGGAAAATTTAAAAAAATGGTTGTTTTATGAAATTGGTGTTTTTTGTTTGCAGAAGTGCACGCAACCGGCGAGTGTGTCGATAAGTATCCAAACTGCGGGCTGGTCGTAAAGACAGGATTGTGTCGTATAAAATTCTACAAGCACTCTTGCTGCGGCTGTCGCGATTAATGAGTTCGCCGAGCCTGGAGTATAAAACTAGTGCGATAGAACGTAATGAAAAAAATATGATAAAAAATTCATTGCGAGATTCCGGCACGCCGGGTATTCGCTTGAGCAACGAAACACGAATTCCGTGCAAGGATCAATTCGTTAGCCACGAGAAGAATCCACGAATGAGCAAACTGTGAGTTTGTCCGAGGAAACGAGAAGAATTACGGGCGTCATAGAGAGTTGAGCAAATGCTGATGTCAACAAAATCATTTTTAAAAAAATGGAGCTCCAACAAAGTGGCGAAAGTCATTAAGGGGAGGAATTCAGATCTGAATTACTGACATTCGTGACACTTATTTATTTGCTGATGTCATTTTAAAAAAATATTCCTTTGAACCCGGAAACAAAGATTTTTTTGCCTTGTGATAAATGCATTTCATACTATTGTAAATGACATCAGCAGATCAATTAGTGAGATATCTGTCAATGAATATCATCAATTTGGACCTAATTAACTTCCCCTAATTGAAAAATTTCGAATTTTAATATTTATGAATCTACTTGTACGTAGAAAACAATTTTAACAATATTATAGTCGATAATGTGATATTCTAGCGTTATTTAGAGAAAAATTTGACATAAACAAAAAAATGAATGCATGAACTGGGTCCCGATCGTAGTGTGTCTGACGACGACACCGGCGCCCAATCAGATTATGAATAAATCGCTAACAATGAATTTCGCATTTGTCGTCCATGAACTTTTTAATATAGGAGGATTGGAGTCTTGTAACTGGAATAAATGCTCAACTCTGGCGTCATAGTCATTGTTGTATAGGAAGGCGTAATCGTACAGTCCTCGAGACTAGAAGAATTAGTATTAGACCGCGCATAGACTTTTTTACAAGTTCAATGTGCGTACCAATGTGTTTTTAAGTGTCTCCCACCAGCACGCGTATACCCTCCGTGTGCATGTTAGTTTAATGGCGCAACAAGCTTCTCCTTAATAAGCGGCAACGATATACATACTAGACCACCCATTGTTTTCGTCATTCCACATATTCGTTCATTTATCCCTTTAGTAATATTATATTAATTATTTGTTTTGAATATTCAACCGTATTGGTAACAAAACGCCTGAAGATTAATGAAAATTAAGGTTTTTCCATAAATATTCATCACAAAATGTCACAAAAATTGAAGTAATGGGACATTGTTTTATCCATTATCCTTTTTTTTATGGCGTCTTGAAACCATTGAATGTAGAACATATATACTTTTTCATTCTGATATAATATTTACACCTTTTGTCACCAGTATCTTTAAAAGAAATTTTTATTTTTAATATCACATTACTTATGGAGTAAATAAATAAATGGAATGAGGGAAGTAATGGATGGTCACAACTTTAATGTGTAAAAATTCACGTAATAAAACGGCCACTGGAAGTGATTTAGAACTTCCTTGAATTAAAAAATCCTTGTTATACATTTTTTGAGAAAAATACTCTACGCATTGCATTTATATCCGTTAACGAAATATTTCGCATCTAAAATTTCTTAGTGTCTTCTGACTTCAAGACCGTCTGTGGCAATGTGGAAGATCCATGTTCGCCATACGAGTGTAATAAATAGAAACACAATTTCGAACTGATTCCGCTCAGAAAAGATTGAAATTTAAGATAAAGTCAATGGATTAGTATATCGATGTGCAGACCCTAAAGTGGGACTTTCGCAATTCCATGTGTATCTTATTCGAATGTTTCCATCGTAAAACAGAGCTTGTAAATGCCCTTAAATGTGGGGTAGTCACATCAAAATGGCTAATATTCGTTTAAAAATGTCTAACATATTTAGCTGTTGGTATTATGTGAAAAAATATACACTTTTTATTCGTTGAATACGTAATATTTTGTGGCAGACATGCAGCTTTTGTACATATGACAAATTTAAAAAATGTTTTATACACTTGAGGCCAAATTCTAAAATGTCTGAAATTCTAAAAAAAAAAAGCCTCGTTGTGCATGAGATGTTTTATTCTAACTTGAAAGTAGGCAGCTTTTTAAAAATAAGATTACTGAAGTTGTAATCGATTTATGAAAATAATTTTCAAAATCTGCCTTTACGTCTACGATATTTCACAATTTGTACCTCTATCGCGAATCGCTATATTCAGGCTGGAAGAATATGTACCATGCACGACTGAGTATTTTTCTGAATTTTTAGCATCATGTAAAGCTGCGCCAAAATCTATAAAAACATAATTTTTTTTAAGCTACCTACAAAAGACAGATGCTATTGCCGACAACTCAAATATTCTTTGTGTTATGGGTCAACAGAGCATGTTTTTCCTTATAACAGCTAAATAAGAACGATATTATTGAAGGAATATCAGCAATTTTTAACAAACTTCCCCCCTTTAAACTTATTAGACGTTCTAGTGGTTGTTAAAAAATAGTAAATATCGTATAATAATAGTACTGAACGCATTAGTATATAGACCAATTTTTATTGTATAAAAAACCCTGCTCGTATACAATCAATCATAAATGTCACTTATATAAATAGTAAATTTAATGATAATGATAATAAAACAATATGGCATTAGATATAGAAGTGTAATAGAATATTTTTTTAAGCACATGTTAGTTGTCTTTTATTTTATCCCAATTGCGGTTGCAAGTCTTTTGAGGCAATACTTTCGGCTCTAGTATTTTTGTCGATGAGTATTTTTACTTTTTTTTCAGAAAAGTAACAACCTGTTGAGCTCAATCGTTTCTCATGGTGACTCCTTTCCCAGCCCATTGCTCTTTCAAATTAACTTTAAGGCCCAAATCTCTCAATGCTGCTTTCAAGTCAGCTTCCAATTCAGCCCCATGATCTTTCAGACCATCAGTCAACAGGCTCTCGATTCCATGATTGATAAACTCTCGCGATTCCATTTTATTTCTCACTGACATATTTCTCACAGCCCAAGATGCTTGTTTCAATACGTTCGTACTGTTAGGATGATGCTTCATAGCGTCGACGATCACATAAGGAGCACCGCAGTCGTAAAAAACGCCAGCGTTCGACGGACTCTTCAGAGTCAAGGCGGATATGCAAGCAAAACCTGCGGAAACTATTGTCTCGGAACCCTGCAATAAATTGAACGGTTTAGAGGAAAATAATTATATGGATTATTGAATTGGTGAATTTTAAACGTACTTTAAATCTGCTTATTGCCGATACTATTAATGGTGCGCTGCCGGAAGTCACGATATGTGATTTAACATTGTCGTTGCCGGCGAGCGCTTTAAGCAACTTCAACGACTGCCAGTTTAATTTTTCCGAGTCGGGGTGGTCGATCATCACATCTAGTATAAATTGCAAACCACCGGCGTCTTGTACGTTCTGACAAAATTCGTTTCTAACTATTAGGGAGGCTAAGGTGAGCATTAGGTCGCCGATGACGGACTTGTTTTCCTTGAATTCTGGAAATTGTAAATTGTATATATAAATATATTTTCTTTATAATTTTGCCATGCAGGGAGATTTCTTCGTGAAATTCGTTTTTTTTTCTTTAAGATTTTCATGTCAGGAATGGTCTAAAACATGAGGACAGTGGTTTAGAAAAAAAAAAGATCCGTTTGTATGTGTGTGCGGCTTCGAAATACCTATAACTCAAGAACCGTTCAACCGATTAAGTTGGAATTTGGCACGCAAGTGAAACAGCAGCCGCTCTTTGATTGTTGCAATTTTTGACAAAATGTATGCAGAAATTTAGATTTTATAGCTTTTTGAACAAGAAAAAAAGTGTGATTGCTCTAACATTCGTAAAATTTATGATTTTCTGCTAAATATAATGTTGTTTTTTTAAATTGAATTTGGCGGAAATCAGAAAAGCGGTTCGGATTTTGAGGAACTTTGAAATTTTCGTTATTGAATTAAGTCTTGCAAGCCATGAACTAACAAACCCAAATTTTACAAGTAAAGGAAATAATATTCAATGATGTTAGATACATAATTTAGTGAAGATCGGCGGACGGGTTCGGATTATATAAGAATTTGAATTTTTCGATATTATCTCTTGACGATTAAAATTACACTAAAGATCAGTTTTTTAAGTTTATTTAAAACAAGTATTCGAAGTAGAAACTTGGAAATTGCTTCCACATTATTGTAAACTTTTTAAAATCCTTCCTCTATAAGGAAGACAAAATTGATGAACATACTTCATACAAGCAGTATTGTAAAAAGTATTAAAAAATAAGGAAGCAATTTCCAAGGTTCTACACTGCATTCTTGTTTCTTTTATGGCGATGTGAAAGATTTATGGCAACGTCGCGAGTACGAGAAATGTGGATCAGAAAGTTTTAAACGAATTCCACTCAGAAACACTTGCGATTTCGGGTAAGTAAAAATTAGAATATAGAGATTTGGAAGTAGCAGAAATTGATTTATTTATTAAGAAATTTAATTCGTTTTCGCGGTGGGCTTGTTAGAACCTTTTTGTGGATTATAATTGAGTGTTTACATGCTATTAAGGCGATGGGAAGTATATTTTTTGTGTGAGAATGTAGCACATAATTTTACGGCAATATATGCTTCGGTCCAATGCTCAACGGGTAATATGAACCGTAATTAATGCCATTTGTTGTCTGCATATATTTTAGGGAAAAGCAAATTCTTAGCGCCTGTGGGATTAAGAAAAGAACTTCCTCCGAATTAGCTTTTTTCTAAAATCTATATACATACCGAATGGCATTACAGTTTCTTTCAATTTAGTCAGAAGTAGTTGATATTTTACACAAAAGCAAATATGTTTCCACTGCAGTCAATAGACAAAACTCAATTAACTTTTATCTCATATATTAGACTGTTATAATTACAGTAATTGCAATTCATTTTATTCAAAGATAATATGTTTAAATAAGGTACATATTTAAAAAAAGAGAAAAAAAAACAGGAAATTCATTTCTGCTGCAATGCAAAACTTATCTTGCTTTTGCTGAAAACTAATAACTGAATTGGCGTAGAGTAGAGTGACTAGTAAATAACATTTAAACAGAATTATTTTTTTGTCATGAGTTTCTATAAAATATGATATTTCCAGAAAGTCTGCGAAAATTTGAACGAGTGACCAGAAAGTCGAATTATGTGAGGCAATTAAAAAAATATCGCATTTTCATCGCAAAGGATATAAAAATAAATACTAAAAGCAAAAAATCCAAAAACATTAAATGAACGGACCAATTTAACCTACGCTTTTAGTTGAAAATAGGCTTCTGCGACAAAATAATCACAGTAGATAGCTAAAAAATAGACAAATTAAAAATGTAATGTTCAACCAAGTTGTCAGAATTTCTCAAAATTCTCGAAAAGTTGTTGTTCATTCACTGGTGACTGTTCAATTATTGGCGCATTTACCCTAACTTGAATTACAATTTCTATGATTCCAATATCAATAGTGGGTGAGATTACCTTAAAGCGATAAGAATAGAAATTGCTTATAAAATTTTACTCACTGGACAAAAGCCCAGTAAGGACATCCAGAGAATCTCTTGCAATGTGGGTTGCATGCTCATGAGCTTTTCCAAACTCATGTCTGAGGTCATCATCCAAAACGAGACCTCTAATAACACCACAGGCATCTCTAAGTTCAGGTCCAGTGACATCATCTCTTGTTAAAATCCTTTTCAATTTTTCCAGAATTCCAGCATTGAATATATTCTGTCTATTAAATTCATGCTTCAAGCAGCACTCCTTGATCCATTTCAGAAGCAACTGGAGAGTTGGAACATCTTGCTCCTTGTCTAAAATTCTTAAAAATTATTGAGTTATATAATGTTTTTGTAACAAAATTTGAATCTTCAAATCACATATGAAGATATGCATATTCATTAAAAAAATACCATTCAAATGTACAAATAATTTAAACATTTCCATGAGAGAAGATTTTTTTTTAGCCCAGTTTCACAGAGTAAATTTTTATTTCATATTTCAAATTAATTAGGTTATTAAAGTTAAATGTAGTAATGTTAAATGTAGCCTTTGCAAAGTAAATTTTCTTTATCAGTGCAGCTCAAACTTTGTGATAAGCCAAAAATATAAAACATATTTGAACTGATGAACTATGCTACAAAAAAATGTTTTCTCATGAAAATATCTACTTTTTCAAATCATTTCTAGAAGTATGAATTTGCAGAATATCATATATGCAGCTGCAAATTAATATCCTTATTTATGATTTTTTTAGTGGCAGTCTGATTAACTAATCTAAAAATAATAATTCTTCAGCAAGTTCTAAGGATTTAACAAATCTTCTTACTCCATCTGGAGATCAACTCCATTCTCATCGAGCAAGTCCGGATATCCGGACATCAAAGATGTTATTGTTTTCAGAGCAGATTTCATTATAGTCAAATCATCTTTGCAACATTGCATCAAATCGATAAGAGCCTTGTATGCTCCATTTTTTCCTGCATGAACTCTACGTGCAATGTCCTTGTCTAGTTCATTTCTCAGCTGCTCAAGTACATGAGGAATGCCCTCAAAGTTTTTTGACTCGATAGACGATCTTATTTTTTCCAGGCTTGATAATGTTACATCACTTTTGTTGTCCAGCACCAGATCTTTGATGATATTTGTGAGGTCTACACCCTGATGATATGCAAAACATAAAAAATTTTAAGTCAAGAACATAGAGTCGTGACTAACAAACGATGATTAATGATTGAGTGCATATGAGTCTATACGTGTTTAAAAATATATATGTATATACTTGGGCCTCGAATTGCTTGACCGCATCTTCAATCGCTTCCTCTGGTGACATCGAGAAATCCTCGATATTTTCTTTGACGACTTCATCGTAAGTTTCTTGCTTGATCACGCGAACCATAATTTCGATGTTTTGATTACCACTGACACGGGAATTGCCATATAAGGACTGAATTTCAGGCTTTACGACCTCGTACCACTTTAGCCGGTCGAGCTCCTGTCAACTGAGCTCTGCGGTCATTCGAAACCAAGGCAGCGTGGTTATCGTGCGAAGGATAAAGGCTATAAAGCCGAAGAGGGGGAAGCTGTGGCTCTCAGCGTCTTTCGGAGCGACGAAACTACGTAACAGTGGGTATTTACTTATCTGCGTCGGTACAGATGACTCTACGAACTTTTTTGCTGAGAATCCCGAAGTTGCATATGATTCTGAGAGGCTGAAGTAGTCCTCAACTGGTTACGTGGTTTAACGGAGCTGATGATGATTGCTCTTCGATGTCTTTAGTTTGAGCTGCGAATCGTGACCGAATATTTCTTTGGCTTTACTTACTTATATTTCTGGACTTGTATTATTCGGGATATGGCAAATGTGACTATGTGTGTATAAATTTGTGATTTGGAAGGCTGCTGAAGTATTTCAGAGATGCTAGAAGGATTTAGATTTAGGGTTAATAGAATAGTTAAATTTTTGGGAGATGCCGCCTGCCCGGACAGGCAACAGGCACTGAGATTTTAAATGGCCGCCAACCGGAAGTGGTACTACGTAGTGGTGGCGCGCGCGCATGGTCATAAGGTTAGTGCTGCCACTAGTGATGGGTGGAGCAACCATTTTGATTTTAAAGGAAATAGGTAGTGTAGTTGTGTAGTAGCGGTTAGTTCTCAGGGCAACGATGCATATACACGACACGAGAGTACGAAATTCCATATGAATCTAGATTTTCTGTTACGCAAAGAGGCCCTGAAAAGACAAAGAATCGGCTTGAGTTCTGTAAGGATGCTTTCTGATGTATCATCGAAAGGTTAGCATTTTATTTTATTGGGGTTTTGATATATTTTGTTTTTTTTTTAATGTTATTTTTGCATTCATCAATGGCTGCGTTCTCGCATTTATTTTTAAAGATAAAGACACCGAAAAATATGACAATTTCCATATGAATCCAGATTTTCTGTTACGCGGAGAGCCACTGAAAAGAGACAAGAACGGCTTGGACTCTGTAAGGATGCTTTCTGATGTATCATCGAAAGGTTAGACTTTTATTTTATTTCGTTATATATATATATATATATATATATATATATTTGTATGCATTTGCATTCGTCAATGGGTACGTTTTCGCACTCTTTTTTAAAGATAAAGATACCGAGAAATATGACAGAAAATATGTGTTCGAGAAATAACAAAAATTCAGAAATATTCGCTGAGGTTATGACGGCGCGTCATTCGGTACTTTGTTACACCAAATACCGAATCGTTAGTTGAAAGGTTTCGTTGTCAATAAGGGTTCGGTATAAGCCGACACATGACTGTTTTCGGTACGAACAAAGCGAAATTATGGTTTTCACTGGATCTCCTATGTTATACCTTTTTTGTTTCCTTGCATACCGAAATCCAATAAGAAAAACGTACTGTGCCGGGCGGTACGATATACTGTCAGAAACATGTCTTGTACGTTCGTATGTAACTAAATTTAACATATAGATATTTAATGTATGTGTACTGGTTTTAGGCTATACTTCAGTGCGGTATACTTTTAACTCGGTGAGATCTAAGTCTTTTACAAAGAGCCTGTTTGAATACATCGTAATATCACAAGATTTCCGTCTTTATTCCGTATTCTGTAACTCACTTCACAGCACTTATGATGAAGTGTTAAAATTACTTTAAAAACGATGAAACAATAATAATTTAGCAAAAATAAAATTCACTAAAAACTCTCGACTAAAAAAAAGTAAAATAATCAAAATGATAATAAATGCATTAACATAAGATTGTCGGAAGATTAATTCGTCGAGGGTGTGGAAATCTCCCGACTATATTATGCGAATGGTTATTCGCACTAAATTCTTCTCATTTGCATAAGGACGAGAATGGGCGTGTTGAAGTCAGTTTTATTGAAGGTAAACGGGCGGAAAATGATCTTCATTACAAATAAACCTTCAGGAATCGCGATATAATTTCTTTTGCTTCCTCATAGAAGAAGCTTTGTTTTCGTGAAAATTTTTTTTTCGAGATTTTCATGTCAGTACACTCAGAATGGTCCAAAACATCGAGAAAAGTGATTTAGAAAAAATGTGCGTGCGTGCGTGCGTGCGTGCGTGCGTGCGTGCGTGTGTGCGTGTGTGCGTGTGTGCGTGTGTGCGTGTGTGCGTGCGTGCGTGCGTGCGTGCGTGCGTGCGTGCGTGCGTGCGTGCGTGCGTGCGTGCGTGCGTGCGTGCGTGCGTGCGTGCGTGCGTGCGTGCGTGCGTGCGCGCGTGCGTGCGCGCGTGCGTGCGTGTGTGTGTGTGTGTGCGTGTGTTACACAATCGAAAAATGTAAACCTTTATAACTCGAGAAGGCCTTGAGATATCAAGCTGAAATTTGGACCATAGATAGAGGGATCAAGCTCATCGTTCATACAAATTTTTGTTAAAATCCACTTCATCGTTAAATTATTACGCGTTTTTTAATTTTTTGAAAAATGTCTATTTACGCGATAACTCTTTCAATTTTCGAGATATTGATCTAAAAATTGGTATGAATTTGAGCTTTCATATGCCGGTGATCGCTATTGAATTTGGTGAAGATCGGTTGAGCCGTAAAAATGTTATGATGTTTTGAATTTTTCAAAAAATTGATATTATCGCTCTGTTGTAACTTTTGCAAAACTTAAGATAGCGAGCTCAAATTTTGTATATAAATGAAACAATATTCAGCCATTATATATGTATAATTTAGTGACGAACGGTATGACATTTTTGATTTTATGGAATGTTGAATTATTTTTAAAAATATACATTATCACATTCTCTTCGGAAACGCTCTAATAATCACGAAATAACGCAATAACGAAATAGAAAAAGCGAATCCACAACATGTATATTTATCTAATTAAAACAAGGATGTAAAGTAGAACCTTGCACATTGCTTCCTCATTATTTTTCGCGTTTTATAAAGCTTCCTCTATGAGGAAGCCAAAAATTGAATAACATACTTCCTCATAGAGGTAGCTTTATAAAACGCGAAAAATAATGAGGAAGCAATGTGCAAGGTTCTACTTTGCATCCTTTTTTTACATTTAAATGATCGATTTTGCAGCTTTGTAGTCATGAAATTTGTTTTTGCTTCCTCATAGAGAAAACTTTGTTTACATGATATTTTTTTTCGAGATTTTCATGTCAGAACACTGAAAATGGCCCAAAACATCGAGAAAAGTGGTTTTGAAAAGTGGTCCGGATGTATGTATGTGTGTGATAAAGTGCCTTAAACTCATTCTATCATAAATCGTGAACTACTCGAACGAAACAGCTCAAATTTTAATACCATGTAGAGTACTGGGCAATCTTTACTTGGTACTAATTTTATAAGAATCGATTGACACATTCCGTTTTTATGAGATTTTAAAGATTTTGAAAATCGTCTGCCAATGCTGTAACTCGAACAAATTTTTAGCTATCAGGCTGACATTTCGTATGAGAATTGAACAAAGTGATGAGATCTTTGATCAGGTCACATAGTGATGGCATAAAATAGGGATTTTATGGAATTTCGAATGTAAAAAAAAAATTACGCTGTCGCTCTAAGTTTTGCAAACCTTGAGATAGCGAGCTCGAATTTTGTATGTAAATGAAATAATAGTATTTAAAACAAGGATGCAAAGTAGTATTGATTATTTAAGTCAGATTGAAATGCACAATTTTTTTTATTAGGGAGGGAGAGAGATACCCATCTTAACACGTCAAAGATAAGTCACACTAACACCTGTGTGAACCTGGAACCCGACATTGGAGAAAACACTTTTTTTTTTCGCAATCGTTTGTACTCGGTTTGTACTGGTTTGTACCACCTTTTTTTTCGTTTGTACCTCAATATCTTTGAAGATATTGAAAGTTAAAAAAAGACGAAAAATTCGATTTTGAGCTACAACAATTTCGCTACCGCCATTCGAAATGAAATCGTTTGTACTCGTTTGTACCACCTTTTTTTTTGCTCCAACTTCCATAGTTTCCAAGATATTACAAATTTAAAAAATCGAAAAATCCGATTTTGCGCTAGAACAATTTCACTACCGCCATTCGAAAGGAAATCGTTTGTACTCGTTTGTACCACCTTTCTTTTCGCTCCAACTTCAATAGTTTCCAAGATATTACAAATTTAAAAAATCGAAAAATCCGATTTTGCGCTAGAACAATTTCACTACCGCCATTCGAAAGGAAATCGTTTGTACTCGTTTGTACCACCTTTCTTTTCGCTCCAACTTCAATAGTTTCCAAGATATTACAAATTAAAAAAATCGAAAAATCCGATTTTGCGCTAGAACAATTTCACTACAGCCAGTCGAAAGGAAATCGTTTGTACTCGTTTGTACGATTGATTCTAAGATAGTGGAGTTAAAATAAAAATAAACATCAAATTTTGACTTGCAACATTTTCTCTGGCGCCACTCAAAGGGGAATCGGTTGAACACCTTTGTACCATTTTTTAACGTTTATTTTTCAAAGGTTTCGAAAATGCAGTAGATGCATTTTTCAAGATATTCCAAATCGGCAAGAGACATTCCTTTTCAAATCGTTTGTACCATTTTGTACCGCCGAGATATTCGATCGTACCTCAAAGGGTTCGCAAATGCAGTCTAGTCCGAAACAAAAATAACAATAATTCAGTAATTTTTCAAGATATCGAAAAACGGCAAGCAGCAAACTGTTTCAAATCGTTTGTACCCGTTTGTACCGCCGAGATATTCGTTCGTACCTCAAACGGTTCGCAAATGCAGTCTAGTCCGAAACAAAAATATCAATAATTCAGTAATTTTTCAAGATATTCATAATCGGCGAGCGGCATTCCATTTCAAATCGTTTGTACCCGTTTGTACCGCCGAGATATTCGTTCGTACCTCAAGCGGTTCGCAAATGCAGTCCAGTCCGAAACAAAAATAACAACAATTCAGTCGATTTTCAAGGTATCGAAAAACGGCAAGCGGCATTCCATTTCAAATCGTTTGTACCCGTTTGTACCGCCGAGATATTCGTTTGTACCTCAAAGGGTTCGCAAATGCAGTCTAGTCCGAAACAAAAATATCAATAATTCAGTAGTTTTTCAAGGTATCGAAAAACGGCAAGCGGCATTCCATTTCAAATCATTTGTACCCGTTTGTACCGCCGAGATATTCGTTTGTACCTCAAAGGGTTCGCAAATGCAGTCCAGTCCGAAACAAAAATAACAACAATTTAGTCGTTTTTCAAGGTATCGAAAAACGGCAAGCGGCATTCCATTTCAAATCGTTTGTACCCGTTTGTACCGCCGAGATATTCGTTCGTACCTCAAACGGTTCGCAAATGCAGTCTAGTCCGAAACAAAAATATCAATAATTCAGTAATTTTTCAAGATATTCATAATCGGCGAGCGGCATTCCATTTCAAATCGTTTGTACCCGTTTGTACCGCCGAGATATTCGTTCGTACCTCAAGCGGTTCGCAAATGCAGTCCAGTCCGAAACAAAAATAACAACAATTCAGTCGATTTTCAAGGTATCGAAAAACGGCAAGCGGCATTCCATTTCAAATCGTTTGTACCCGTTTGGACCGCCGAGATATTCGTTTGTACCTCAAAGGGTTCGCAAATGCAGTCCAGTCCGAAACAAAAATAACAACAATTTAGTCGTTTTTCAAGATATCGAAAAACGGCAAGCGGCAACCTTTTTCAAATCGTTTGTACCCGTTTGTACCGCCGAGATATTCGTTTGTACCTCAAAGGGTTCGCAAATGCAGTCTAGTCCGAAACAAAAATATCAATAATTCAGTCGTTTTTCAAGGTATCGAAAAACGGCAAGCGGCATTCCATTTCAAATCATTTGTACCCGTTTGTACCGCCGAGATATTCGTTTGTACCTCAAAGGGTTCGCAAATGCAGTCCAGTTCGAAACAAAAATAACAACAATTTAGTCGTTTTTCAAGGTATCGAAAAACGGCAAGCGGCATTCCATTTCAAATCGTTTGTACCCGTTTGTACCGCCGAGATATTCGTTCGTACCTCAAACGGTTCGCAAATGCAGTCTAGTCCGAAACAAAAATATCAATAATTCAGTAATTTTTCAAGATATTCATAATCGGCGAGCGGCATTCCATTTCAAATCGTTTGTACCCGTTTGTACCGCCGAGATATTCGTTCGTACCTCAAGCGGTTCGCAAATGCAGTCCAGTCCGAAACAAAAATAACAACAATTCAGTCGATTTTCAAGGTATCGAAAAACGGCAAGCGGCATTCCATTTTAAATCGTTTGTACCCGTTTGGACCGCCGAGATATTCATTTGTACCTCAAAGGGTTCGCAAATGCAGTCTAGTCCGAAACAAAAATATCAATAATTCAGTAATTTTTCAAGATATTCAGAATCGGCAAGCGGCGTTCCTTTTCAAATCGTTTGTACCCGTTTGTACCGTCGAGATATTCGTTCGTACCTCAAACGGTTCGCAAATGCAGTCTAGTCCGAAACAAAAATACCAATAATTCAGTAATTTTTCAAGATATTCAGAATCGGCGAGCGGCATTCCATTTCAAATCGTTTGTACCCATTTGTACCGTCGAGATATTCTGGCAATCCTTATCTGGCAATTTTTCAAGAAAATAAAAATTTGTGAGAAGGGTTGGCTTCCTCGCCGTTTGTTCCCGTTTGAACCATCGAGAAATTCGTTTGTACCTTAAGGGGGTCGAACGTGGCGGGCTTTCAAAAACTACGAGTACGAGAATCTGGCAATTTTTCAAGATAATAAATATTTGTGAGCAGGTTTGGCTTCCTCGCCGTTTGTACCCGTTTGTACCATCGAGAAATTCGTTTGTACCTTAAGGGGGTCGAACGTGGCGGGCTTTGAAAACTGCGCGTACGGCAAATTTGCCATTTTTCAATGGGACCATTCAACTGACGACCTTCAGCGGACATCATTGCGTAACGCTGTCATTTTTTGTGAAATTATTTTTAAAAAGTAGCAAAGTCGAACTTTGCACACTGCTTCCTCATTAATTTCCCTTTTTCCCAAAGCCATCTATGATGAAGCTTATTTATTCACTTTGGCTTTCTCATAGAGGAAGCTTTGTGAAAAAAGAAAATTAATGACTAAGCAATGTGCAAAGTTCTACTTTGCAACTTTTTTTTATTTGAACAAAAGAAAACTCCGTTACAAATACCGTTACATCTCATTTTTATTAGAACCAAGTTTTTTTTGTAACTTTTTTAACTTTTGCGGAATAGGCAAAAATCTACATTTTTTCAAAAATTCAAAATGACGTGAAATCCGAACGACTTTACCGATCATCACCAAATTTCGTATTTTATGCAAAATATGCAAATTGAGTGCAAAATGTATTTTTTCGACAAATTCAAAATTGTATAAAATTCGAATCGCTTTTCCGATTTCGTCCAAATTCAATACCATACAACATTGAACGAATCTTCAGTTATGAAGAACTATTTAGCTAAATCGGCGAACTGTTACAAAAGTTAGAGCGACCACGCCCTTTTTTTAACAAATTAAAAACTACATAAAATCTTAATTACTATATATATTTTTTTGAAAAATTGCAACATTCAAAGAGGGGCAGCTACTCTACATGCGTGCTAAATTTGAGCCCGATCGCTGAAACGGTTACTGAGTGAGAGGTGATTGAATTTTCGAATCTCTGCACACACACACACACACACGCACACGCACACACATACGGACATTTTTTCTGGACCACTTTTCTCGACGTTTTAGGTGATTCTAAGCATACTGGCATGAAAATCACGAAATTTTTTAAAATAAAAACAAAGCTTTCTCTATAAGGAAGCAAAATGCACAAAAGTTGCTCGAAATATGAAGAACATGAGGGCCAAATTTGTATTAAATTCTAATAATTATTTCCCACCCAAAAAAAATCGAATAAAAACCAGTAAAAATGAGCCTCCTAATGTGGATTCCCCCCTTTAGGGGGTCGAACATGCAAGTACAAAACTACAACTCTGCATGTTCGACTACAGCGAGTTACCCCAGACTACCAGAATTAGTAGCAATTTCTCCAAGCCTTGACCATCGTCACTAGACTCTCATACTCTCTTCGTGTAATTCTACTCTTAGCGTAACCCAGAACTAACGGCGTGGACGTGGTAGGATTCTAGTTCCATTTTGTTTTTTTTGTTTTTTTTTGTTTTTTTTTGTTTTTTCTTTGTTTTTCGTTTTTTTTTTGTTTTTTTTTTGTTTTTTTTTTTTGTTTTTCGTTTTTTTTTTTTTTAATTTATTTTTTAAGGTAAATTTACTGAATATATTTATCTGCTAATTGAATGTCGTGCTTATTTAAAAATCACGCGTCTTTTACATTCCGACATACATCAGCAACGACAGCTTTCGTTTCTGCAGCAGTGCTCTCGATGTGGCGAGGATCGGCTTTTTGTCAACACATAGGTCGTTGTGGACTTCCCATCGTCCGGTAATACGACGGACGTACGCCACGTAGTGCCCAATACGTTTTGGGTCCGATGCACCGACGTACTCGATGACCGCTACTAGTTTGTACTCCGTTTGCTGGACCTGAAGATTCGAAGGGATTTGCGAAATTGTCAATACCCCTGACCAGTTTTCGTATCCCATATTTGCAGCAAGCGTCAACCACTGCAAGCACTCGATGTCAATGAACAAGTGCGGTCCACCAGACACTTCTGAGGTGACCTTTCGACTTCCGCACCGCATGCATTTCTTCACGCGAGCGTCCAACATTTTTTTATTGACGGACTTCTCCAAAACCTGCAAACCCTCTTCGTAGAAGGGCTTCGTGTCCACTTCTATCACTGGGCGATTATCGATGACGTGATAATCACAGTCACGACATTGCTGCGAGATTCGATAAGACGGCCCGTCAGTCAGGAACATCAGTTTCGCTAAGTTTCCGACATTCGAATGACAATCAACTCTGTTGTTTTTCTGGGTGAATTGAGCACAGAGTAACGTTGATCGTTTCTTGTACGTCTGTGGCGATGCTCCGGAAGTCGACAACGTTTTTACGAAATCGTAGAAATCGTTTTCCGAATTATCTATGTACTTTTGATAATTGGACCAATCCCGATACCCCGTCAACACCGACTGCGCGAGCGAGTCGAAAGCACACGTATTATTAAACGTGACGTCTTTCCGTCCTACACGGACTGGCCCCAGCACTTGCCCGTTTTTGAGCAACGGTAGATTGCCATTCCTGTTTGGTCTCTTCAGAACGTTTTCTATGTCCGGACACGGAGTCAGATACTTTCCGCGTTTCGCCGGTTTTTCCTCTACTCCACTAGGATTTTGGCGCTTCGACGATTTTTCAGTACAACCGCGTGCGCTGCTCTTAGACAAATTCTTGCCACCCCAATTTTCTTCTTCGTGTAAAAACGCGTACGTCGTCTCCTTACTGCTTTCGGTAGTCGTCTCAGCCTCTTCCACTGATGCCGCCTCGTTTCCGCCCGGTTTTGAGCTCTCAGCTGGCTCAGAGAGCTTCGAGCTATCGTCGAGCTTCGAGCACTCGCCGAGTTCCGAGCTCTCGTCGAGCTTCGACCACTCGCCGAGTTTCGAGCTCTTGTCGAGCTTCGAGCGCTCGCCGAGTTTCGAACTCTCGTCAAGTTTCGAGCTCTCGCCGACTTTCGAGCTGTCGTCGAGATTCGAGCTCTCATCGAGCTTCGACCACTCGCCGAGTTTCGAGCTCTTGTCGAGCTTCGAGCGCTCGCCGAGTTTCGAACTCTTGTCAAGTTTCGAGCTCTCGCCGACTTTCGAGCTGTCGTCGAGTTTCGAGCTCTCATCGAGCTTCGAGCACTCGCCGAGTTCGGAGCTCTCGTCGAGCTTCGACCACTCGCCGAGTTTCGAGCTCTTCGAGCGCTCGCCAAGTTTCGAACTCTCGTCAAGCTCCGAGCTCTCGCCGACTTTCGAGCTGTCGTCGAGTTTCGAGCTCTCATCGAGCTTCGAGCTCTCGTTGGGCTTCGATGTTTCGTCAAGTTTGGAGATCTCGTTGAGCTTCAAGTACTCGCCGAGTTCCGAACTCCCGTCGAGCTCCGAGCTCTCGCCGACTTCCAAGGTCTCGTCGACTTTCGAACTCTCGTCGAGCTTTGAGCTGTCGTCGAGCTTCGAGCTCACGTTGCGCTTCGATGGTCTCGCATGTTCGAAGACCTTGTCGAATCGCGACGTTTTTTCGCATGTTCCGGCTGTGGACGCGCAATCAGCATGTAGCAATTTCTCGGCGCCAGAAATCGAACGGATATGTTTTATCAAAAACTTATCCACTCTGAGGTTGCGGTCACCTTTTAGCGTCAGTTGTTTCAGTTCGCGGAAATATTCCTCGCTTCGTGCTGAAGTTGCAGTGGACCCATCAGCTGCCAGTATAGATGTCCAGAGGGTAAAATGCTTGCATATTCTCAGAAGACCACGCGCAAAATCGGGGCACCAATAGGGATTCGGTCGGTCGCCCATTTGCGTGTTGCAATTATTGCAACTATCTTCGAGGTTTTTCAAGAAATCACTCAACCTCCCGGTTACATCAAAATCGGCAGCTTCGGGGTCCAGTGCAACTCTCGTATCATCATCGGAGTCACCGCAACCTGCAGGATCGATTCCAGATTTGATCATTTCGTCGATCTCTCCTAGAAACTCTCGTTCGTCTACCGCTTTGATTTTTCTAATCAATCGTGCTTGGGCGTCGAAGCAGCCATCATTCGAATCTATATCCTCGATCTCCGAATAAGCTACGGTCAGGGTATCGCGTACCAAGCTTTCAAACTCATCGAACGTAGTGCATTTGGCGATTAGTCCAGTGCACCTGAGAAAAAACTCCTTTACCCGCACATGCGTATTGCCGAAGCACTTCCAGCGGGATACAAGCTTGATGAGATGCGCAATGTCGATCCTCAAGCGACATCGGGGTCTCCAATCGGTGTTGCTTCCTTTGGCGAACGCGACATCTGTTGCTGTACGTGTCAAGGTCAATTGTTTCGAACGCTAAACTGAAAGCGTTCAAAAGTGCAAGCGAATAGTCGCTTTCAACCTCTTCAGGTACTGGCACGCCAGATCGTATCCATTCGCGTAACCAGTAAGTCAAGATGTTTGTGTCGTGCTTCTCCGAAACCATCTGGACAACCGGCAAGATTTTTCCACCAAACGGAACCACACCCTGGTAAAGGTAAATCGTGGAACTCGACCCATCTGGTTTTGGGATCTTGCGAATAACTGAACCTGTCGCGTCTATACTGAGGCTACCAATTTTCGTTGGGTCTTTGCAGTACTTCTTATAGAGAAAAGATTGCTCTTGACTCCAGTACATTGCGAAGAATTTATCCGACCCCATCTCTCGAATGGTCCCTACGAATTCGGGGCGATATTTTAATTCCCGCACCGATTCGACGAGGTCGACGCCTTTACGCAGCCCTAACTCTCGATCGGTTTCCGTTTGTTTTGCCTTGCGTAAAACATCTTCGCTATACAAGTGCGCGGGAACTTTGTCGCCAAACTCCATGAGTTCATTAGCCTTCTCTCTGCGCCAAGCATAGGTCGAATGGGCGGTGACTTCTTTTGCGATGCGTTGCCTCTTTTTGCCTCGAAGTTGGCGCTTCTTTTGGTGCACAATATCCCTCGTGTCACTCGTGGAGATGTGTAGTGTGAGACTTTCATCATCGGTTGGTTTATCTAAGGCCACCAAATTAATCCGCACACCACACTCAGTACAAGAACCCTTTATCGACAGGTATGGTTCCCCGTCGTTCTCGTTGACTTTTGAGTTCTTGAACGAAAAGCAGCATGGCAACTTATGTTGCCGCCACAATTGCTCCTGAAGCACATCAGTCCAGCCCTGTCGCAGTACTCTGTAGTCTCGACCATTGTAGCAGACACCCCGTGGCCGGATACTATTCCAGTCGTCGCTTGTCAACGTAATAGTTGTTCGTAGTGATGTCAACAGGTCTCGGGATGTGTTCAATGACCAGTTCGAGCCACAACTGCGATCTATTACCGGAGTTGAATCCTTGGGATCTCGCTCGATGCCATGCACGCTTCGAAGCATATCCTGGATTTGGTGGTCTTTCCGGGAGATGTAAAGGTATATATGCTTCACCGACATTTCGTTCCGCATTTTTTTCGCCGCATCGTTCCAAACGCTTTGTGAGAGAGATTTTAGCTTTCCGATATCATCGAAAAACTCTAAACCTCTCACTGCATCAAAAATCACTTTCACCGGAAACTTCGGAGCGCGCGGCATTTTCCACGAATTTCTTTTTTTTCACACAGTCAACTTAATCATAAAATGGTTCCGTTTTCCACATTATCCACGAATCTGACAAAGCGAGGACGACCAAGACGACGACGTAGGCGACGGCGACTACGACTACCACGATGATGACGCAGGTGAGGGCGACTACGATGACCGCGATGACGACGTAGGCGACGGCGATTACGACGACCACGATGATGACGTAGGTGAGGGCGACTACGATGACCGCGATGATGACGTAGGTGAGGACGACTACGATGACCGCGATGACGACGTAGGCGACGGCGATTACGACGACCACGATGATGACGCAGGTGAGGGCGACTACGATGACCGCGATGATGACGTAGGCGACGGCGATTACGACGACCGCGATGACGACGTAGGTGAGGGCGACTACGATGACCGCGATGACGACGTAGGCGACGGCGAATACGGCGACCACGATGACGACGACAGCGAGAACAACGAAAACGACGACGAGGGCGACGACGAGGACGATAATGAAGGCGGCAGCGACTACGACGACCACGATGAAGACGTAGGCGGCGGCGACTACGACGATCACGGTGACGACGTAGACGACGGCGACTACGACTACCACGATGACGACGTAGGCGACGGCGACTACGATGACCACGATGACGACGTAGGCGACGGCGACTACGACGACCACGATGATGACGTAGGTGAGGACGATTACCACGATGACAACGGCAGCGAGAACAACGAAGACGACGACGCCCACAATGATGACCACGATAACGACGAAGACGGGGACTACGACGACCACGATGAAAACGTAGGCGGCGGCGACTACGTCGACCACGGTGACGACGTAGGCGACGGCGACTACTACAACCACAATAACGACGTAGGCGACGGCGACTACAACGACAACGGTGACGACGACAGCGAGAACAACGAAGACGCCGACGAGGGCGACGGCGAGGACGATGACGAAGGCGACAGCGACTACGACGAACACGATGACGATGTAGGCGACGGCGACTACGATGACGACGTAGGTGACGGCGATTACGACGACCACGATGACGACGGCAGCGAGAACAACGATGACGACGACAACGAGGACGACGACGAGGACGACGACGAGGATGGCAACGACGACACCCACAATGTCTACCACGATAACGACGAAGACGGGGAATACGACGACCACGATGAAGCGTAGGCGGCGGCGACTACGACGACCACAGTGACGACGTAGGCGACGGCGACTACGACAACCACAATGACGACGTAGGCGACGGCGATTACGACGACCACGATGACGACGGCAGCGAGAACAAGAAAGACGACGGCAAGGACGACGACGAGGATGACGACGAGGATGACAACGAAGACGCCCACAATGACGACCACGATAACGACGAAGACGGCGGCGACTACGACGAACTCGATGAAGACGACAGCGAGGACGACGAAGACGTCGGCACCGAGGACAACGAACACGACTACGAAGACGGAAACAACGCCGACCACAATGATGACGGCGGCAAGGATGACGAAAATTTATTTTTCATATCTTTGATTAATTGCATTTTTCTGTTTCAAATCTGTTAACAAATAAACTCCAGAGCGGGTGATTGAGCTTCTCGGTACTATATTTGATTGAATATTATAAATAGAACAAATTCTGTCAATCTCAACGCTGTGAGCCAACCCAAAATTATAATTATAGGTACACCACGAATTCTTTTTGTTCAATAATACGTGCCGACAAATAGGTCTTATAATAAAATGTTGAGGCTGCCACAGTAAAAGTTCCTAAAAATTGTTTCATACTCGAAAGCGGCGCGAGTTAGGACAGAAAGGTTTACAATCTTCATTGCCATGAAACATTATTCGCTTATTACTTAGATCTGAATACGCTACATTCGAATGGAAGGATTTAATAGTACATTACGTTACAAGGGAGGGAAATGAAATTTTTCACCGAGTGTGAAGTTTGATGCCCGAACGAAGCGAGGGCAGAAATTCACACGAGGTGAAAAGTTGCATCCCTCCCATGTAACGTACTATACTTTTCTCCCGATTTCGTTAAAAAAATAACCACATTTCGTGTGTGCAACGAGGGCGAAAAAGTAACCCGGCCGCCCCTGCGGGGCGCCGGGTTGTTGTTGGGGGGCTTCGCACTCCGCACAGTACTATTCGGACGTCGCGCTTCGCACTCCGCACAGTACTATTCGGACGTCGCGCTTCGTACTCCGCACAGTACTATTCGGGCGTCGCGCTTCGCGCTCCGTACAATTTGGACGTCACGCTTCGCTCTGTTCCTCCGCTGAGCTTTGTGCACTAATCTTAATCGACCTTTTGCGAACCCTTTGAGGTACGAACGAATATCTCGGCGGTACAAACGGGTCCAAACGATTTGAAAAAGATTCCCGCTTGCTGTTTTTCGATATCTTGAAAAACGACTAAATTGTTATTTTTGTTTCGGACTAGACTGCATATGCGAACCCTTTGAGGTACAAACGCATATCTCGGCGGTACAAACGGGTACAAATGATTTGAAATGGAATGTCGCTTTCCGATTTCGGATATCTTGAAAACCGACTGAATTGTTATTATTTTTGTTGCGGCCTAGACTGCATTTGCGAACCCTTTAAGGTACGAACGAATATCTCGGCGGTACAAACGGGTACAAACGATTTGAAATGGAATGCCGCTTTCCGATTTCGGATATCTTAAAAAACGACTGAATTGTTGTTATTTTTGTTTCGGCCTAGACTGCATTTGCGAACCCTTTAAGGTACGAACGAATATCTCGGCGGTACAAACGGGTACAAACGATTTGAAATGGAATGCCGCTTTCCGATTTCGGATATCTTAAAAAACGACTGAATTGGTGTTATTTTTGTTTCGGCCTAGACTGCATTTGCGAACCCTTTGAGGTACGAACGAATATCTCGGCGGTACAAACGGGTAAAAACGATTTGAAATGGAATGCCGCTTTCCGATTTCGGATATCTTAAAAAACGACTGAATTGTTGTTATTTTTGTTTCGGCCTAGACTGCATTTGCGAACCCTTTAAGGTACGAACGAATATCTCGGCGGTACAAACGGGTACAAACGATTTGAAATGGAATGCCGCTTTCCGATTTCGGATATCTTAAAAAACGACTGAATTGTTGTTATTTTTGTTTCGGCCTAGACTGCATTTGCGAACCCTTTAAGGTACGAACGAATATCTCGGCGGTACAAACGGGTACAAACGATTTGAAATGGAATGCCGCTCGCCGATTATGAATATCTTGAAAAATTACTGAATTATTGATATTTTTGTTTCGGACTAGACTGCATTTGCGAACCGTTTGAGGTACGAACGAATATCTCGGCGGTACAAACGGGTACAAACGATTTGAAATGGAATGCCGCTTGCCGTTTTTCGATACCTTGAAAAACGACTAAATTGTTGTTATTTTTGTTTCGGACTGGACTGCATTTGCGAACCGTTTGAGGTACGAACGAATATCTCGGCGGTACAAACGGGTACAAACGATTTGAAATGGAATGCCGCTTGCCGTTTTTCGATACCTTGAAAAACGACTAAATTGTTGTTATTTTTGTTTCGGACTGGACTGCATTTGCGAACCCTTTGAGGTACAAACGAATATCTCGGCGGTACAAACGGGTACAAATGATTTGAAATGGAATGCCGCTTGCCGTTTTTCGATACCTTGAAAATCGACTGAATTGTTGTTATTTTTGTTTCGGACTGGACTGCATTTGCGAACCGCTTGAGGTACGAACGAATATCTCGGCGGTACAAACGGGTACAAACGATTTGAAATGGAATGCCGCTCGCCGATTATGAATATCTTGAAAAATTACTGAATTATTGATATTTTTGTTTCGGACTAGACTGCATTTGCGAACCCTTTGAGGTACGATCGAATATCTCGGCGGTACAAAATGGTACAAACGATTTGAAAAGGAATGTCTCTTGCCGATTTGGAATATCTTGAAAAATGCATCTACTGCATTTTCGAAACCTTTGAAAAATAAACGTTAAAAAATGGTACAAAGGTGTTCAACCGATTCCCCTTTGAGTGGCGCCAGAGAAAATGTTGCAAGTCAAAAGTTGATGTTTATTTTTATTTTAACTCCACTATCTTAGAATCAATCGTACAAACGAGTACAAACGATTTCCTTTCGACTGGCTGTAGTGAAATTGTTCTAGCGCAAAATCGGATTTTTCGATTTTTTTTATTTGTAATATCTTGGAAACTATTGAAGTTGGAGCGAAAAGAAAGGTGGTACAAACGAGTACAAACGATTTCCTTTCGAATGGCGGTAGTGAAATTGTTCTAGCGCAAAATCGGATTTTTCGATTTTTTAAATTTGTAATATCTTGGAAACTATTGAAGTTGGAGCGAAAAGAAAGGTGGTACAAACGAGTACAAACGATTTCCTTTCGAATGGCGGTAGTGAAATTGTTCTAGCGCAAAATCGGATTTTTCGATTTTTTAAATTTGTAATATCTTGGAAACTATGGAAGTTGGAGCAAAAAAAAAGGTGGTACAAACGAGTACAAACGATTTCCTTTCGAATGGCGGTAGCGAAATTGTTGTAGCTCAAAATCGAATTTTTCGTCTTTTTTTAACTTTCAATATCTTCAAAGATATTGAGGTACAAACGAAAAAAAAGGTGGTACAAACCAGTACAAACCGAGTACAAACGATTGCGAAAAAAAAAAGTGTTTTCTCCAATGTCGGGTTCCAGGTTCACACAGGTCACACTAACACTACTTATTTTTCTATAGAAAAGTTGAATGTTTTGTTAAAAACAAAGCACAATCAGTAGGCATACTTCATTCCATTTCACAGCCCCACTCTTTGTCTACTAATATTGAATTGTTGAAAGAGACATTCGATTTTTGAGAAAGCGATCACACGAAATTGATTTCGTCAGAGAAGCTACAAGCTACTTTCAGATGGAACATAGCTGAGCGTAATCACTCGTTTTTCAACACATTCCTGTACATAGTGACATTTTTGCGGTCCTCAGATGATTTTCTTTGAACTACCGCATTTGGATCAGTTGGTACTCATTTGTTTTGCAGTTTCCCATGTTGAATTGTTTGAGGATTCGTGTTACACGGAGAGAAGGATCTGATACTTTTTACCATATATCCACTTAAAAGTGCCGTAAATTCCTGGTATTAGGGTATTATTTAGGGAGGTATTGCCAGCCGGTTCAAGATACCCAGAATGCATTGTGCGGCTCCAATAGTGACAACATTCACGGCGCACAAACAACGAAGCGTGGCTTACCCCGGGTCGTTGCTAATGCCAAATAACTTACCGTGAGTAATTTACCGTATGTTCGAAAAAGCACTGTTCTTTTTACAGAGACGTGGAGGAAACATTTTTTAAAGGTATATAATTTCCCTAAAGGTACCCATTCGAGCAGGGAAACTGCCCTGCCAACTCTGGGTCCCTTTTTATTTTAGTCTGTAAGGCAACATCATACATATTGCCTATCTATTATAATTTTCACCATGCCGTGGTTTTCCAGTCACGTAAAACCATGGCAGTAAACGTAGTCCCTTTTTCTCTATCTCTTTTTCATGTTGAGATCACATGGCGTCACGCAGTCTATCCCAGCCATCGCCTTCACAACAGCCGTGGCCCATCGAAAGCCATGAAACCGACCGAACGTCTGTCTTCTCCGGTCCCGGGCTGCCTGTACTCGACGCGAGGTTCGAGTGGTCGACGGGAACGCGTAATGCGTCGAGCGGGCCCCGTCACGCCATAGATATAGATATATTAAATACACGAGAAATCTTCCAATCTAAGTCAAGAAATGCAGCCTCGCTCCGTTCGTCTTAGCTTGTACCAAACGTCATCCTTGCGATGATATTTCTTTTTCTTGAGCTGCGATTGTAAGAATCTTGCCAGCATTCGTATTTTTATAAGTGTTTGAGAGCGAAATAGAATGACGTTACGTCAATACGTAACATAGGGCTATGTTAGAGGCTCCGATTCAATTTACAGACCACGGAAGTGTCTTTATCAAAATAACCTTCTGCACGGAAAAAACGGCTTCGTTGGACCAACTAACTATTTATTAGTTGAGTTATAATTGCCGCTACAACCATCCGGTTGGTCGGTATAGCGACTTGGTATTACTCACATTTACCATTCGGACTTAGTTGACTTAAATAGGTAACACAACGACTTTTAGTCGTGTTCCCACTAAGTAAGATAGTTAGGCCCAACTAACTATTTAGTTCGATCAACGATCAGAGCCTGAAAATAGTTGATCTAACCAAGTGATCGCCTGTCTCTCAGAGCACTAAGTCACTTGATTGGGTCCAACTATCTTTTTCGTTACCGTAACGAAGTCATTTTTTCCGTGTGGTTGTTTCATAATACACCGTTTAGAAACGCATCTATTCCATGTTTCTGCGCGTAGCCTTTTGCATAGAGTCGCGCTTTGTAACGATCTATTGTTCCGTTTAATTTGTATTTAACTTTAAACACCCACTTGCATTCGATTGCTGCACAACCAGGGAGTAAATGCTGTAAATTCCAAGTCTTATTTTTAATTAGGGACGAAAACTCTTCGGCCGTTGCTTTTTTGCATTCGATCGCGTCTTCAGACCTCATCACTTCTTCATATGTGGTAGGCTTAAGCAGCGCAACTGCATACGCGTTGTAGCGATCCGGTGCACGAAGCGTCGCACGGTTTCGGAGTATTCGTCCTTGATATTCTGTTTGAGATACAAGTGGGCTTTGAGGCAGCTCTAAATGTTTAAATGCCCAGAAGAATCAGAAAGTTCGTGTTCTGTTGAGTTATTCCAATTTTCGACATTCTCAGCCTCTTTGAAAACGTTTTCCTCTTCTTCGTTTCCTACGATTTCTTCTTCGACTCCTACATCTTCTTCGGCGTTGTTTATTCCAAAATCTTCGGCGTTTTCTGTTGCTTTAATAACTTTTTTGTTCACGATATAACTGACTTTCTTTCCGGATGAGAAATCAATCTGATTACCATTATTCGAAGAACGTTTATCGTTACCGATAATTCCGACTTAAAAAAAAAAAATAACATCGCAGGATATTAATATTTGTCTTTTCTCTGCATCATACAAGCAATAGTTTTTGCTTCCCTCGTAGCTAACTAGGGTAATTTTCCTTGCTATCAAATTTCGATCGAAATTGTTTTGGCACGTGAGAATATGCTATAGCCGCAAACCATATAGCCCTCACCACCACACATGCTCACCACCCTGCGTTCATTGCTAAGGGCATAGGTGGAGCCTTGTAGGCCCAGCACATTGCACCAATCACTTGAGAACGCTAGAAGATAGGGATACATAGCACCAGGGCTGTCTGAGTCGTCTATTGAGACATTCTTGGCCGATACGTCGAACTGTCAAAACGTACTGGATTAGAAGCCATACATTCTGTACTATAACTTCAACGTTTTGTTAGCTGTTCGTATCATTAATAAATATACGCCACCACCACGAATAAGTTTCTTACACGCGAATTAATTTTTAACTTATAAGAAATGACTTCTTCTCAACAATTTAATTAGTAAGGGAATCTTCTGCTCGTAAATATGATGAATTTGGAAGCATAGTCTCTTAAGATATATTGGTTGAAGACCAATACTGATATGAAAAAGTAGACCTCCAGAACCCGCAATCTATAACTAACCCCTAGATCATGAGTTGCCGGTTTAGGTGATTTGTTCTGAGATCGGCATGGGTGTCAGTGGCCTTTTCCAAAAGACCTCTTACTTTTTTACTCGGTGGCCAGTCGAGCGACAGGGTGTCTTCCCTACCAACTCTAAGGCCCCGAATTCGATAGATTTCACTGAGCTATTGCTTACATAATTTGCCACTAGGACGCCCCGACCGAACTTGTGCTGGGCACTTTCCGACATGGGTTAGATCTGGTGGTGCTTACGTAACACCGTGTGCGTCGTCGTAGACCGCCCATTGCTCATATGTATAGATATACTAATTCTTGTAGGCACAAGACTAATATTCGATCCAGACTTGTGAGGATTGCAATTATTGTTTTTTTTGTGGTTATTGAGTTATATATTCTCATAATGATCTTTTTATTTTTATTGAAATTCGAAAATTTTTTATCAATTATTGTTGTAAATGTTCGATTTATCAGACACTGAGAGAAAGATAGTATGACGTTATGGCAGGACGTAATACTGAAAATGAATGTGTGAGATTTGGAATATACATTTTTTTTAACATTTTCTACCATATGAGAAATTCTACTTTGTGAGACTACAAATCCTAAACTTATCGTAAAGGAAATATTCTACTTTACTTAAGATGGTTTTTATTCATCTCTGCATTTCATCGAAATTCCAGAGAGACAAAGGTTCTGTTCCTCCCTTCAGTGGAGGATCGCGAGCTCCGAAAAGTAAGGTTATTTTTTAATATAATTTCCCAATAGGTATGTACTTGGGATGGTAACGTTTTTTGCTTTTTGAAATTCTTGTCTCAGTTAATCCTCAGTAGCGATAGCTTTATGAAAATTCCGAGAATACCCCTACGTTCTGCCCTCAGGCATTGTAGCTTATCAGCGTGATACACATTACTTCTCGCATTATTCAACATCAAAGGGAGTTAAAAATGGATATTTATCGGTTAAGAGTTGCGTGAGTAAGCTCTCGAGTTGAGTGGGGGAAGGAGAAAGTTATGGTTAAGTGCGGAAGCGCCTCCGTGTACGCATTATGTGTAGCAGCACAGTAAACGCAAGCTCCCGCATTATATGCATATCATTATCACGTATGCTAGCTCCATTCCTCGCCGCAAGAGTGAACAGCCAAGTAGCTCGATCTGATTATATGCCTGGCATGATCTTCTCTCTAAGATAACAATATTTCGCTATGGCGTTACAAATTTGCAGCATCCACGTGGTTCTACTGATTAAATAATTTCATTGTTGCCCGCTGTTACTCATAGACTGCACCGAGAGCAGTCGTGGCAAGTATAAAGAGCCAGCCATTCATTTTAAGTCTATGCCACTATTCTTCATATATGGGGGCTCGTACTACAAACCCACATTTGCTAAAAAAACGATTCATTCCCTAGTGTTGAATGTACTAAATAAAAATTTGTGATATTCCTTCGTATGCCTTATTCAGGGTTTTACGTTCCCCCTTACTCCATTCCTCTTTCCTTCTTAGAGATCCCTTCTAGAGTGTCGTTCACAGCCACTCATCCTAATGCACTACCTTATCACTTTTGTACGACAGTACAGCGAACTGCGGAAAACCGGAGCGTTACAGGCAGTTTTATTTTTACTGGATTTCTACTATATGAGAATAGATCAGAATCTTAGAAAATTTACCTCCTACTCAGCAGTTGGCGTGCAAACCAGTATGCGGCCAAACGGTCACCCATCCAAGTTACAGATGCAAGAAATGTTGTATAACTCTGTCCACTGCTATCGGTTGTGTTAAATGGCGTTTTTAAATATTAGTGTGAGGCGGATTTAAAAAAGTGTTATTTGCGGTGAAATATATGACTTGAGAAAGATAGTGAAGACCATAAGTCAATAACTATTTTATTTCCGAACTGTTGATTTACTAATTAAAATGGATTATTAATAATGCTGCAAATTATAAGCGATACAGTTTAAAAACACTCGATGTGCTCATATAATTTTTTATTATTGTTACTGCCGTCACTACTGTATTTGTATAATATTGCATTTGACATTTTAGTGCTTTTTGCAAGAGTACTTTATTCCAGTATTAATGATTCTATTTTCGCTCACTTAAATTCATACTTAACCCTTTAAACAAATAGCTATCATTTTATTGGTGCCGATACCAGATTCTTCTATACTTTCGTGAGTATTATGCGTTACTTGAATCGTACTAGAAGAATTACAAATTATTGACCTTTATATTCGGTCGATACGCTTCCACAATTTTGCTGCGGCTGTTATTACTGCCACTATTTCTCTGATTTTGCAAAATCTACTTAGTACAATTCTTTTCCATTAAAACTAATATATTTTTATTATCGTTTTTGCGCATAAACCGCGTACTTTAAATTTGATTTGTAATTATGAAGTAAAATTATTCTACCGTATACTAATCACGTTGAAAGCTCGTGCTTAATATATATGTATTTTAATTATATTGCTATGTATGTGAAGTATGTTAATAACAATGAGAACTGTTCCCGCTTATTCCCTTGCTGGTTTTTATGACCCTTCGCCAGTATTATTCCTAACACTACATGACTTGCGCACACTTCACAAAGCTTAAGCTAACCCACGGTGAGACCGCGCCGAATTACGCCACACTACCGCATTGGCCGTGGCTACCGGATAACTGCGGAAAGCCCTTGCTAGGTACAGACCCCATTTCTCTGATTCCCGGTATGTATTCGAAAGTAAACTTAGGGAAGGTGGTGTGCTTTCCACGAGTTAAAGCAATGCTATTTTACTAAAAACGATTTCTACAATTTTTAGTAGTTCACTATAATTTTTCTCTTGTAGTTTTCGGATTAAACCATCAATATAATTTTGGGATATAAGACAAAGTTATTCATTTTTATGTAAAAACATTTCTATGTTTCAAAACCCTACTGATAACTAGGTTAATCGAATTTCCACTGCATCCTGAATTCCTAGATTTGGACCGGAAAGCGCTCTCTCATAATCAAAATGAGCCTTCGAAAGCCAATATCCTTGAAGCGAAAACTACAACAAACGGAGTTAAACATAGATTTCCAGAAATGGGCTTGAAAGATTGCGATGAAATAATACACATCTGTTCCTTTTTTTCATTGGTTCTTATTGAACTAAAGAATATATTTTTTTCACATACACCTAAAAAATATCGTTTTTTTTTTTTTTTAATAAATATTATATTATTTCAACCGTTTCCATTACACATCACTAAGAAAATAACAAATATTATTTCATCGTTTTTTTTATCTTTGATCTTTTCGACCGGTCATCTTTCACCGCTTTATGCCACTTTTTTAAGAAGTTGGAGTGCTTAACACTAGTCAAATAAGTGTTAATTTTTTTAAAGCATTGTTACAATTTCTGGTGTTTTAGTGAATTGCTCCGAAGTGTTAATTACGTAGGAGCGTTGGTTCGTCAAGTAAAAATACATTCATAGCAATAATATGAAAAGTAAACCGATTGATATCTGCAAATGTGTGATGTCATGTTTTTTCACTCAGTTTTCAATAGGAGTAAGCCGTAATATCAGTCCAATTATGTCGAGAATAGCTCATTTTGTTTATTAAAAGATGCATCATCGATTGGCCGTCTAGATTTTTTGTCAGTATTAGTCGTACAAAGTATACAACCACTTGATTATCCTAACCTTAGTTAACGTCAAGCATACAAAAGGCTGTAATTTTTTAACAACTAATAGTATACCATCGATTAAGGACCTTCAATAATCAAAATGAGCTATCACTTCTCATAACTAGACTATTATTATGGTTAGCTTTTTTTTAAAGTTGCGGAAAAAGCATAACATCGGACAATTGCATATATAAATTGAGTTTTCATTCGAATCACGACTGTGAATGTACTTGTACATTAAGTAATAATGCTGCGACGGAAGTAATCTCTCATAACTGTGAATCAAGCCACCAGAAATTAGAAGAACTTAATTGAGAAAAAGAAAATTCAGACCTGGCTTTAAAAATCGAGAGGTTGTCTTACTCTAAGCACTATGCATTTTTGGTCGGGTATTCAGCAAACGTCAGTTAGGGAGATTTGGTAGAAAAAATGAGATGGAAAATAAGGTACGGGATTACGCGGCGTGGTATTCTCGCCGGATGGTTCGTAACTCCGCGCTTTGAAAAGGGATAACCAGGCGGCAAGGGGATGAGGAGATATAGCAGGAGCCTTCAAGATGCATTTGCATATATATGCATATCGGTTTGAAAGTGCACGGTTGCAGGCCCACTATACAGGCTCCCCTTCATAAGAGTATCAACGAGGTAGTCGCAGATGAGTTTTTTCCTTGCCGTTATTCGACGTAATTAAAACATCCATGATTACCTGTAGCCTCGTCCTTCTTGATCATCCGTATCTCAATTCGCTGACCGACTTGTCTGCTTCGACTGGAATGATTAAGTCTTCATGTACGGTAGGGATTTCGATTGCGCTTCCTATTTTGAATATTTTTAGAAATTCAACATGCTGAGCCATAATATCGTTGATTCTCATAACGACGTCAAAATGAGTTAAACGATAAATGTGCTTAGTATATCTAGAGGTTTTATTTCCTCATACAAGAAAGCTTAGTTTAATATGAGCTCCAACTGATGAGTTTGTTTTCAATTTAAGCTCAATTAAAAAAGCTTTAATTCTTGTATATTTTTAAATATCGGCCTGAAATTATGCACACAAATAGGAAATAGAGAATCGGCATGAACAAACAAATGGTATAGAATTCGGCGAAAGTCGGTCAAGGGATCTAAATTTCTTAAAATTCTGAATCTTTCGAGTTTTATAAAACTTTTCACAAATGTTCAATAGAATAAAAATGTGGCAAAGTAGACCCTTGCAAATTGCTTCCTCGCTATGTTACACCGTTCATAAAGCTTCCTCTATGAGAAAGCCAAAATCGATCAACATGCTTCCTCATAGAGGTGCTTTGTGAACGGTGTAAACTAGGGTGGAAGCAATTTGCATGACAACTTTATTTTATAATGTAAACAGCATTCAAACCTTAATAATGCCTGATTCAGGAAAGGATATTGGTTAGTCCGAAATTGAATCACAGAGATGTGTCAGAAATCTAGAGTGATTCGGAACTGGTATATTTTCAGTGATATTAATTTTATTAATGAATGTAATTGTAATCGATTTTTATCGACAATTCGAACAAGAATTTGACAAGTCAACCCTTAAATGGCTGAGCCTTATTTCCGTTGAAATACGATTTCTTCTTAAATGTTCGAAATTTTTCTGAATCAAACTAGTAGGAAATTATACTTTTTACAAAATTAGGGGAGGATTCGCTTTTATATGTAAATGCATTTTCCATTTGGATTTCACGAAATATAAATGTATGATGGATTCCTAATAGAATTCCACAATTTTTCAAACTTTACCAGAATTTCAGAAATGCCATTAAAGAAAACACATGCCAATACTTAAATTATGTATCATTATAAGAGAATATGTTCAGGAACCAAATTGTACTACATAGATATAAGTCTAAAAGGTGAGTGATTATTATAATCCAATTTGTAATAGGGAAATTCTCTGAAAGCAAATACACATTATTCTATTCTATTCTACTTAAATGTACTTTTGATCACAAAAATGTTACGCTATTGGCCCAGTTATCGTCATTCAGTATTAAGGCATCGGAGTTGGGTCTACTACTTTAATGTATTCTCAATTGGCAATTTGAAATCACAATTGCAATTAAAAATTACATTGTACAGATTTCTAAAAGAAAATCTTGCATTGTGAATTTTAAATAAGCTATTGAAGGTGTGTGAACCAGACCCAAATTTCTGATATTCATTGACCAGTTGCTGATGTAATTAACAAAAATATATTCTTTACTTGTTTATTGCTGATGTAATTCTAAAAATATATTTTTTAGATTTTATTTTGCTCTGCGGCAAAACTATTTAACTATTGGAAATTTAAAAAAATATCCTGTGGTAACCGGGATGCCAGAAATTTCTAAAAATCGCTCTATTGTACATTCATTGTCATATATCTGTGGTGTAAACTGCCACGGTGCGAGTGGTAAAAAACATAGGTGTTGATATTAACACCATTACGGTGTTTAAAGTTTGTCATTTGAAATCCACGAGGCCTTTATCGCAATTCATACCGATGGGTGTTAATTTTCACCGATGCGTGTTTGACAACACTGAATGCGGTTTTTTTTTCTGACCTCTGCGCCACGGTACTCGTACGAGTAAGGGAGAGAGAAAGAGAGAAAGAGAGTGAGGGAGGGTCGGAAGGAGGGGGAGAGGGCGAGAGAGACAGAGATTGATCGTGTTTATTTAGCCGACGGCTACTTTCTATGTCTTACAGTTTTATACAGTTTTTACATGTTCTTTTAACATTCTCTGAAACGCTTTCAAATCGCGAGCGCCTTTTATTTTTTCCAGTAATTCGTTATAGATGTTAAATCCCCTATACGTTAAAGTTCTCCGACCTGCGCTCGTTTTACAAAATTTCATCTTTAACGTTTCTTTCTTCCCAGTGTTATATCCGTAACTTTCCATTGCACCCCTTGCTTCTTTTGCAAGGTACTCCGGTGTTAAATCGTTCTTCACTTTATATACAAATATACACACGTTATACAACAATCGCTGTTTAATTGTCATGAAACCTAACGTTTCCAACATTTCTCGTATGGGTGTGTACTTGATACACTTCAGTATTGCTCCCATTGCTCTATTTTGTGTCTTCTGCAGCATATTCATGCTGTTCTCGCCAAAATTCAACATTATCATACAGCAATACTCGAAATGTGGGGCCGCTATTGTCTTGTAGACTGTACACAATGTTTGGGAGGATACATACTTATGAATTCTGTACATGAAATTTACCTTTTTTTCTACTTTCTTCGTCATATACAGCCCTAAGCTTTTGAAGGTGAGGTGATTGTCTATTATTATACCAAGGTACTTCAAATCATTTACTTCTTCTATACATGTTCCTTCAATTTCTATTTTACAGCTGTTACTCATGTTTTTTTTGTGCGGGTCGTGTATAAGCATGAATTTCGTTTTGTTTTTGTTTAACTTCAAAGAGCTTTTCTTTAATCGTACCATAATTTAGACAGGTCAGCATTTAATTTCCGTTCAATTTTATATGGATCTTTACCACTGACATATACTATTGTATGGTCGGCAAACATCTTACAGGTACTATATTTTACATTGCTTGCTAGATCATTTATATGTAGAATAAACAGAAGAGGTCCGAGTACCGATCCCGGTGGCACTCTATGTATTGTGTTTCTTTTGGTTGATGAGAGAGAGAGAGAGAGGGCGGTTGGGAGAGGGAGAGAGGGGGAGAGGCAGAGGGAGGAGCGGTAGTGTCGATCTCGGGAACGACCGGCAAAGCTCCGCACGTTTAACGCACCTCCCGCAAGCTTTTATGTATCTCCATCAAGTGATCGTAAGTTATACTGTTAACTCAATAAAAAACAGGACATAACATGAGTGAGTCGAACACTGATAGTGATGGGGTTCCCGAAAAAAACACCGTGAAAGAAACAAAAAACGACCGATCTTGTAGGATACGCGCTACGGAAAGTCCACTACGCCAGCAAATCTAAATGGTTCAAAGTTCCCTGACAAGTTGTAAAAACAGGTAACTTATTTATGTTTATTTCTAATATTACATTGAGACAAAAAATGTTTGAATGAACTAAATCAGCGTACACTCTGTACGCTGATTTAGCTTTTTTCTCAGTGTTACTCCTCTGGAAATTATTTCGTTATACACGCTATCTTGATCGATGAGTCATTTATTAGAGATCACATCAAAGCGTGTTAAAGACTGACCAATTTTGAGACACTTATTGTCTATTTTCTCGATTCGATTCGTCTATTTTTTCTCGTCATTCACCCTTTCGTATTTCATGGATTTTTCGTAGTTTTCATTTGAATAATACTTTTTTTTTACAGTGAAAGAAGCGTATGGTTTGCCCAACCACACCGATCTCGAAGTGACTGATGAAGAAAATACAATAATAGACGGAGAAATTTTCGATTTATTCCGAAACACAGGGCTGCACATAAAAGTACCCAATGAACCGCATACGACTAGGGCTACCACTTTCGCGGATGTCCGAATCATCCGGACTATCCGGACTAAGCGAACCCAACACTTAAAGCCCGGACGTCCGGATAGTCCGGGTAAACCGGATCAGAAACGGACCGAACCGGACTGTGACGGACCGGACCGGACCGAACCGAAACGGTCCGGACCGGCCCGAAACGGACCGGACCGGATCGAGTCAAATAATAAAAAAATAAAATTATGGAACTTCCTAATAACACAACTTGACAACTTAGGAGAACGGCCCAAGACAGATTAGTTGGCATTTTACATAATTATTTTTCTTTTAAATATACAAACATGTTTAATAACTGCAATCTGTTAAAAATAAATTGAAAAACTGAATTTTTGTGAAAGGTTAGTTCTCAAGAAATAATTAAAAAATTCCTATTCTTATAAAATTCGAACTCTTCTACCATCTCTGAATAGCATCACTGAATATTATTTTATTAGCGGAGAATATTTTAAGATTTAAATCTTTTGCAAAATTCAAAACTCCAGAAAATCCCAACTTTAGTGACATCAGCCAAATTAAATATCAATCGACTTTGAATGTATCTAAACTTCTATGAAAATATTTAGCAAAATGGCTAAAAGTTCACAAAAGTTAGAGCAATCGCGCCTTGTTTAATATGCGATAATACTTTGCATCCTTGTTTAAAATAAATTTGAAAAACTGATGTTTCGCAAAATTTTATTCATCAAGAAATAATAACGAACCGTTCTACCAATCTGCACTAAATGATATGCCAAGCATCACTGAATATTATTGTGCTTAGGTATTAAATTTCGGCTTTATATATACAGTTTTGGAGAAGTAAATGCGATAGCGTATATTTTCCGAAAAATTCAACATTCTATCAAATCTGATCCACTTTACAGATTCGAGCTAAGTTCAATACCAAGTAACATTAAGTGCACCTGCTCTCATAGAGAATTATTTAACAATATAAACTAATTTTTAGGGAAGTTATAGCAATCACGATCTTTTATCAAAAAAATTCAAAAAGCTATACAATGTACTGCAAAAATTTGTGTTTCATTTCTAATTTTGTTGCCTTCGACTGCAAGATTTTTTATTAGTGTCTGATAAAAATACTGTGTCTATATATATAATATCAATGTTGAACAACATGTATTTGACATGCTGTAGATATTTGTAATTTATTTCACGACTTTGTTTACCTATGCACAGCTTACTGCTCAAGTTTCTAAATTTTTTTTAGGCATATCGGATTCCCCTCACGTAAATGTACTTTCCCAATTTTTTACACATAGTGTTTTTTTGGGGGATTTTCTTATTAGTGATACAGAGTTTTCTGCATTCAGCACTGACGTCTGCTAGACTGTTGTGTTTATAGGCAGATCATACCACCTGAGGGAAAATCTTAATGTTTGTTGTAAAGTGAAATGTCGATACAAAATCACGGCTTGAAAAAACTTTTGGGTAGGGAACAGTAAATTAAACTTGGCAAATAGTGGATTCCGAATAGGAATGCATATTATATTTTAATTTTATGAAAGAAAACTGCGTTCATACGCAAAAATGTAAAAGTGTATTTTTCAAAAGTGTCACTTTTCCGGTACTTTGTTTTGGGAAATGGGACCAAAATTAAAAACTTTATGGGCTTTTCAATCATAAAGGGGCTTTATGATTGAATCCAGTAATTATCACTAGGTAAATTTCATAAGACGTAAGAATACATTTCAGAATAAGTTGACTTAATTCGTGAGTCCCAGTTAATTATCAGAATTGAACTTACTGCTAAAGGAGCAATAAAGACGTATGTTGAAATTACTTACGTGCCAAGTTACATTAAGTAACAAAATACACATGACGTATGGACTACCATAAGACAAAGTTCAAGTACAAATGTAACATACATCTTTGGATTTTTAGAAAAATGTCTCGAGCTTAAAGAAGCTTGCAAAGTAGTACCTTGTAAATTGCGTTCTCATAATTTTTTGTTTTTTTTACAAAGCTTCTTCTATGAGGAAGCCAAAATCGATAACATACTTCTTCTTAGGTAGCTCTGTAAAAAACAAAAAAATTATGAGTAAGCAATTAGCAAGGTACTACTTTGCAAGCTTTTTAAAATAAATAAGGAGAGCAGTACTTATAATAAAAAAGATAACTTTTTTGATGGACTCGTCCGCTTTAAAATAAATTGATTGGTGATGATGTATGATACATACTATATGAGAAGTAAATACGCTCGGATGTCTTAATATGACAGAACATTGCTATGAAAATGATGTTTCCTGGTGGAGTGTGTTCTGGGATGGTCCGATCAACTTAAATTGGGTTCAGTCCGTTTGGGTTCGGTCCGGACCGGTCCATTTCGATCCGGTCTGGTCCGGTCCGTTTCGGTCCGTTCCATTTTGATTCGTTTCGGTCCGGTCCGGTCCGGTACGGTCCGGATGTCCGGATGTTCGGATCTGAAGAGTCGGGTTCGTTTGATCCGAGTATCCGGGCCACCCAGATAACCTTGAAATGGTAGCCCTACATACGACAGATTCGTTTTTATTTTATTTATGATTATGTTGCTAAAGAATTGTATCGAATTTAAAAATACATTGTTCTTCCGGATAACGAAGCATTGGACTTGCTAAGTATGCTTGGTACGGGACTAACGGCGGAGGCAAGTTCCGTAATTGTCGGAGAAATTGTGAATTTCTTTCCGGACACAACGATTAATGTAGAAGCAATCGACACGCTTGACAAAAAAGGTTTGTTTATAATTTGCAACAGAATCGAAAAAAAAATTAATGAATTATTATTTCCAACGTCGGGAAATTAATTTCCAGCGTGTATGATACGAATTTTTGTTGTTTGCTCAGAATCTGGCCGCATTACGCCAGGATCATCCTTGACAGTATCCGTGTCTGCAAAAGCTTTGACGCAGGGGCACCGCGTTCGATATTCACATCTAAATCTGGTAAGCAAAAGTTAAAATTTAATTGCAATTGACTATGAAATTGTTGTTATTGACTCGAAACTGATAATCGTACGTGGGATTAGCTGGCAGAGCACAACTCAAATTATAGTGTCCACGATTCGAATGGTCGTCCCAGTAATTCGAATAGTAGTCGCAACGATTCGAATGGTAGTCGCAACGATTGGATTCATTACACTTACTAATTTCGCGGGATCTAATTGTGAATATTTGAGGTTACCCCATGTAGGAAACGCCAACAGTGACAATAGGCCCAATGGTTGGCCGAATAATGGCTACCAACCGTTGGCTACCAATCTTGGTTGAACTTCGAACCAGTGCTGACTACCAGCATTGGCCGAGTGATGGCTACGAACCGTAGGCTGCCAGTCTTGGTTGAACTCCGAACCAGTGCTGACTACCAGCATTGATCTCTGTTCACTGGCCGAGTAAAGGCTTCCAGCGTTAGTCGATTAATGGCTAGGAACCGTTGGCTGTCACAATTGGTAGTATTCCGAACTAGTGCTCGCCCCTAACATACGCCAATGTTCACTGGCTGAGTAAAGGCTATCAGCAGTGTGTCACTGTTGGAGACCCTTGTCTTAGTTCCAATACGTTTCTCACGCATGTCAGCCAGTCGTAGGCAGAAATGGGCCATTACTCTCATGCCAATGATTCACATAAACTCAATATCGCGCACCGTCGGCACGTTAGCGACGACCAGCAAAAAGAACATCTTTCCTTTCCTACGATTGAAACAAGATTTTACACTTGGAATTTTTTGGATCGGCTATTTTCTATCCTTTATTTTCGAGTTTAGATTGGTAATCAATTATCTCAAGAAACCTGAGTACTCAATTTTATGAAAATAAAGTCACTTTTTGTGTTTTAGCTGTCATATTGGATTCAAAAAGGCTCTCTGTTTCGTGTTTCATACTAATTATATAATTTATTGTCATTTGCACGGCAATATTGGATCCTCCATTTTGAATTTCTGAATTCAGATTTGAGTTCTTTAATCAGTGGCTTCAAAAACATCCGCCCATGTTGGAGTGTCGCAGTACTGGGCATGAGTTGGTGGCCACTCTCTCAGCAATTGCACATCAACAAAAACCAGCACTGGCTCATTGCTGGATAACTACTGGATGATAACTTGGACCCATTACCGGTAGTTGTGCATGGCCGGGTACTGCAGGCCAATGTGGCCCAGGAATGGTAACACATACGGCCAGTATCAAGCAAGTAACGGCGAGAAATATTCGGTATAATCAATTCAGTAATTAACTATTAATTTTAAAAGATATATTTCCTAACGGATGGCCTCAAATAATTTTAATAATGTATTATCATTTAAAAAAAAGGGAAATCGTCCATGGATACAATTTCTTTGATAGCTTTCGGGAAAGTGATGTTGGCGGGATTTGAACCTACGACCTATACGACCTTCCTAAACTACCTAACTACCTAACCAGCACGCTAACCACTAGACTAAACCGACTATCTGGATTTCTTATACTTTAAGTCCATAATAGTTGTATCTAGAATAACAATCACAAGGTCATTAGATGGATTTGGATAAAATTTGGTACACGCACGGAGAATAATAATTTTGATGTTGCAGCTAGTCTTAGTTTGCTACAATAGCCTTTCATTTAGCTCATGCAACAACTAATTTGGTCTCTCAGCAAATAATCGTTAGTTGCGGAAACGAAAGGTGCATCTCCCAGATTACTTGCGGCAGCAAAAATCATTAGCAAATATAGTGACAGCAAAAGTACTTGCTCTTCCGGCAATATTTATTTGCTGTATCTGATTTGCTACAGTAGCAACAGCAATTTTCTATTGCAGTAATAGCAGTTGCTGTTGCAGCCATTGTAGTTTGTTGACAGTGCAAACCGTTTGCTGTTGCAGCAAAAGTAGTTTGCTGGCAGCGCAAACAGTTTGCTGTTGCAGCAAAATTAGTTTGCTGGTAGCGCAAGCAGCAGCTGTTACAGCAAAAGTATTTTTCTGGTAGCACAAACAACTTGATCTTGCAGCAATAGTGATTTCCTAAGAGCGCAACCGCGCTCGTGAGAATGTGATGTTTGGGCTTCAGGGTTGGACCACCTAATTCGACGTACAGTTCAAGATGCTCTTGTATTAGTACTCACAATAGAAGAGTAGCATTTTTCGGCAATCGTTTAGCATCGGTGAGGTCGAGTATTTCACGCAATGACACGTACAGTTTCCAATACGGATTACTTTCCGAAACTAAATCCCCTATGATCACCCCGAATAGTTTCACGAAACACGTCATTCCTGCAGCTGTCATTTTGAGCTTCGAACTTTTTAAGCAGTTTACACTTATAACTTCTTCACTAATGCCCCACGTTTTATAGAAAGATCGCGAGGATCCCGGCCCTTTTGGTAAAACCATCGTCAAGACAGAATACGCTGACGATGCGAACTGGGGCATGAACGAACTTCGCATTAACAAAACAGTTTTACCTGCTTTTTTTAAAATGACAATAGTATAACATTAATAAAATTATTTCAGGCCGTCCGTTAGGAAATATATCTTTTTAAGTTAATAATTAATTATTAAATTGATTATACCGAATATTTCTCGCCGTTAGTTGCTTGATACTGGCCGTGTGTGTTACCATTCCTGGGCCGCATTGACCCCCAGTATCCGGCCGTGCACAACTACCAGTACTGGGCCCAAGTTATCATCCGGTAGTTATCCAGCAATAAGCCAGTGCTGGTTTTCGTTGATGCGCCATTACTAACCCTAGAACGCACAACTGGGGTCCGTACACACCCCACGCGAAATTGGAACTACGTTCCTGAGCTAACGAGCGATATTATCGACTGCGGATCTGAACCATAATTGAATTTGAAGGTTTAAGAGTAGTGTCAGATGAGTCGCGGCATCCGTTGATCGCTGGCTGTGTCGAAATACACATCTGAACAGCGCGTGGGGTGTGCACGGACCCCAGTTGTGTGTTAGCGTTCGACTTTCGTGGCGGTAAGCTAATTTTTTATTTTATGTTAATATCAATATAATTTACATATTATGACGTTATTTGAGTGGAATAGTCACAAATATTATTTCGGGATAAATTTAAAAAAAAAAAAAAAAATTTACAGAATATGTCGCTTCGATATAATTTGCGTTCCGTATCGGAGGTCGCGGACTCGGTGCTCCAAAAAGAAAAACAGCAAGCAGGCTGTCGATTGAATCACAATAAAGTTTCCTTTTTTGTGCAAAATATGATTAAAAAGATACTTGAAATACAATTTTTCGTGATTTTTTCATTGACTTTACCCATTTCTCAATTTTCAAATTTTCGACATTTTCAATTGCTCAAATAAATATACTTTTTTTACGGAACATAGTGACCGTAATTTTATTTTGATACTCTAATGTGTCCTCTTTAAAACGCCGTTTGAAATTTGAAAATTGCTTAAACGGTTGAAAAGATAGAATTTTTTGTTCTTAAAATTAGATTTTTGCTAATTTTTTACGTTTTTTGGGCTTTAAATTGATTTTTCACTAATTAAATGTTAATTAATTGAGATGTCTCGCATACCCTTCTCTTCCTTATGAAAAAACGAAGAAATTTATTTATGATAAAGTCCTTTTATCCCCATAGGACCGGTTTCATGAGCAAGGAAATCGCGGGGTGCGTATAGACCCCAGTTGTGCGTCTGAGAGTAAAAAAAATGGGTTGTGCGTTCTAGGGCTAAGAGAGTGGCCACCAACTCATGCCCAGTACTAGGCCAATTGGACACTCCTACATGGGACTATTCGATATGGTTGGGGCAACTAATTTTTGAGATCTTTTGTACAGCAAATTGGAAACGTTCTTGTCCCAACCAAATATTTTTTTCCGTGCATACGGTATTGCTAAATTATGGGAAACGCTCAATTACGATAAGAATTTTTGTGCGTTCAAAATTACGGAAAAATCGACGGATGAATATTCCGTCGTCTATATCGATACACTACATTACAGACTGATGTACAAAATACATCAACCGTACAACAGAGTCGACAATTATATTGTTGCCAGATATAATATATCGACAATAACGATGGCAATGGCATAGGTTTACCTAAGCAAACAGTTCGTTGATTTCCTTAAAATTAAGTTGATTTTTTCATTTATAATGTAATATTATACGGCGTGGCTATTCGCACCCTTTCGGCCGTCGTAAGTCGTAAGTCGTATGTCGTAGACTGAGCTTTTTTCGTGCGTCGTGTGTAAATAACGAGCTTTTTCGTAAGTCGTATATCGTATTTTTGGGTAAAGCTAAATGAGATTTTTCGTAAGTCGTATACCGTATTTTTGGGTAAAGCTAAATAATGACATTTTTCGTGAGTCGTAAGTCGTGAGTCGTAAGTTTGGGCAAAGCTAAATGAGATTTTTCGTAAGTCGTGAGTCGTAAGTCGTAAGTCGTATATCGTATTTTTGGGAAAAGCTAAATGAGATTTTTCGTAAGTCGTGAGTCGTAAGTCGTAAGTCGTATATCGTATTTTTGGGTAAAGCTAAATGAGATTTTTCGTAAGTCGTGAGTCGTAAGTCGTATACCGTATTTTTGGGTAAAGCTAAATAATGACATTTTTCGTGAGTCGTAAGTCGTGAGTCGTAAGTTTGGGCAAAGCTAAATGAGATTTTTCGTAAGTCGTGAGTCGTAAGTCGTATATCGTATTTTTGGGTAAAGCTAAATGAGATTTTTCGTAAGTCGTGAGTCGTAAGTCGTATACCGTATTTTTGGGTAAAGCTAAATAATGACATTTTTCGTGAGTCGTAAGTCGTAAGTTTGGGCAAAGCTAAATGAGATTTTTCGTAAGTCGTGAGTCGTAAGTCGTAAGTCGTATACCGTATTTTTGGGTAAAGCTAAATGAGATTTTTCGTAAGTCGTGAGTCGTAAGTCGTATACCATATTTTTGGGTAAAGCTAAATAATGACATTTTTCGTGAGTCGTAAGTCGTGAGTCGTAAGTTTGGGCAAAGCTAAATGAGATTTTTCGTAAGTCGTGAGTCGTAAGTCGTAAGTCGTATATCGTATTTTTGGGAAAAGCTAAATGAGATTTTTCGTAAGTCGTGAGTCGTAAGTCGTATACCGTATTTTTGGGTAAAGCTAAATAATGACATTTTTCATGAGTCGTAAGTCGTGAGTCGTAAGTATGGGTAAAGCTAAATGAGATTTTTCGTAAGACGTGAGTCGTAAGTCAACTTTTGTTTTCCAAGCTAATATCGGATATGTGCTCATTTAGGCTACGTTTTCATGCAGGCGCACATCGTTTTATTCGCTAGTGAGCGAAACAGAGACCGAGAAGGAAAAATGCGCTCTCTACCTCGCTGTTCCTCTTACAAGCGATCTCAGGTATAAAAGCGCTCCATGAAAATGCAGCCTTATAACTGACAACACGTTAATAGTTAGACATACGATGTACACGAAATAGTTAATGTATGCTGTATGTCGTATGTCGTACGTCGTACATGGTATGTACATATCTTATAATCGATTTTTAATATTGTGATTGTTGGAATACAATACATTGTATTCATGGACTGTGTAAAACAAGGGAACGAATGATAGCTTTGACGGCAGATATCAAGATTGGAGACATCATCGGTGCAATATCAAGATTGGAGATTTTCATTCGTACTTACCATGGGCAAAATAAGTTTTCCTCGAATGTTTGGTGATTTCTAATTTGGTATGTAGTTTAGAACGCTTACTTAAAATTATCTGAAATTTGTGACGAAAATACACATGTTGTTACTTTGTCGTAAGCTCAAAAATAAATTTTCAAAACCGATTTTTTTCATACCTCTTCGCATCAATTTAACGACTAAAAGTAAAACGTATGGAACGAGACAATCTTAATCGTTTATGACTGCTAATTTAACACCACCATGCAGTCCCAAAAAATCCACGCACTTTTATATAAATTCAACAACTATCGTTGTTGATGTCTAGTATTTCGGTGTCAGTTCGGGAGATTTACGCCACTCAGTGGTGTAAATCTGCATCACCTATAATAGTACATATCAATACCGAACTATACAAATTTATACAAGTACCGATTTATACCGATTTGTACAAAAGACTACATGTGGTGATAATTCAATACCGCATTTTTTTACAGTGTATAACATTTGTTGTGCAGTAAGCCTCTGCAGAATATTCTTTTTTAGTGAATTAAAAAAATAAAAGAAATGTTAAAAACGCCATACTAATTTTCACACACCATACTAATTTTGCTTTTGTAGAAAGAATTATTATACGTCAAATAGAAAACGAAAAAAAAAAAATGCAAAAAGAGCTGATGTTAAATTCGCTGGTGTTATGAGTTAGTATCTGCTTTCCATTTTACAGTTTTTGCGCCCCTTACGTTAGGTCGCACCAGTTTTACCGATCACACAAATGTCTACGATCGGCTACTTTCTAGCTCCCATCGTGGTTTTAAGTTTAAGTTGTCTTAGGTGCGGTACTTTTCAACTTAATTAACAATTAAGTTGAAAAGTAATGAAGATTCAAGGTAGGTACTTATAAATATATATTTAAAAATAATATCGAACATTATTTATAAAGGTTTTTCAGAGAATTCTTATAATTTCGATATTTCCCTTTACAAATTTCTTCAGACTGATTTTATTGAACTGTTTTTCGACAGTTTTCTAACCTAAGAATCAAGTATAAAAAGTAAAGAAATTTATTAAAATAAAATATATTAAAGAAATAAAAATTATCAAAATGTCTCCGTCTTATTTTTACTACCGCATATCGGTGCTTCTCCTTTTAGGGTAGAAAATTATTTCTAATGACATTTTTCCCGATTTTTTAATTAAAAAAAGCGTTCATAGACCTTTGTTTAATATTCACTTATAAGCTTTACGTGTAAGATCCGGAACAAGACAGCCCCAAATTATTTCAAAAGATATTTTTTTAAATCTTCGTTTCCATCAATTACTCTTTTTATTTAATTTTTTTAGCAATAAGATAAACTAAACAGTAACCTAACACGCTAGAATGGGTTTCGACTGCTTAAGGTCTTACATACGTATACGTATGCAACAGAGGCCAAGTGCGACAGTTTTAAAAAAATCTTATAAACCTTTTTTAAATATTATAAATACGACAATTGTTATCGAACTATTAGTTCATTGTTTCGAAAACTTCTTACGTGACGGTCCAAAAATAGTTGTTTTCAAACATTTAGGAAAAGTAAAAATCAAATATGAAAACAGAATAATTAATGTAAAAAATGGTACGTTAGAAAAAATGAAGTGATCTCACACCCTCCCTTACAGACGATCATTAACGCTGAGGTTTAGCTTCGCATCGCCGTAGACGATCACTTGTTGTTAAACTCCCATCTAAGTCACGCATTTTGGGCAAAACCAGCTCTTCGCTCGCGGTTTGCTTCGTAACTTTAAGCACTTCAGGTGATACCATAAGAGACAATGGTCGCAATTGACGCACGTATTCGTCGTTCTCATCTCGCAAAGACCACATTTAAAATCGTCCTTCTTCTTCTTCATGGCGACGGCTTTCTTCAACGAACTAAATGCTCTAGCCTCAAAATACGGCACCAGAAGATTTAGATCAACTAAATCGTCGGCGATCGCGTCGTTCAAACAATCAAGCTTCAAATCATCCGGACTTATCAAATGTTCGGCTCTGATTGTTATATCGATTATTGACTGATCGATCAACCAGCTCAACATATTCTGAATCTTTTGCTCGTTGGATTGGTCAATAAATCGTTTCAACACTTTTTTTCGTCTCACGAAGCCGCTGGTTGTAGCTAAGTGACGAGCAGGACGGCCAAATGTTTTAATTGATGGCGGCATATTTATTTCTGATAATTCGGTGTTGCTAGGATTTGTCAGCCGCGATGAAATGTGAGTATTGGTCGACACGTCATGAACGAATTCTACACCGACTTGAGAAGTATCTTGCGTGTTGATATCCGACGCATTCAAGCTACACTGCTTACTAAAATTATCCGGTAATTTATCGTAGGCCTCAGTTACGACCTCATGACTTCGACACGTCGATTGATCGTCCCTGTCGATAATCTCAGCCTCTTCCGAGTTTCGGTTTGTGGTGCCTGATGTTATAAGGGTTACTTCACAGCCCTCTTTCCACGACTTACAAATTTCTTTTAATGTCGATAATCTGCAGTCGAACCGAGACAGGCACGATCCTACTGCCAAATTCAATATTTCGGTTACTACCGGGGTGACCTTTTTTCGTTTTTGTGTAGCTGTCACTGGTTTTTTTGGAACGACTTTCGAAATCGCGAGACCTGTATTGTGTTGCGGGACATCAATCGGTTGCGAAGTTTGTGATTTGTGATTGTCCAAAAGATATTGCTTAGTACACCTGGGCTGGCACAGTTCACTCGAAAAGAGTGGTAATCCGAAGTACTTGCGGACGATGAATATATGTCGGCATGGAAGAAACTCTGAAGTCCAAATAGCACATTCGCACGACAGAGGCGAGACCTTTAAATCAACATCGTTTGATCGGATGGTGCATATGTTGCTTTTTTGATCGTGACACGTAATGTTCGTGACAAATTTATACGTATCGAGTTCGCCTAGCACCCTCGTAGCTGAAAGCGGCATCAGAATATCCCGATATCGTTGTCGATCAGTGTCAGGAGCGAATTTGTCAACGGGCTGCTTCAAAAGTGTGTTTGCAATTTTCGAGCTCACTCCGAGGTTGTGTGATTGCAGCCACTTAAAAAAACTTTCGATAAACTTGAGAAGCGAACTGTTTTTCTGAACTACCTGCTTTATTTTTGCGTTCATGGACTCGAGTCTGTTGTTGGTCATGTTGTTTAAATTTCCATGCACCATACTGTATGTGGTCCAGTCTTCTCTTATAGGGTGCCAATTCTTGTTAAAGTACAGCAGGACAGCCGCTGGGACTGACTTAACGAATTCTTTGTATAACTTGTCATACTCCACCACTAACTTGCTATACACCAACTTCTGAAGTAGCTGCAATGATCTATCCCTCTCCGTTTTGGATATCTCCATTTTTTCCGTGGATATCACACGTGAAAACGTCTGCAAAGTATGAAACCTGCAAATATAAACTGGCTTTCCCGAGAAGATCTCCTTCAAAACGTCTCGTTCTAAAAGGTCTTTATCGCTCATAAAACAATGAATTTTCGAACAGGCCTCGGCGTGGACCTCCTTGAACGACTCCAGCAGCCATGTAAAAGTTGGACGGTTTTCGGTTGCGAGTAAAGCGACTCCTACAACCTCGCTGAGTGAAACAGAGTCTTGCACGATGAAGAGCATCAGTGTTAGCCCACATTTGAGTAACTTGTATGTCCCATCAATAAGGACAATATGCGGCCATACGGACATAGATCGTTTCATCGCTTCTGTGACGAAGAACATGCCTTTGAAGTCGTTATTTTCCTCGAGTACCTTAACAATCGCACCTGCGATCAGCAGAATTATAAAAGATCTTAGATTATTGAGATATTTTTCTCGATTACTGACACTTATCATTAACGGGGCTAAGTCAGTAAAAAAAAAAGTGAATAAAAAAAGAGGGGATGTAGCAATAGTTATTGAACGCAAAGGGTTGCCAATCAATTGAAGAATACAGGAGAAAGTAGAAAGGGATTGACGGTGCATATCCTTATAAAAACGTAATTTCTCACCATACTTTGTTTCCAAGAGATTTACTGCTTTTGGTAAGCTTTCCTCGTCCATATTTTTCAACATCGCTTTGATGTTGGAAAGATCCTTCAATGTGACATGTTTATTCTTCTCGTCAAGTAACTTGGTTTGCAACAATTTCTTGTTGCAACCCATTGCCAACAGCTGAATCGTGGTATCGCGAGTTTTGGGTGATAACCTTCGATTTTCCGGGATTTTTTCGAAAAACACCTGTTTGAAAAAAAAAGTTATTTATCCATGCATTATGCATGAAATCGTATCCTTTATAATAAATTTTACAACCTTTGACGTTGGATGGTTACAGTGGCTCAAATTTGCCTGTCTAATCTCCAGCATCGTGTGGTCTTTCGAAAGACCGACTCTTATATAGGCGGAGCAATTCTGCTTGTACGTACTATAAAGTGAAGTTCAAATATTTGTTATATATCTTAATTTTTTCAATATTAAGAAATACTGTAGCTACACCAACTGCGGGATATGGAATGGCTTCAGCCAATGCTGGGATATCATTCTCGTGAAAAAAATAGTACAGTATAAATGTTCAGTGTCAGAATTCTACGTTTCTACATGTTACAGTTACGTTCGAATCGATTTTCAATTGTTGACAATGATAAAAACAAAAGAAAATTATATGTATCTGGATTTTTCCTTTTCGTATCGGATTAAGGGGTTGATGGAGTAAATTTTTTTACCGGCATTTTTCGAGAAATACAGACTATTTCGTATTATATTGGCTTCGCGCGTGACCTTCATCCGCGGCCATTTTCATATTCCATCTCTGTCGCATATTCCATCTGAGCGCCGCGCGCTCGCGCCTCTTGCCGGGCAAAAGATTGTACTTGGTACGGTAGCCAATCGCAGCAGCGCTAACGCAACCAGTGCCACCAACGGCCGGATAAAAAAATTCTGTGTGGCCGTTACAAGTTCGAACGTGTTGGTGCCGGTTCTTCAATTCAGACGTGGTAAACGCAGTGTGTGCACGCACAATTTAATCAGAAAATTCTTACAACGAGTAACGAGTTTATTAAATTAATTGTCAGGATAATATTTAAAGTGAAAAGGTAAGTTGTGCTATAATCCTTTACCACTGATAAGTACGAACGTACATATAAACGGTAGATTTGTAATTTATTGTACATATATGAAGTTCATTTGCGAGGCTTTACCGATAGTAAAACTTAATTTCAAGAATCACATGTAAGTTTGAGAAGTCGCTTCATTGTATTGATATAGTCATGTTACGTGCGAAAGATATTGACTAGTCGAGAAACTGCTTGATACAGTTCCTGCTCGTAACAATACTTCTCGTAGACGTTTGCATATTTACAAAGATTAACCTGGAAGATCTCTAAATGTCGCCGACGTGATTTAGTGACGCCGCGTGGACTTGACAAGCATTGTCAACGATCATTATCATTTTGTAAAGCATTCGTTGAAATTTCGTGTGTTTATTTTGTAGCGTGAAAGTACGGTTGCCGCTCTAGGGACTTTCGTCACAACACGAAGGGTACCAGCAGAGTGGTAGTCTGCAACGGCTGAAAATCTTCGTTGGGATTCCTGAGAGTTGTAGTTTTTGTATCATTTTCTATTCTCTACTTATAGAAATGGAGGATGAAATGTTTTCGGTGGGAACTCGATTCAAAAACTGGGATGATTTTGAACTCAAGCGCCAGGAGTTCGAGACAAAAGAAAAACAGAAATTCAAAAGAACCAACACAAAATATATAGACTCAAAAAAAAAGGCTACGAGGAGCTCAAAATTGCGTACGCAACTTTCACCTGTGACCGAGGTGGAAAGTATATTCCTGAAGGAAAAGGGATTCGTCGAGCATGGTACATAATACAAACTTCATCGCCATCGCTTTGTTACTTTAAGCAACATTTTTTGCATACAGCATTTCGATTTTAATGTAGTGTTGAAAATTTGTTCGTGATGTAGAAAATCTTTGTTTCCCCCGTCAGTTGAGTCCGAAGAACTAGCAGCGGAAAAACTTTAAATTAAGAGGAAAGATTCAGCAAAGAAAAAACATTTTTCATTTTCCAGTTTTTAATTTCCGTTCTTTAAATACATATAAATAAATTCCATGGTTTAACCACTGGTATATAGAACTTTTCTATAACTTCCGAATCCATTAATTAAAAGACTAAGAATATTTAAAATAGGTAATCGAAACTGTTATTTTTTTTTGCTGACACGACTCGCTTAAGTAAATTGAATTTTGATTAGTTCGGTCTTCGTTGCAGCTCCAAGAAATGTGGATGCCCAGCACTAATAAAAATCAAAGCAGACAGTACAAGAACGTACCTGACCGTCACTGATGTCAAACTTGAACATAATCATAGTCCATTGAGGGTAAGTCTTAAGAATAATAGACAAGAACTACGCGTACTAGTGGAAAGAAAATGAAATTTATATATTAGGCATACGAAACTTTTGTCCATCTTTTGACAATCAAGTGCTCTTCGAGATATAATTTCTTTGTCATTATTGGTGTTTTCATTTTAGGTCAATCATGGGGAGGACTTAAATTCGGCAAATTCAGAGGAAGGATCCCCACCATCGAAGCGTGTGCGGAAAAAACAGAGGCCTGAAAATACGAGAACAGCAGTTGTGAAGCCGGTATTAGATGAACTTGAAAAGGTTCTCGTGGCTTCATCAACGGATGAGGCCCTCAACAAGAGGCTCGAAGTGGTAAAAAAAATGATAAAAGAACTTAGTAATCCTGAAATTCGGGATTCAGATGACCTAGACGTGCAGAATACACCAGACGGAGCTCCTCACACTCGAAGTCTATCCTCTGATACTAGCAATGCGTCCAACATATCTAGTGGCAAATCAAATACGTACAAGGAAGTAGAAATTGACGATTATTTACTTGAAAACTGCATCATCAGCGACAGTACGTTACTAGCCGCGACAGACGCCATTGAAGAACAAGAATGTTTTCAACTCCCTTTAAACGTCTGCATCGCTTCAGAAGTGAGGAGGCAGAGCATTTCCAATAAAGATAAGGGAGACATACCCACATCCATAGAGCGCGAGGACATTGTTAACGTTGTTTCTACCAGTGGCCAAGTACCACTTGATATCTCAAGTGGCAAGCAGAAGAAATTGAATGCCATTGAACAAGTAACAGACCTCCCTCCGAAAAACTGCAGCTTTTCAGAAACAAGGAGGCAGAGCACTTCCAGCAGTGAAGACGCACGGAAACTACTAGAGAGTGAGGACAAATTCAATGTAGATCCTACTAATAACCTGGTGTCACCAGAAAAGGAGAAGGAAGACACCAACAAATCTATTGAAGAACGAGGTTGCCGAGGATCTCCAGTCGACAAACTGGCATCAATAGTAATGCCGAAGAAAGTTCAAGGAAGAGGCCGACCTAGGGGCCGCGTCTTGACGGCAATCGGTTTGCCAAAAAAAATTAAACCCGTAAAATTTATTGAAAAGTCGTCGGAACTTCAAATCCGGGACATGTTAAGTTGGCTGATCGATGAATCGATAATCGATATAACATTTAGGGCTGAACATTTGATAACTCCGGATGATTTGAAGCTTGATTGCTTGAACGACGCGATCGCCGACGATTTAGTTGATCTAAATCTTCTGGTGCCGTATTTTGAGGCTAGAGCATTTAGTTCGTTGAAGAAAGCCATCGCCATGAAGAAGAAGAAGGACTATTTTAAATGTGGTCTTTGCGAGATGAGAACGACGAATACGTGCGTCAATTGCGACCATTGTCTCTTATGGTATCACCTGAAGTGCTTAAAGTTACGAAGCAAACCGCGAGCGAAGAGCTGGTTTTGCCCAAAATGCGTGACTTAGATGGGAGTTTAACAACAAGTGATCGTCTACGGCGATGCGAAGCTAAACCTCAGCGTTAATGATCGTCTGTAAGGGAGGGTGCGAGATCACTTCATTTTTTCTAACGTACCATTTTTTACATTAATTATTCTGTTTTCATATTTGATTTTTACTTTTCCTAAATGTTTGAAAACAACTATTTTCGGACCGTCACGTAAGAAGTTTTCGAAACAATGAACTAATAGTTCGATAACAATTGTCGTATTTATAATATTTAAAAAAGGTTTATAAGATTTTATTAAAACTGTCGCACTTGGCCTCTGTTGCATACGTATACGTATGTAAGACCTTAAGCAGTCGAAACCCATTCTAGCGTGTTAGGTTACTGTTTAGTTTATCTTATTGCTAAAAAATTTTTATAAAAAGAGTAATTGATGGAAACGAAGATTTTAAAAAATATCTTTTGAAATAATTTGGAGCTGTCTTGTTCTGGATCTTACACGTAAAGCTAATAAGTGAATATTAAGCAAAGGTCTATAAACGCTTTTTTTTTTATTCAAAAATCGGGAAAAATGTCATAAATAATTTTCTACCCTAAAAGGAGAAGCACCGATATGCGGTAGTAAAAATAAGACGGAGACATTTTGATAATTTTTATTTCTTTAATATATTTTATTTTAATAAATTTCTTTACTTTTTATACTTGATTCTTAGGTTAGAAAACTGTTGAAAAACAGTTCAATAAAATCAGTCTGAAGAAATTTGTAAAGGGAAATATCGAAATTATAAGAATTCTCTGAAAAACCTTTATAAATAATGTTCGATATTATTTTTAAATATATATTTATAAGTACCTACCTTGAATCTTCATTACTTTTCAACTTAATAGTCAATTAAGTTGAAAAGTACCGCGCCTAAGACAACTTAAACTTAAAACCACGATGGGAGCTAGAAAGTAGCCGATCGTAGACATTTGTGTGATCGGTAAAACTGGTGCGACCTAACGTAAGGGGCGCAAAAACTGTAAAATGGAAAGCAGATACTAACTCATAACACCAGCGAATTTAACATCAGCTCTTTTTGCATTTTTTTTTTTCGTTTTCTATTTGACGTATAATAATTCTTTCTACAAAAGCAAAATTAGTATGGTGTGTGAAAATTAGTATGGCGTTTTTAACATTTCTTTTATTTTTTTAATTCACTAAAAAAGAATATTCTGCAGAGGCTTACTGCACAACAAATGTTATACACTGTAAAAAAATGCGGTATTGAATTATCACCACATGTAGTCTTTTGTACAAATCGGTATAAATCGGTACTTGTATAAATTTGTATAGTTCGGTATTGATATGTACTATTATAGGTGATGCAGATTTACACCACTGAGTGGCGTAAATCTCCCGAACTGACACCGAAATACTAGACATCAACAACGATAGTTGTTGAATTTATATAAAAGTGCGTGGATTTTTTGGGACTGCATGGTGGTGTTAAATTAGCAGTCATAAACGATTAAGATTGTCTCGTTCCATACGTTTTACTTTTAGTCGTTAAATTGATGCGAAGAGGTATGAAAAAAATCGGTTTTGAAAATTTATTTTTGAGCTTACGACAAAGTAACAACATGTGTATTTTCGTCACAAATTTCAGATAATTTTAAGTAAGCGTTCTAAACTACATACCAAATTAGAAATCACCAAACATTCGTGGAAAACTTATCTTGCCCATGGTAAGTACGAATGAAAATCTCCAATCTTGATATTGCACCGATGATGTCTCCAATCTTGATATCTGCCGTCAAAGCTATCATTCGTTCCCTTGTTTTACACAGTCCATGAATACAATGTATTGTATTCCAACAATCACAATATTAAAAATCGATTATAAGATATGTACTGTGACACGATTCTTTATTCCGAGATAATTCGGGAAAATTATCTCGGAGAAACGCTCAACAAATTCGACACCCTGAAATACACAAAAATCATGCACTACGGCGCCAGGCCCTTCTATTAATGCCTGAAGGGCCAAGAGGTAAAATTACACAAAATTACTAATTTGCTCGACGCGAAGACTCTTCACGCCGGCTGCTCAATCGTAGAGACGAGTCGCGGGGGGATATGAGAGGGGAGTCTTGAGAATAACTCGAGAGAATGCAACACAAAAATTCACTAATAATGACACTTTTAATACGAGGACACTGCACACGAAAATATAGTTCCCAGAGGGGGAACTCAGGCTCTGCGGCCACACTGACTCTATATAAAATAATTAGGAAACATAGACTACTTCCAATGATTCACTCGACAAGTGAATTTACAAGTCGAATTAATCCGAAAATCTTGGACGAGAAGCGTCCCGTAATGCACACGGAGAGAGATCGCTCTCTCGCTCTCACATACACACGGGACGGCTAGAGTCCGTCCCGCTTCCGATGTTACAACCGAACAATAACGCGATCAACACGCAAAACGCTAAATTAACAATCGGGGGTACACTCTAATGCCGAATCGAGCAGACTATGCACAAGAAGAAAAATGCGAGACGTGAAGCGTCTCGCCTCGTGGCATTACCCGACCTTTATTACTCGAATAAACCAAAAAACAATAATCACGCGGCACGGCACCTCGGCAATATTATTAATAATGCGCTGACCCACCTGGTATAATCCCAACAAGGAATTGATCGCTACAAACGCGAGTCTCCGTCCTTCTAATATAATGTTGCGATAATGTAATAACGGTACGTGCCGTGGGTAACGCGTCCAGCCAACAAGTGCCGATCTTCGGTGCGTACCGACTTCTTAGACTATTACTAGGGCCAGTAAGGCGCGCGGAGCGGAGGGATGCTCATCCCTTCGCGTGACGAGAGATGGCGATGTCCATCTCTCCAGGTGCCGTCGCGGGAGTCCGAAACTGTCGCATCGCTATCTCTACGCGGGCCGCCTGCCGCTGCCCCGCTACTGGTATTTGGCCCAGGGTCTCGTTGACGTCGATGGGCTCCTCCGCCGGCGATGCAATTTCTCCATAGCATCGAAAGGAACGAGTACATGTAAGACTCAAAATAAAAAGAATAAGCGTATTTCCTTTAACTTTATTGCCCTGGTCTGCTCGATTTGGTCGCTTTTAGCCAGCTTAATTCGAATCGTGCCGTTGTGGCTTGCTGGCTGGACACTTTTCATTGAATTTTCCTTAAAGGGAGAGGGAGAGTGGCAGCGACATCGCCGTAACGCGAAATGCCGCGTTACAGTACATACCATGTACGACGTACGACATACAGCATACATTAACTATTTCGTGTACATCGTATGTCTAACTATTAACGTGTTCTCAGTTATAAGGCTGCATTTTCATGGAGCGCTTTTATACCTGAGATCGCTTGTAAGAGGAACAGCGAGGTAGAGAGCGCATTTTTCCTTCTAGGTCTCTGTTTCGCTCACTAGCGAATAAAACGATGTGCGCCTGCATGAAAACGTAGCCTAAATGAGCACATATCCGATATTAGCTTGGAAAACAAAAGTTGACTTACGAAAAATGTCATTATGTAGCTTTACCCAAAAATACGGCATACGACTTACGACTCACGACTTACGAAAAATCTCATTTAGCTTTACCCAAAAATACCGTATACGACTTACGACTCACGACTTACGAAAAATCTCATTTAGCTTTACCCAAAAATATGACTTACGACTTACGACTCACGACTTACGAAAAATCTCATTTAGCTTTACCCAAAAATACGACTTACGACTTACGACTCACGACTTACGAAAAATCTCATTTAGCTTTGCCTAAACTTACGACTCACGACTTACGACTCACGAAAAATCACATTATTTAGCTTTACCCAAAAATACTGTATACGACTTACGACTTACGACTCACGACTTACGAAAAATCTCATTTAGCTTTGCCCAAACTTACGACTCACGACTTACGACTCACAAAAAATGTCATTATTTAGCTTTACCCAAAAATACGGTATACGACTTACGACTCACGACTTACGAAAAATCTCATTTAGCTTTACCCAAAAATACGATATACGACTTACGACTTACGACTCACGACTTACGAAAAAGCTCGTTATTTACACACGACGCACGAAAAAAGCTCAGTCTACGACATACGACATACGACATACGACTTACGACTTACGACATACGACGGACGAAAGGGTGCGAATAGCCACGCCGAATATTATATCCTTAGTATCGTGCTTCTAGAGTATAAGGAAAGTCTGCTGTTTCAAAAAGCAACAAAATAAAACTGCAGTTTTATTTTAGAACGACAGCGAAAAAGTTTGTTGACTGCTTTAACGTGATGATAAAATGTTTATTAAATATTGTGAGGTGTTTCCCGGCTGGGCCTCACAACCCAAGCTCTCCCTCCTCGGCCACGACTCACGCACCGAACTAATCTATATTTCCGAAATGATAGACACCAAAAAAAAGAGAAAGACAAAGTATTAAAACCGGCAAAATCAATGACTCTCGGAACTCTGTTTCACCGGCAACTGGACGCCAGGCACCGAAGTGCCGCCGACTTACATCGACTTATTTTTGCCGCCGATAATGCAGAGTCCCATGCGTGGTCGGGCGAGGATGCGGTGAAAGCCACAAGGCACGCGACTAACTCAGGCTCCGCGAGCTGAAATATGGTAGAGGGGGGTGGACGAAATAATGAGGCGACAAAACCAGAATTGTTAGGGAACTGAGTGGTTTATTAACCTTTCCCGGGCTGCACTTGAGAGTACCTCAAGGCGCAAAGTCGTTTATAAGGTGGACAAGAATGATCAGTCTAGGTAGCCGGGACTCGATATAAAATAAAGAAAAATAAACAAAACATCGTCACGGATTGAGGTAGCCAATGAAAATAATAATCATCAAAGTATTCGCCGGAGCCATTCAAGATCGCAATAATAGGTAGCGTGACTCTAATCAAAAGCAATAGCATCCGAAGGTAGCATCGTTCCGAATAGACGACAAGGCAAACGATAAATTAACAATAATCTAGACAATGTTGATAAAGAATGCCATAAAAATGCATGAAATCAATTGGAATTAATTTTAGTGAACTGCCCGTTAATTATCTGAAGGGAGGGGCGACAGATAAATCTCGAGTCAATGAATTATAACTAACGGAAACAGAGAACAATACAAGGTAGCCGACTACGCGCGAGACGCACGTGTTATATCGAATAGTTAGAGTACGATAGGTAGCATCAGCAAGAACGCGTAGTACAGCGCGATGTGACTGAGAGAATAAAACAAACCACAAACACAATATCCGAAAGTCGGTGAATATTCAAACGCCTCTAAGAAAAGATAGCAGCGTAGCACGGTCGAGTTAGAGCGCCGAACAAGAGACTCGAAATGTAAACATCGCAACGGTCCACTTGACCGCTAGCGCGCAACACCACGGCAAGCCGGCGGATAGCCGAGAGTTACACTTAGAAAGCTTACGTTAGATAAATATTCACCCGATCTCAACTAACAAAGAGCGATTGTAGAGAGCTCATTGATTTAACACAAACAGAAAATTCCAAGTCAGATAGCACGCGACATTGGGGTAATAGGTAGCGCTCGGTCTAATAACAATACTAATAACGAGAACCACGGGAGACAAAGTAAAAGAAAAAGATTAACATATCTTGAGCAATTATGCCTACGCAAAAACCAAACTAATATCACTAACTCATGCATAATAAAATAAAAGTGAAACGACCAATTAATGGTCGAGCCCTCTTTGTACCCGGCACGCTGCCGGGTGGCTGTGCGACTCGGCTGACCGTGAAATACCATCAAAAACGAATTCATAAATAATAATTTTACAACAAACAAAGCAAAACTTACTCACGGGGCCGGCTCGCACAACCAGAAAGAGGTCTCGACTCACAGAAATCCAATGGAGGGCTGAGTCTCACCCGGATCTCAGCAGGCGCACGTGGTGATGGATGGATCCTGGGTCGATGCACGGGGATTCGATGCTCACGCAGAAGTCGTGTTGTCACAGTCGAAGTCCAAAACGAAGTGTCGAAGCACAAAATCGTTACTACGATCGATACTGTGGCTCCCCACTCCGCCCGCTCGCCGGCCGCCGCTGGCGCACGCGCTCGGGTCTTCGCAACCTCTCCGATGTTCCGAGGCTGCCGCGGCGTGTCGTGAGTCTCGTGCACTGGCGCGCGTTTTGAACCGCTCAATGCACGTGGCATACTCCACCGATGACGTCTGGGCACGTGGCGTCGCTATCTTCGTTTCTTCTCCAGTCTCTTCGTGCAGCAAATCGATGCTGAAGCTTGGGTGTCTTCCCCTCGGATCCGGTGGCAACGATGGAAGAGTGCGGAGTCCCTCACGCCGGAAATCGTGGCCTCGATGCATCAGCGGTATTGGACTCACAATATAGAGGTGCAACACTGCAATTAACTCCTCCACCGGTGCTCCTAGACCCTTTCTTCATGGGGCGCCGGGTTGGCCGGACCGCGACAGTCCAAACTCCAGGGGATGGTCCAGCGCCAGGCTGGGAAGTCGTAGGGAGGCGGGTGGCACAGTAATTTTCGGCCCATTTTCCAGCGCGCTCCCTGGGCATCCAATAATCCACGGGTACGGTTGGTCGGTACCCGTCTGCTCTTCCAAAATATCCAAAACTGGAGGATCGACAAAAATCCAAAAATCCAAAAATCCAAAGCAAAATCCAAAATCCATAATCAGTCGATGTCGCTCGGTGTAGAGAGCGCTTAGAAACGTAGCAGGTAGCGATAGTTGACGGCGCGCGCGAGCGTAGAGTGCGTGGGCGTTCGGTGGCGGTTCGCAGGCGGAGCGTTAATCCCTCGGTGGTAGTGGATAGCGGGGTGAGACTCAGAAAAATGGGGAACAATATGGTCGAAAAAGAAATACGCCAATTTAAAGAGAAATAACTGCTAATAAGACGCTAATAAAACGTTAAAAATCTCGGAAATAGAATAGCGGAACGGAAGGTAACGTAGAGAGCGAGATAGAGAGCGACTTCTGCGGTGAACCGGTAGGTGGTGAAGCGAACGTGCACCGACCCAAGTGTCGTAAATCCGACACTCCTCGCCGTTTACACTTCGCGCAGGTGACGTGGCCAAAAATCTCGTCACAGAGTCCCCTCCCCTCCGGGGAGCTCGGTGAACATGGTGCCAGGTGCCGTTCGCGAGATGGTGTGAGCGACATACTGTCCGACTCTTCTGAGTACGGCCTCACGCAAATACGGATGGAGTTTAGTGAGGGCCTGCGCAAAGCGCAACGGTTCGGAGGGATCCTTTGGGAGCTGAAACAGAGAAACCGGGACGAGACCCAGCCTTTTCGGGGCCCAGATCTCAACCTCCAACCCGGCTTTCAAAGCACTAGCCCACTTCTGTGATTAATTGGTCGATCGCAGCGAGACATAAAACAAACGAGATGCAAATGACAGAACAGCTATGATGACTTTTCCCGTGCCGAAGCGTAGCCACAAAGATCCCCATGGCACCACAGACAAACAACCACAACCAAGACGGACCGAAGAAATTAAAACAAATATACGATGATCATAGGAAGGGAAGGACAAAAAAAGAAAATAATCAGCAGACGATAAACAATGTTATTATATTATTTTAATAGGAAGCAAGGCAGTAACAATGATCCAGTTAACGTAGCGTTTATGAGAAGGTAGCGTTGACGGTGTAGGTAGCGTAAGAGGCGGCGTGGATACAATTTAAAACAAAATTACCGGGGTGCAATAACGAACGGGGTTTCAGTGGGCGGGCAGATTAGGTATGGCAGTCGTGTAGTGACGGCGGAGGTAGCGGGTTTTAATCCGAGGGAAGCTAGTAACTCCTGCTATGGTCGATGTTTAGGTATCGCGCGGGTAGGTAGCATGTGTTCGTCGGTGAGGTCCACGAACTCCACGCGGTCGTAGGGGCTAGGTCGGGGCGGGCTGCGGCGCGGGCGGGCCTCGCGAGTCGGAAGTTGTTCGCGGGGAATATTCCGGCCGGCATCCCGAACGTACGGGCCCTCCGCTCTCCATTCTGGTCCATCGACGGGATTCCCGAAGGGCGAATGGTCTGAATTAGCAGTCGGCGTCGTTGAGGAGCGGACGTTTGCGCCCGACCGTTGCACAGGCTCCTTCACGCGTTTCCCGAACAAAAAGGGCAGTTCCGAGAGGTTACACCCGATTTCCCGCAACGGTAACAGAACGTACGCTTCTCAGCCTCGCAATCGTTAAAGTTGTGACCGGGACGTTGACAATTCCAACATACTCGAGGTCGCGGCGCGTGGCGGGGAGTGGGGCGCGTGGGAGGCGGATTTCCGGCCTCCACCGCTTCTGGCCAAAAAGGGTTGGTCGAAACCGGCTCAGGTAACGTTTGACGCGTAGGTAGCGGCTCCGTAGGGGAGGTCGTCAAGGTAGCTTGGCACGGCGTGGGTGTTGCGGGCGGACCGCGACGCCGAGATGGTCGCTGGTGGTTTTGGAGTGCGTTTACGGCATCGGTGACAGGTAGCGTCTCGTCCACTAACGGAGCAGAAGTGGTGTCGACTCGTGGGGAGGTAGCAATAAGATTTGCCTCGTAACCATCGTACTCGACCAGGTCGAGTGCGGCGTAAGCAGTGTGGTTGGACGAATTACGCGGGGTTCGCGGTCCAGTGTACGCCAGTTCTGGACAGAGCGATTGCTCGGCTGTCGGAGGGGGACGGTATGTTCGCGCGGCCCTAAAACTTTTTTCCGTTCGGATCGCGACGTGTTGCAGGGAATCGAAGTCAAATACGTCGTCGCGGTGGATGGCAATCTGTAATCTAGGTAGCATGTTTCTGTGCGCGTACTGGATCTGGTCGCTTTCATCCCATGGTGGTCGGAGTCGATTAAACAGACCGCGAAGGCAAGTTAGGTAATCGGCTACGGGTTCCGCGATACCCTGCGTTCGGCGCATAATTTCTTCCCGGAGGGCGTATTGATAGTCCGGGTCCCCAAATCTCTGAACGCATGCTCTTTTGAACCCGTCCCACGTATTCCACGTCCCCTGACTATTGCGGAACCACTGAAGGGCAATACCGGTGAGGAAAAATGGTATGCAACGTATGATTTCCGCGTCGCGAATGGGCATTAGGGCACGTCCCTCGTCGACACGTAGCAAAAAGGTTTCGATGTCTTCGCCGCGCCTGCCGGAAAATGACAAGTCCCATTTACGCATAATATGCAGTACGGTTGTCGGAGACGGAGGATAACGCGGACCCGAAAATTGTTCGCACGGAGGGGAGTTTCTTTGAGGTTCGGGGCGTTGGGCTTCGTAGGTATGGTTAGGAGACCCCGAGAAATGCAATGTCTGAGGACCGCCCCGCATGGTGGAATTGCGTTGGTATAGCTGGCGGTCTGCAGCCGACATCAACGGCTGTTGCGATGTTGTGGCCGACGGATTAGGCAGTGGCGCCGTACGCTCGATAGGGCCATTCGGCCGGAGTGCATCCGCGAAATTGAGAGCCTCAATATTTGGTTGAGGTTGCGCCGTGATTGGATCGACCGGGGGAGGCAGGGTATTACGCGTCCCTGCTAACGCAGAATTCTCACTTACCTGGCCTTCCCGGGCGGTAACATTAGCGGAACTACCCGGGGTCAGTCCATAACCCGAGTCGCCGACAGGATCGCCGGGTGGGACGTCTTCAAGCGCTGGTTCCGAACCGGGTGGTGGCGTCTCAATATCGGATGGCATCGCGTAGTAGTAGTAGGTTGCGCTAGGTTTGTTGATACGACAACCCGACGTTATGTCACGAGGTATCACGCACTAGGTAGACTCGGTTGGTGGCTATTTTAATTCGGAGCGCTTCTGACACTAGGTAGCACGGGTCCGATGTTATGGAGGAAGGAGTTTCTTCACTTTAGTTTATAATGGCACCAGGTAGCTGCGCGGTAAAAAGTTCAATGAACGGGTACGAACGTAGCGGTGGTATCTCGGGGTTATCCGTACCCCGCAGACTGGATAGAGATTTCTAACTAAAGGTTTACTAGCAGCGGGTAGTTAATGGCCGGATAAATCCAGCAAGAAATTGTAGAGATGGCGTTACCAGCAGTAGGTAGCTAATCTGCAAAACGTTCTATAAAATATCTTAGACGTAATGTTGACTAGTACCCGATAGTGGATGTCACTAACGGAATTTTTAAAGGTAGCGACTACTAAGAAAAGATAACAAATCTCAAAATAAATAAAAACGTTAAAGGTAGCGAATACTAATAATAGATAGCAGATTTCAATGCAAATGAAAACTTTAAAGGTAGCGAATATTAATAATAGGTACCGGATTTCAATACAGATGAAAATTTTGCAGGTAGCCAATGATAATAATAGATAGCAGATCTCAATACAAGTGAAAACTTTAAAGGTAGCGAATATTAATAATAGGTACCGGATTTCACCACAAATGAAGACTTTAAAGGTAGCGAATGCTGAGAATAGATAGCAAATTTCAATAAAATGAAACCTTTAAAGGTAGCGAATACTAATAATAGATAGTGAACTTCAATACAAATGAAAACTTCAAAGGTAGCGAATACTAATAAACTAGGTTTAGAGAGAATAACTGCTAGTAAGAGGTAGCAAAGTTTGATAAAAATAAAAAAAAATTCGCTGCTAGTAAGGGACCTTAAAGAGTTCAGTGGGCGTGATGAATCAGGAGAGCCAAACGTAGTAAAAAAAAAAATTGATCCCGATTTTCCAAGGTAGCAAGGACAATCACTAAGTCGTGAGGCTAGAGTATAACGTAGCACAGGATAAATTTTAGGCACAATGGTATACGAGTAAGGTTAATCACTAATGGATCACTTCGCGAAGGGCTGACCGGTACGTTACGGAGTCGAAATCGGAATGGCTGATACGGTATCCTAGAAGCTGAAATGCTCAAGGCCCCCACTTGATCGTCGAATTTACTTCCCACTAACAGCCGGGCTGTGAGGGGTAAAGGGAAGAAAGGCGAGGCCAAACAAATTCCGTACGTGGGACCATCTTCGGCGATAATCCCTAACGGACTCCGGTAATCCTTGAACGTAAATAAAGTCGACGACAATAACACGTAAACGCCGCGAAGGCGCGTGATCGCTAATCCTTCATAGCGAGTTCTTCAACTAGCTCTGCAAAAACAATCGGTTCGCCCCATTGTCTTATTCTGGTCAACACAGAACGTCGAAGTCGGCTATAAGGGATCAAGCGCAAGAAACGAGCGAGAGATTATTATTGTCCCCAAACCGTTCAAATACGGCGGATTTGAGCGAGAGACGGTTAGGCGAACACGTAGCTGAAATATAAAAACGCAAACACGGCACATCGCAACGTAAGATATTCTAGTTATTCATTCGAGGTCGTCGAAACAGCGAGTTCCTGGTATTGAAATAATAATGTTAGGGAGCGTAAATTGTAAGCAACACGGTGAGAGAGCGAGAGAAAAAAAAGAAAAAATTTAACAAGTAGGTAGCGTACGTTAATCTGGAAATTCGGTAGATACGGCCTTACTTACGAGATTCGAAGTTGGGATTTATTACGGTTATTCAATTATGTACGAGAAACAAAAAAAACAGGAAAAAAAAAACAACAAGAGAACAGAGGGAAGAAAACAAAACTGAACTCGCGAAGAAACAAAGAAATGAAATATGATCGCAAAACATAGATAGCCACAAATTTAACTCGAGATGTTATCTGTTTCCAAAAAAAAATTATCAACTAAACTATACCCTAGTCATTCTTTTCTAGTTTTGTCACCTCGGGCCCCACGTTGGGCGCCAATTTGTGAGGTGTTTCCCGGCTGGGCCTCACAACCCAAGCTCTCCCTCCTCGGCCACGACTCACGCACCGAACTAATCTATATTTCCGAAATGATAGACACCAAAAAAAAGAGAAAGACAAAGTATTAAAACCGGCAAAATCAATGACTCTCGGAACTCTGTTTCACCGGCAACTGGACGCCAGGCACCGAAGTGCCGCCGACTTACATCGACTTATTTTTGCCGCCGATAATGCAGAGTCCCATGCGTGGTCGGGCGAGGATGCGGTGAAAGCCACAAGGCACGCGACTAACTCAGGCTCCGCGAGCTGAAATATGGTAGAGGGGGGTGGACGAAATAATGAGGCGACAAAACCAGAATTGTTAGGGAACTGAGTGGTTTATTAACCTTTCCCGGGCTGCACTTGAGAGTACCTCAAGGCGCAAAGTCGTTTATAAGGTGGACAAGAATGATCAGTCTAGGTAGCCGGGACTCGATATAAAATAAAGAAAAATAAACAAAACATCGTCACGGATTGAGGTAGCCAATGAAAATAATAATCATCAAAGTATTCGCCGGAGCCATTCAAGATCGCAATAATAGGTAGCGTGACTCTAATCAAAAGCAATAGCATCCGAAGGTAGCATCGTTCCGAATAGACGACAAGGCAAACGATAAATTAACAATAATCTAGACAATGTTGATAAAGAATGCCATAAAAATGCATGAAATCAATTGGAATTAATTTTAGTGAACTGCCCGTTAATTATCTGAAGGGAGGGGCGACAGATAAATCTCGAGTCAATGAATTATAACTAACGGAAACAGAGAACAATACAAGGTAGCCGACTACGCGCGAGACGCACGTGTTATATCGAATAGTTAGAGTACGATAGGTAGCATCAGCAAGAACGCGTAGTACAGCGCGATGTGACTGAGAGAATAAAACAAACCACAAACACAATATCCGAAAGTCGGTGAATATTCAAACGCCTCTAAGAAAAGATAGCAGCGTAGCACGGTCGAGTTAGAGCGCCGAACAAGAGACTCGAAATGTAAACATCGCAACGGTCCACTTGACCGCTAGCGCGCAACACCACGGCAAGCCGGCGGATAGCCGAGAGTTACACTTAGAAAGCTTACGTTAGATAAATATTCACCCGATCTCAACTAACAAAGAGCGATTGTAGAGAGCTCATTGATTTAACACAAACAGAAAATTCCAAGTCAGATAGCACGCGACATTGGGGTAATAGGTAGCGCTCGGTCTAATAACAATACTAATAACGAGAACCACGGGAGACAAAGTAAAAGAAAAAGATTAACATATCTTGAGCAATTATGCCTACGCAAAAACCAAACTAATATCACTAACTCATGCATAATAAAATAAAAGTGAAACGACCAATTAATGGTCGAGCCCTCTTTGTACCCGGCACGCTGCCGGGTGGCTGTGCGACTCGGCTGACCGTGAAATACCATCAAAAACGAATTCATAAATAATAATTTTACAACAAACAAAGCAAAACTTACTCACGGGGCCGGCTCGCACAACCAGAAAGAGGTCTCGACTCACAGAAATCCAATGGAGGGCTGAGTCTCACCCGGATCTCAGCAGGCGCACGTGGTGATGGATGGATCCTGGGTCGATGCACGGGGATTCGATGCTCACGCAGAAGTCGTGTTGTCACAGTCGAAGTCCAAAACGAAGTGTCGAAGCACAAAATCGTTACTACGATCGATACTGTGGCTCCCCACTCCGCCCGCTCGCCGGCCGCCGCTGGCGCACGCGCTCGGGTCTTCGCAACCTCTCCGATGTTCCGAGGCTGCCGCGGCGTGTCGTGAGTCTCGTGCACTGGCGCGCGTTTTGAACCGCTCAATGCACGTGGCATACTCCACCGATGACGTCTGGGCACGTGGCGTCGCTATCTTCGTTTCTTCTCCAGTCTCTTCGTGCAGCAAATCGATGCTGAAGCTTGGGTGTCTTCCCCTCGGATCCGGTGGCAACGATGGAAGAGTGCGGAGTCCCTCACGCCGGAAATCGTGGCCTCGATGCATCAGCGGTATTGGACTCACAATATAGAGGTGCAACACTGCAATTAACTCCTCCACCGGTGCTCCTAGACCCTTTCTTCATGGGGCGCCGGGTTGGCCGGACCGCGACAGTCCAAACTCCAGGGGATGGTCCAGCGCCAGGCTGGGAAGTCGTAGGGAGGCGGGTGGCACAGTAATTTTCGGCCCATTTTCCAGCGCGCTCCCTGGGCATCCAATAATCCACGGGTACGGTTGGTCGGTACCCGTCTGCTCTTCCAAAATATCCAAAACTGGAGGATCGACAAAAATCCAAAAATCCAAAAATCCAAAGCAAAATCCAAAATCCATAATCAGTCGATGTCGCTCGGTGTAGAGAGCGCTTAGAAACGTAGCAGGTAGCGATAGTTGACGGCGCGCGCGAGCGTAGAGTGCGTGGGCGTTCGGTGGCGGTTCGCAGGCGGAGCGTTAATCCCTCGGTGGTAGTGGATAGCGGGGTGAGACTCAGAAAAATGGGGAACAATATGGTCGAAAAAGAAATACGCCAATTTAAAGAGAAATAACTGCTAATAAGACGCTAATAAAACGTTAAAAATCTCGGAAATAGAATAGCGGAACGGAAGGTAACGTAGAGAGCGAGATAGAGAGCGACTTCTGCGGTGAACCGGTAGGTGGTGAAGCGAACGTGCACCGACCCAAGTGTCGTAAATCCGACACTCCTCGCCGTTTACACTTCGCGCAGGTGACGTGGCCAAAAATCTCGTCACAATATGTAACACCGTTATTTGTGTCGAGAACAGCGCCTCTCGTGTGAAAAAAAGGTAAGTAGCAGCCAAGATGGCGAAAGGGAGAATGTGCGCGAATAAAGCATCTCCGTATATTGAATAAAATTTCGTGTACTTCTTTCCCCAACATAAGTTTGGCGCCCAACAGCGAAAAAAAAACCCATCGAGAATGAGTTGGATCAACGAATCACAGTGAAAATCGGTACGACCAGCGAAATATCCGAGATCGCGTCGACGACGCGTCGCGCGCCGTTGCATCACGTCGCCATGTTGGCGAGGCCAACAAAGAGTGCCGAATTTTCGCGAAGAAAGCACAGTGATTAAGACAGTGTCGCCTGCGCACGAGACAATTCCGAACATTTATCGAGATACGAGACCGCTCTCGAAACGGCAAGAGTGAGAGAGAGCGCTAGACAATAGATCGCGGCGTCCCGTTTGGCCGAGCGCGAGCGTGGGCCCGTCGCCCGTCCCGTCGCGGCATCCCGTTCCACCGTCGCCGCATAAAGTTCCATTCCTTCGCGTCTACGTCGCGAAATTGCGTGTTGACAATGAACGGACGCGTGTATCAAGTGATCGTGGGACACGCCGGATCGAGAATGTGTCAAAAATTCTGAAAATTGTTGAACCGTTAGCACATCGCGTCTACAGTGAACGCGTCGGTCAAGCAACCTGACGTCGGTGAAGCAACTTGCCGTCGGTCAAGCAACACGCTGTCGGTAATTACCGATCAAGCAAAGCAATTAAGCATCGGGTAAACGTCGCTGTCGCGATCGAATACTCGTTTTCGTTAACTCGTACAAAGCGAGTATAAGCATTGGGTAAATTCGCTCGCGCGATTTTACTCTCGTCTCGTCAATCCGCAGACAGCGAATTTTCGAATAATAAAATCAACGAAGCATTTTTTCGCAACGTGGGGCTGTATCAGAGCATCAGCTGATTGGTAGCGGTCGCACAGCAGTCACCAACACATAGAGCGTCAAAATCAACACGAGGACCGTCGGACGTCGCGAATCGGAAGTCGAGCATCGGACAAATATTCATTGTTCGAGCGGTCACCTGTCGCAGCTACAGGTCGTAATCACAGGTAAGTGTGTCCTCTGCGATTCCTTTCCTATCCCCGATTCAAAATGGCGGAGTTAAAACTGTTGACTCAAAATCGAGCAAAAATCAAGGGTCAAATGACTCGACTCAATAATACAATCGGACCGACAACCTCGCTGGCCGAAGCTAAGGTCAAAGCGGTAAAGATCGAAGACCTTTGGAAAGCATTCGAAGGCGTACAGGATCGAATCGAAGGAATAAAAATAACTGCAGCGGAGGGTGAAGAAGCCCAAGACAACGTTCAGCGAGAATCGGACGCTGAAAGAGAAGTCTTCGAAAAAGTATATTTCCAAGCAGCAACGAAAATCCAAATGATGATTGAGTAGCGGAGGCAGAATCGCTCGCTCTACAACGACACGAGGCTCAAGCAGCAGCGCAGGCAGCAACAGAAAACCATCAAGGTAATGCAGATCGACGATTAGACATTAAACTACCGCCTTTGAAATTAGCTGAATTTAATGGCGATTATCAAGGGTGGCTGGAATTCAAGGATTCGTTCAAAACGACGATACACGACAACGAGGCCATGGCTCCAATCCAGAAATTCCAATATTTGCGAAGTGCGTTGAGCGGCGAGGCGCTGCAGGTTATCGGAGGCCTGGCAACGACTGCAGCCAACTACCAGAGTGCATGGGATTTGCTTGTGAAAAATTACGAGAACAAGAAATTTCTGATTAACACTCATCTCAATAAATTACTCGATTTTCCAGTAGTAACAAAGGACAAACCATCAACGATGAGGCAGCTTATCGTCCACGTACGAACACACTTGGAGGCCTTGAAGACGCTTGAGCTTCCAACTGACAAATGGGACGAGCTTCTCGTGCATATGTTGAAGAATAAAATGGATTTCAATACACAAAGGGATTGGGAAGACAGGTACACTCGAGATTCGGCAACGCGACCCACCTTGGAGGACTTTCTCACGTTCCTTGACGAGCGATGTCGGACACTCGAAATGATTGACAAAGGTAAAAACCGATCAGAACCAACGAATCCTCCTGCGGGAAAAAAGCTGCAAAAGAAAGTAGCGTTGACATCTGTTTCGCAAAACTCTTGCACAATTTGCAGCGAAACTCATGCAACCTTCCGGTGTCCGACGTTTCTGCAGCTATCAGTGTCGGATCGTCTCAAAGAAGCAAGAGCGAAGAAATTGTGCACAAATTGCTTAGGAAAGGGGCACCTGTACATGCGGCCACCTGTACATCATCAACGTGTAAGCAGTGTAACAAGAAACACAACACGTTACTTCATTTCGAATCGGACAAGTTGACAACAGAAGGGAAATCGAACAGCGAAGAGTCGAAGAATACGGTCGTCACACATTGCGCGAGAACCAGTAAGGAAGAGAAAAAGAGCGGTGTGGATTCGACCGGAAGCTTCGTACGAAAATCAACATCCCAGGTAATACTATCAACAGCTCGAGTTGAAGTAGAAGACGCCGATGGAAATCGCCAAATCTGTCGAGCGCTCTTAGACCCGGGTTCATAATCAAATATTATAACCGAAGACCTTGTACGCACGCTCAAGCTAAACGGTAAGAAACAAAGTGACATCATCAGCGGTATCAACAGGGCACAGACGAGTATCACACGAACAACGACTATCAAGATACGCTCGATGCACGCAGAATTCGAAGAACTCGTCGAATCCTCGGTGTTGCCGAGCATCACAGAACGGTTACCGCAGATCAAGATTAACACAACGCTGATATGCGTTCTGAACGGAGTGCGACTGGCCGATCCAGATTTCCACGAACCTGGTGTGATAGATCTGGTTTTGGGAGCAGGACTATTTTGGAAATTGCTACGTCCAGACTCGATCCAACAACCAAGAGGAATGCCGCGGTTGCAAAATACGCTGCTGGGGTGGATCATAGGAGGAGAACTAATCGATTCGAGACCGCGAAAACAACAATTTTGTGGACTCATAACAAATACAGCCTTGCAGCAGCAACTAGAACGCTTCTGGTGTCAGGAGGAACCTCGAGAAAAGCGGCGGATGACAATAGAAGAACAGGAGTGTGAGCGACAATTCTCGGAGTCAGTACAAAGAGATCATACGGGAAGAATTATAGTGGCCTTGCCTAAAAAACCAGAAGTTGTCTTGGGAGAATCTGAGAAGCAAGCAGTTCGACGTTTGTTCTCGCTGGAGAGACGTTTTCGAGTCAATCCAGAAATCAAACTTGAGTACGTGAAGTTCATGGACGAATATCTGGAGCAGGAACACATGTCTCTTGTACCAGACGGCACGCATTTCAGGCCAGCTGATACGTTCGTCCTGCCACACCAACCGGTGATAAGGCTAGACAGCATCACGACAAAATTAAGAGTCGTCTTCGATGCCTCAGCGAAAACTTCGCTCGGCACGTCGTTGAATGATAAGTTGATGATCGGACCGAATCTGCAGAATGACCTCTTCGACATCATTCTGAGATTCCGGTCGCACGAATTCGTGATAACAGCAGATATCGCAGCGATGTTTAGACAAATCCGCGTAAGAGAAGATCGTGATCTCCAAAGGATTTTGTGGAGAACAGACTAAACCAAACCGATACAAATGTACCGTCTAAATACGGTCACCTACGGCACAGCCCCTGCACCCTACTTAGCGATTAGGTGCTTGCGGTTGTTACCAGAAGAAGAATCCGAGCTTCTCCACGCGGCGAGAGTTCTCCGAGAAGATTTTGACATGGATGATGTGATAACCGGTGCAAAATCAATAGACGACGCGATAGCTTTGCAGCGACAGTTGGATCAGCTACTACGAAAGGGTCAGTTCCAGCTGCGAAAGTGACGTGCGAGCGATCGACGAATTCTCGAAAACATCCCGATGGAGACCGAAACCGACAGCTTGATGACGATTGATAAAGAAGGGCCGTTGAAGACACTCGGACTTCTCTGGGACGCAACTTCCGACACGATGCAGTACAGCGTTAAGGTCGAGGAGATGCCTAAAATCACAAAGCGAGTCGTGCTTTCAAAGATTGCGCAGATTTTTGACCCACTAGGCCTACTCGGTCCAGTCATAATCAACGTGAAGGGTATAATGCAGAAGTTATGGCAGTCGAAGTCGGGGTGGGATGAGTTATTGCCCTCCGAACTTCAAGCTACGTGGTCCGAGTTCTACAGTTCATAACCGGAAGTCAAGGAAGTTCGAATAAACAGGAACGTAAATCCAGGAAACGCAAAAGAGGTTTTCGATATTATCGGATTTGGTGACGCCTCTGAGATAGCGTATGGAGCATACCTCTACGCGGTCTCCGAAGATTCGAAAGGAAAGAAGCAATCGCATCTCATCGGCTCAAAAAGCAGAGTTGCACCACTCAAAACCATCTCACTGCCAAGGTTGGAACTGAACGCCGCGCTTTTGCTCGTCAAGTTGTGTGATACGGCACGACAAGCGTATGGTCGAAAGATTCGCAAGATCTACCTTTGGAGTGACTCCACGATTGTGCTGAGCTGGATTGCAACACCCCCGAACATTCGAAAAACGTACGTAGCAAACAGAGTTACGAAAATTCAAGAGTTGTCAGAAACGGCGGTTTGGCTTCACGTATCGTCGAAAGACAAACCGGCGGATTTGATATCAAGAGGTATCTCCGTCAATCGGTGGAAACACAGCGACCTTTGGTGGCACGGCCCCGAATGTCTCAGCACCGGAAAATGGCCCGAAAGGAAGGAACTCGAAGTCGACACGTCGGAGATGAAGTCATCGGCGGTTCTTGTGAATACAAACAGTTCGACGTTCGAGGTGCTGCGAAGATTCTCCTCGTTTGACAAGCTTCAGCGAGTGATGGCCTTCGTTCGCAGGTTCAAGACAAACGCGCTGGGAGAAAGGAAAACAGGATCGTTTTCGGTCGAAGAACTTGAACAAGCGGAAAAAGCAATTGTGAGATTAACGCAAAGGGAAGCTTTCATGACAGAAATTCAATCGTTGGAGCAGGGCGAGCAAGTGATCAAGAACAGTCAGTCTTGACAGTGATGGAGTGCTTCGAGTTGGTGGACGATTGTCTAAAGCCGATATTCCGGAGGCACAGAAGCACCCAATGATACTGCCAAAACGCAATCATGTCACGAAGTTGATTCTGAAAAAAGAGCACGTTCGGCTGCACCATTGTGGCCTGGAGAATCTGCTGTGTTCACTACGATCCAAATATTGGCCTCTCAGTGGAAGACGAGAAGCACGAAAGATCACGAAGGGATGCCTTGAGTGTTTCCGAAACCACCCGAAGACCCCAGAAGTCATGATGGGGGATTTGCCGACTGAGCGTGTTCGTGCATCATTAAGGCCGTTCACAACCACTGGCATCGACTACGCGGGTCCAGTACAGCTACGAGAGAGTCGTCGTCGCGGGCATGTCCACATATCGAAGGCATGGATTGCGGTGTTCACCTGCTTCGCCACGAAGGCGATTCATTTGGAACTCGTCACCGAGTTAACGTCAGAGTCGTTTTTAGCGGCTCTAAGAAGATTCGTCGCCCGCAGAGGAATTTGCTCACAGATTGTTTCCGACAATGGTACCAATTTTGTGGGAGCAGCGAGGGAGCTCAAAGAAGTGTTTGAATTTCTCGAGAAGGAAGAGGACGTCATCACAGAGCGCCTGTCTCGTCAGAAGATACAATGGAAGTTTATCCCGCCGAGGGCACCGCATTTTGGCGGATTGTGGGAGGCGGTGGTCAAGAAGCACCTGAACACGGTTACGAAGGGCTTGGTTTCGACGTTCGAGGAGTACTACACGCTCTTGGTAGAGATTGAATTGATCCTCAATTCCCGACCTCTTACTCCCCTTTCCAGTGACCCCAATGATTTAGTAGCCTTGACTCCTGCTCACTTCCTCGTCGGGGACACACTGACACTACCTGCGGAGCACAACTATCTGAATGTCCCGGATAACAGACTATCGCGATGGCAGCATATCCAAAAAGTAAGGCAACACTTTTGGAACCGGTGGCACGAGGAGTATTTGCATCAGCTTCAAAAACGCCACAAATGGTGGACGAAAGGCGAAAATCTCGCTATCGGAGCGCTCGTGTTGCTGAAGGAGGACAATGTCCCGCCACTTCAATGAAAACTCGGCCGGGTCGTGGAGATCCATCCCGGAGCAGACGCCGTTGTCAGAATTGCAACGGTGAAGACTTCAACAGGACTCTTCAAGCGAGCTGTCAAGAAGCTCTGCCCGCTCCCGGTTGAAGAAGATTGGTTACGATACAAGAATGTTTATTTATCTTTCATGTTCTATTCGTTTATTTGTTCCAGTTTTATTTTGTTCAAGCCTTCAGTTTTATTATTATTATTGTTAATTTACTCAGAAAACATATGTTGAAAATCGTTATGATGTACCAAGTGAAAATACATTGTAATTGAAAGAGGTCCTTTCAAGGGGGGCGGCAGGTCGAGTACAGCGCCTCGTGTGAAAAAAGGCAAGTAGCAGCCAAGATGGCGAAAGGGAGAATGTGCGCGAATAAAGCATCTCCGTATATTGAATAAAATTTCGTGTACTTCTTTCCCCAACAATTTGTGAAATATGTATCTTTCAGCGTATCGAAATAAATAGTTTTCGATGTATATAAATTTCTTCATTTTCGTTCTCGCACTTATATCAATGCACTATGTACAGGAGCAAGTTGCTTGTACGCCGAGTTTTTTGCGTGCCAGTGACTAGACGGAATTTACTTGGCTAATATATGGGCCTTGGCTTAATATTTATAAAACGATTTTTTTCATGCAAGGAATTTTTGTTTGCAAAGAATTTTTATTTGATAGGATGATTACCCTTTTCATACACTTAGAGAAAAAATTGTTGGCCACAACGAAATAGACGTTGACTCAACTTCTCCGAGAGGTTACCCGTGTAAAAAAAAAAGTACATCACGTATCCATCCGGGATCCGCGAAAAGTACATGAAAAAGTACCGCCAATGGAACGCTCCTTGACTTTTCACGTACTTTCAAATTTCAAGTGAAGAGTACGTGCAAAATCCAATTCTGGAATCCAGCAATTAAATACGTGAAAAGTCCATGAGAAGTACATATTTCAGATGATCGAGTTTAAGATTTACGTCAGCGTAGAAGTACGCGAAAAGTACTCGAAAAGTCTATATTTGACTTTTACGAGTATAAAGTTCGTGTCGACAAGTAAAGGAGATGTGCGTGAAAAGTACATCTCCTGAAAGGTCCATATTTAAAATGGTTGCGTTTCAGGTTTGCGTCAGCGTAGAAGTACGCGAAAAGTACGTGAAAAGTCCATCTTTAACTTTTATGTGTGTAAAATACGTGTCGACAAGTCCAGAAGATGTACATGAAAAGTACATATTTATGATGATTGAATTTCAGGTTTCCTGCAATGTAGGAGTACGTGAAAAGTACGTGAAAAGTACATCTTTAACTTTTCTGTGTGAGTTCATGTAGACAAGTACAGGAGATGTGCCTGAAAAGTACATATTTAAGATGATTGCATTTTAGGTTCGCGTGAGCGTATGGTAGTATGCGAAAAGTACGTGAAAAGTCCATGTTTAACTTTTATGCGTGTAAAGTTCGTGTTGACAAGTACAGGAGATGTCCGTGAAAAGTATATGAAATGTTCATATTTAAGATGGTGGCGTTTCAGGTTTGCGTCAGCGTACACTGTAAAAAATGTGGTGTTAAAATTAACACCATTTCAACACCACTATGTAGTCCCATTAGGTCCACACCATTTTGTGTAAACGACAGTGTAAAAGAGCGGTGTAAGGAAATCAGTGTTATTGATTAACACTCAAATTGATTACACCGGACAGTGTAATCAATTTAATACTACTACGTGGTAAGTAAATGACACTGAACAGTGAACCCATATCACAGAATTTCATAGCATAACGGCGACAAATTATGGTGTCAGTGGTAACACAAGAAACCATGCATTTGCACACCGGAAAAAAGTCGAAGTGTAACACTTATAATAGTGCGCAATTAACCTTTATTGGAGTAACCTGTTCGGGATAATATCATGACATTTTAACATCTTTTTATGTCAACATGTGACACTGTCATGTGATGAATGCAATACTTTTTTGACAACACTGTGACTCGAAGCTCTTTTCGCGAATACTTAGAACAATGCCCAAGAGCACACCCACGCTAAGCCAAGCTCAGAGAGTGAAACTGTAAAAAAAATTCGCGAGTCAACTCATGAATAATGTCAATTAAGAAAAGTATATTCTGAAGGTGTAATATCGTGGCTCAAAGTCCCCGGTGGAGAGATAGCCACGTACGACCGATTGATCGACGCAGATAAGGCAAAGAAGTGATATTTACGAAGTCGTGCAGGATTTGTGAACACACATTCTTTGTTTAAAGTAACATCGGCTAGTGTTCGCAGATGCAATTTCCTACAATAATGAAATTAAAGATTATAACTGATTCACTAGAGTATCAACAACGAGCTTTAATTCAACGGTCACGAAAGGTCATTGCTTTTGTGGTCAAAAGGTCTTTTATGACCGATGAATTAACGCACGTTGTTGCTAGTTGCATGAATCAGTTATACTCTTTAATTTCATTACTGCCCTAAATTGCGTCTACGAACACTAATCGGTGTTACTTTGAACAAAGAATGTTTGTCCACAACTCCTGCACGACTTCGTATATGTCACTTTTTTGCCTTACCTGCGTCGATGAATCGATCGTACGTAGCGATCTTTCCACTGGGGACTTTGGGCCACGATGTTTCGTCTTCAAAATACACTGTTCTTAATTCACACTTTTCAAGAGTTGACACGCGAAGATTTTTTACTCTTTCACTCTCTGACAATGCGCCTAGGTTTGGGGTGTGCGCGAGCTTGGACATGATCTTAATTGTAAGTATTCACGTCGAGCCACGTATACATCCAGGGAGATACTGAAGAAAGACGCGCTCCCCGGCAACCATTGAGATATAAACACACAAAGACATGCAGGAGCCAATAAGCTTCCAGAAACAAGGAACCAATCATATTCCGCAATCATTGCAATTATCGGTGTTACTTTTACAAGAAAAGCATTGGACTTATTAGGACTACTCAGTGATGTTGAAATTATATTCTTGTACCACTTTGGTGTTGCGGACTTACTCCGTTATCTGGGGGTAAATGCGCGACACTGAAGTATTACAAATCAACATCCATTGATGCCAATTTCAACATCATTATGTAGTCAAGCGAGGGCACCAATCGGTGTAGTTTTAGCACTGTTAAAAGCATAATCGAAACACTGGATGGTGGCTAAATGTAAGACTTCATAGCATTTGTCATCAATTTGTGTCGGCTTCTACGAAACACAACACCATTCAGGGTCAACATAGTGCAACACACAGTTTGATGTTAATTTCTGTGAGAGTACACTGCATTACCTGTATACCACGGGAGGGGTGTACTTTTAACAACAAAATGGTGTTACATCTAACACCGGTTTTTTCCACCACTCACACCGTTGCATTTTACACTGCCAACTTTTTACAGTGTATATCCAAATGGATTAATCGATTGATCGTGATAATTCATTTTTTGGTTATGGCAGCTAGTCTTTGCTTTCCGCGTATCTATGTCAAATTCTGTAAGTTTTGTGTTGTTCGTCCTGTAATGGTAGGTCCAGAAGTTCCTGAGCGTGTCGTGGCGGGAAGACTGATGAGACAACGGGTAATTGCTGATGACGACCAATCCAGTAGCGCAGAAAATTCTGCTGATAACTAGGACAATGTCACTAGCTCTGAACATTCGACTGATAATGAGGAGCATCACAATGGCGCAGAAAATCCAGCTGATAACGAGGAGCACCTCTACGGTGTTGAAAATTCAGCTGATGACGAAGGGCATAACCCAGGATACTCACCGCAAACAGATAGGGATGAAAATTCTATGGACGGTGATGAAACAACTGAGACAGAATCAGAGGCCAGTGGCGACGATGATTCCGACGAAGTTAATCAACCGCTATATGCAGGAGCCCCTTTGACAGTGGGCGAAAGTATTATAGCGATATTGATGATGATACTGCGTCACAAGCTAACGGGCGTTTGCTTAGCAGATATCCTCTCTCTTATCGCGCTTCATTGTATTCGGCCGAATCGCTGTTTGCGCACGCTTTTCTGATTTAAATCGTGTTTCAAAAACATGGGAGGGATAATAGTTCGGCACTTCTACTGCTCCGAATGTTTTTTAAAACTAGATACGGATTCATCTTTATGTAATAACTGTGGGAGAAATTACGATGTTAGCTACTTTACAGAGATCCCAATAGTAGCGCAGCTTGCAAGTCTTTTCAAGAGACCCCGGTTCTTTGCTAAATTAAGTTATCGTTTCGAACGTTTGAAAAAAAAACGAAGAAAATTTCCAAGATATATACGACGGCGAGATATATCAATCTTTGAGCACTGAAGGTAGTATATTTTCCGATCCCGCCAATATCTCTTTCACTTGGAACACTGATGGCGTACCTTTGTATCACTCCTCCAAATTTTCTATTTGGCCTTTTTTCTTCATGTTTAACGAATTGTCTTACACGATGCGCACAAAAAAAGATAATATCTTACTCGCGGTCTTATGGTTTGGTCCTAAAAAACCGCAGGCAAATATATATTTGCATTCATTTCGGGATAGCTTAGCAGATTTGTATCGTGGCGTCGAGTTTGATATTCATGATTCGGATGTGCTTAAAAGGATAAGAGCCATAATTCTGTGCGGTATGTGCGATTTACCAGCCAAGGTTTTGTTTTTAAACATGAAGCAGTATAATGGAGATTATGGCTGTCCGAAGTGCAAGCAACGCTTCGAAAAATCGGGGAACGTCACCGTTTATCCGTATCAAGAGAATGTCCCATTGCGAACAACAGTAGAAACTAAAATACACGTTAGGCAAGCTCATAACACCGGTAGAGCGGTTTTCGGTGTTAAAGGTCACACGATATTATCTCAAATTGTTCATAATTTTATTGCAACCACATCAATTGATGTAATGCTCTGCGTATACCTGGGAGTTGTAAAAAAACTGATGCATCTGTGGTTTGATACTTCTTAAGACGATCATTCGTTATCGCTCTCAGCGTAGCTCGATCTTCTGGACAGCCGAAAGCTGAATCTATCTCTACCCTCGTTCCTGCCGAGATATCCCCGTAAAATTAGCGATTTCTTACACTGGAAAGCTTCGGAGTTCAAAGTCTGGTTTTTATATTATTCCATACCACTCTTGAATACCATTATGAACCCTCGTTATTTAGATCATTACAAACTACGGGTCCACGCTATAACATTGTTAAATATAGAAAGCATCTCACAAGAAATGATTATTGAAGCATCGCAATGCTTAACAGAGTTTGTTGAACGGTTTGAAGATTTATACGGTCTCAGGCACATGACTTGCAATTTACGCTTGTTACTCCATCTACCTGATGTCGTGAAAAACTTTGGTCCTCTTTTTGTGACGTCATGCTTCCCATTTGAAAACCTAAATGGTATATTGAAAGGGTTAGTTCACGGAACAAGATACGCACAATTACAGGTCACCTCGGCAGTAATGACTTTTCAATATTTGAAAAGACTAAAAGACGATTTTTTGATTCCGGGAACAGACGCTCATAACTTTTGTTCGAAGATGGAATTGTCAAATGCGCGAAAACGCCGCATGCAATACATAGTTGATAACATTTTTGTGGTTGGATAAGAAAAAAGAATAAGTACTCGTCCGCCACATGTCACAGAAGCATTTGTAAGTCGGGACATTTTCTGTAATGATTCTGATAGGTTTTATGAATTTCAAAGATTATATAAACAAGGCCTGCTCTTCGACTCTACTTCATACTTGCGGGGAAGGCGTACGAATTCCGCGGTTGTAGAGTATATTTCACGAGGTACTTCGCATATCGGTGTTATAAATACTTTTATTCGAAAATGCCATTGTCGTTGCAGAGCGCTTTGTGACAGCTGCTTTGACAACTCGGATTTTTACGCAATCTTCACGCGATCTATACCGACCAATCCGTATACGGTTTTATTGCCCGAAATAACGTTTTCCTCAATTTTCCGCTGCGCCATGCTGGTAAATGAAATGAGAATTGCGGTAAAAATAGAGGACTTGAAGTGTGTATGCTTCAATGTTAACATTCCCGATTCAGCGCACGTGTTTGTAATAAAACCGGTTAATTTAGTGGAATCTTAATAAAATTGCATTCTATTCTAAAACTTTCCACTAACAGTTTTGTTATCTAGATACTAGATTTAGGTATTAAAGAATATTGTAATATTGTAACATTTTGAAGAATGTGGCATCAATAATGCATTGAAAATGATTCTTGTATAGGCCTGTTTGTTGCTAAATAAAAAAAATGTAACCGCTGTTGAACCGACTTGAATTGATGTGTTAAGAATATGTGAGCAAAAGTTGCGGGAGGGGAACGGGAAAAGAGCTCCGATGAGCGCGTTAATGTCCTGTATTTGTCAACACAAACTTTACGCACAAATGTTAAAGATGGACTTTTCATGTACATTTCGCGTACTATACGCTGATGTGTACCTAAAATGCAATTCTTCGTAAATATGTACTTTTCACGCACATCTCCTGTATTTGTCATGAACTCACGCAGAAAAGTTAAAGATGGATTTTTTACGTACTCCTACATTAAAGCAAACCTGAAACGCAATCATCTTAAATATGTACTTTTCATGTACATCTTCTGGACTTGTCTACATGAACTTTACACGCATAAAAATTAAAGATGGACTTTTCACGTACTTCTCACGTACTTCTACGCTGACGCAAACCTGAAACGCCACCATTTTAAATATGTACATCTCATGTACTTTTCACGTACATCGCCTGTACTTGTCTACATGAACTCACGCAGAAAAGTTAAAGATGTACTTTTCACGTATTTTTCGCGTATTCCTACATTGAAGCAAACTTGAAATTCAATCATCTTAAATATGCACTTTTCATGTACATCTTCTGGACTTGTCTACACGAACTTTGCACGAATAAAAGTTAAACATGGATTTTTCACGTACTTTTCGCGTACTACAATATGCTCACGCCAACCTAAAATTCAATCATCTTAAATATGTACTTTTCACGCACATCTCCTGTACTTATCTACATAAACTCACGCAGAAAAGTTAAACCTGTACTTTTCATGTTCTTTTTGCGTACTACTATACGCTCACGCGAACAAATAATGCAATCACCTTAAATATGTACTTTTCACGCATTTTTCGCGTACTACTACATTGAAGCAAACCTGAAACGCAATCATCTTAAATGTGTTCTTTTCATGTACATCTTCTGGACTTGACTACACGAACTTTGCACGCATAAAAGTTAAAGATGGACTTTTTACGTATTTTTCGAGGACTTCTACGTTGACGCAAACCTGAAACGCAACCATCTTAAATATGTACATTTCATGTACTTTTCACGCACATCCCCTGTACTTGTCTACACGAACTTTACACGCATAAAAGTTAAAGATGTACTTTTCACGTATTTTTCGCGTACTACATTGATGCAAACCTGAAATTCAATTATAATAAATATGTACTTTTCATGTACATCTTCTGGACTTGTCTACACGAATTTTACACTCATAAAAGTCAAATATGGACTTTTCGAGTACTTTTCGCGTACTTCTACGCTGACCTAAATCTTAAACTCGATCATCTGAAATATGTATTTCTCATGGACTTTTCACATATTCAATTTCTGGATTCCACAATTGAATTTTGCGCGTACTTTCCACTTGAAATTTGAAAGTACGTGAAAAGTCAAGGAGCATACCATTGGCGGTACTTTTTCATGTATTTTTCGCGGATCCGGGATGGATCCGTGATGTACATTTTTTTTTACACGGGTATATACGGCAAATGGAACGAGGAGGTTGAGTCAAACTCACCAAATGGTTGTCGGACTTTCTTCGATTCAAATGTTTCATGTGATTGAGACAATCACAGTGCACGTGTTGTAAATCTAACATTGTTTTCTCTCAGACCATGCGCACTCTTGCATCAATCTCTAATCGATTGATTGGAACTATTGGCACGGTTGGTTCAACTACACTCACATTTCAATTTACTTGATTATATGTTTGAGTAAATCTAAAATAACAAAGAAAATTTTTTTATATATTATTTTGCGTTTATTCAATCGAGTAATCCTGCATTTTTATTAGATATTACGTCTTCCTCTTCAAGATGGTACATATTAATCGCTGAAAAAACATATTTAATTTTTTTTACATTGACGGGAATCGAACCTGGAACCCTCCAGATGGTATTGTTGCGCTGCGCTTGACCTCACTCGGCCATTCAGATCATATGATTCAACAATTTTTTTTGTCTATTTAAATATCGGTAACATGTAATCTAAAATAAACTTAGTACTTGGCGTAATCTATATTTAGCGAACGGTGTAAACATTTATACCCATATAGGAAACGCCAACTGTGACAATAGGCCCAATGATTGGCTGAGTAATGGCTGCCCACCGTTGGTTGCCAGTATTAGTTAAACTCCGAACCAGTACTGACTCCCAGCATTGGCCGAGTAATGGCTAGGATCCATGTCAAAGAAGCTAGGAGATCCACATGCGATTTTATACTTAAAACCTATATAGGAATTAAAGGCTATTTAAAGGCTATCTAAATGTCAAAAAAAAATTTGCCGCTCCATCCCTTATACCGGAAACGTGTGGATGTTCTCCGGCAAAGCTAGAACATCCACAACTGAAAAAGTCTTAATTATAAGGGGCGCCGAATTAAAATGTTCATGTGATTTAAAGGCTCTTTAAAGGCTTTCGAATGAGACTAGTTTCGATAAGATCGGATCATCCCTTCAGGAGATACCACCCCCAGAACGAAAAAATTGATTTTTTAAAATATCTCGATCAAAAACAAAGCTAGGACCTTCCTATTAATCTTAAAATTCATCTAAATTTAACTACTTAATATTTCCGTACCCACTGATTTTACCGCTCCATCCCTTACCGTTAAAAAAACCACCCCCATATCCTATATTATTGTAACGGGGGGTACGATGTAGCGTGAGCATTGTGATTAGTCTTAAAATTCATCTTAATTTAATAGCTAAACATTTTAGTTAACAAAATTATTTACATTAAAAGAAAATTAATTTCACTAATTTTAAGTAAAATAAGATACAATCATATCGGCAGAATTCGTGTTATGTACAATTGGGCTATTTTTTTCAATTATGGTTTACCGGTTATCTCAGAAAAGTGTGGAAAAGTTTAAAAACCCATCAATTTTGTATAGCTCATTTCCAGCAGTTACATGGTTTTGTCATAGAGCAAAAAATCTTTACTATAAAGTTCTAATGGATATATTGCTTCCTCATAGAGGAAGCTTTGTTTTCATGAAAAAAAAAAATTTCGAGATTTTTATGTCAGGACACTCAGAATGGTCCAAAACGTCGAGAAAAGTGATCTAGAGAAAATATCCGGATGTTTCTATGTGTGTATATAACTTCGAAAATTCAAACGTCGATAACTCAAGAACCACTTTTGCTATCGAGCTCAAATTTGGCACAGAACTAGAGCAGAACGCTCTCTTTAATTATTGCAATTATCGACTGAATGTATGCAAAAATTTAGATTTCGTAGCTTTTTAAATTTTTTTTAAAAGGACTTGGTTGCTCTAACGTAAAAATTAGTATATCACACTAAATAGTTCTTTATGAGAACATTTGGACTTGATGTTGTATGGTATTGAATTTGGCTGGAATCAGTAGAGTGGTTCAGATTTTATGCAATTTTGAATTTATTAAAGAATAACATTATATCGTTAACGTTTCAAAAGTCTTATCTGATATATCAAGCTTAAATTTGGTACATGAACAGAATAATATTCAGTTATGATAAATATATAATTTAGTGATGAACGGAAAAAATTTTGATTTTATGAAATTTCGGATTATCAAAAATCTAACGTTATCGCATTAACTTTTGCAAAACTTAAGATATCAAGACCAAATTTGGTATATAAACGAAATCATATTCAGTCATTATAGATATATAATTTAGTGACGAAACGTAAATGATTATGATTTTATGGAATTTCGAATTATTTCAAATATTAACTTTACCGCGTTAACTTTTGAAAAACTTGATATGAAGCCCAAATTCAATATGTGAACAAAATAATACTCAGCCATGTTGATTATATAAAACAAAGATGCAAAGTAGAACCTTGCACATTGCTTTCTCATTATATTTCGCTCTCTACAAAGCTTCCTCTATAAGGAAGCCAAAATCAATTAACATACTTCCTCATAGAGGTAGCTTTGTAGAGAGCGAAATATAATGAAGAAGCAATGTGTAAGGTTCTACTTTTTTGAAATAACATCGCCAGATAAAAAAGTGAGATATGTGTCAATAAATATAAGCAATGTGAGTCTCCCTCCTCTTAACGGGATTAAGATTTTACGATTATGAGGTTCATTGTTTTATGTTGCTGACCTTTAAATATTTGTCCTGGACAACGGTGACGAACAACGATTTTAAAGTTTAACGAAACGTGCGCTGGTATCGGGTAAATCCCCGTGCGAAGAATCGATACTCGTAGATTGCTCGAACAAACCTCAGGATTAAGTTGAACCACCCTTTCCAGCTCTCTGTCTCTCTACCCCTTTTTCTATTTCTCTCTTTATCGGATCTCGTGGTCGCTTTTTCCTCTCAGCTTGTTTAAAAGCCTGAAGCCCGATTGAAGCTTTTCCCATATACATTGGCATCCGTATACACAATCACATCACCCTTACAAATGCACAACATTTATTCCAATATAGTGCGGTGCGCCAGGGTCGATATGGCCGTGTGCGAATATGAAGAGGAAAATCGGATGGCCCTAGGCATGCATCGTCAAGCCGCACTATGATTACGGTATAAACCACGTGCCTCAAGCTAGAGCTCGCTTACTTGCTGCGTACAACAGCTCTGCATCCACTTTCTCCCTCATCCTCTTCCTCTCTCCCTAGCTTCAATAATATCGGGGAGGCCGGGGCAAGACGAAACTTTTCATTTATTTATTTAATTATTTAATCATTTATTTAACCGAAATAAATTCCATTATATGAATGATATTATCAGTAGCAAGTGAATATATATATATATATTTATAAATACGTATACGTCGTAGTTTATTTGCATGTGATTTGCATGTTATTTGCAAGACCTTTTTGGATCTTTCAGAGCTATAACATTTTACCTTTGTACCTTTTTGGCCTTATTTACATTACCTTGGTCTTCTTTTTGCTCTATACCTTTTTTGTTACCAAGTACCATTTTTTTGAATTCCTCTTTTTACCTCGTTCATAGCGACATCGCCATCACTTCTGATCAGTAAACTGGCTTCAGTATTTCGATATATTTCGACTTTCGAGGTGGCATATATTTTTTAAAATAAATATTGAGAGGACATTAAATTAAACATTCACGTATATACGCAGACAGGGGAAGTAAACATCCGTATTTTAGAACATTCTTCGATATAGGTGAATGATATAACTGAACTAACAAACCCAAAGAAAAGTAAATGATTTTGTCTAAAATGTATTACATCATCACAGCTTTGCCGTTTAGACGTTGATGAGTAAAGGTGCGTTAACAGTAAATACACGTACATACAGAGGGATAGAGTGAGAGAGACAGAAATCATCCATATGTACTTTCACCGAGACAAGCTTTATAAAAAAATGTGTGCGAACCGAACTTAATAAAACTGAGACCCATGGCACAGGTGTAACGCACTCATTTATTTCTCCACCAAAAAACGACTGTACCACTATTTAATTCCGGAAAACATTTCTCGCACGAAATAACTCTAACATAATTCAGACTAACCCGGCGACACATCACGACGATAATTAAACCCTTCCAAATTACACGTCCAGTAGTTTACATCTCCACTATGGAACAACTCTCCAACATTGCACGAACGATGGTAGCTATTCGCAGATTACCCGGAGAGTCGTTTCGTGGTAGAGATGTAAACTGGACAACTTGTAATTTAGAGAGTTTTCATTATAGTAGAGTTATTACAGGCTATGTTTGAATGATCAGTTATTTTGTAGTAGAAATATTAATTAGTGTGCTTTTACTAGAGTTGTAATCAGTGCTGTAATGTATTTATAATTCATTCTATCCCTTTATTGCTTCCGTAAATAACTTGATATTCATAATTTACTATCCTACCGTATGGGTAACTAAAAGTTTGAGAAACACATAAAAAGGGACAATATCAAAATAATGGATAAAATAATTGGTATTTTTTGTTAATGATATTTTTCTGTGAATCTTCGTTACAAATTTTCTCTTTTTTCATTTCAATAAAATGTCTGCACATTTTTTAACGAGTATCTTAACATGTTCTGAAAAATCGTGATTATCAAATTAAATGAACAAAATGTATTATTTGGAAAATAATTATTTAAGTACTTAATCGAAATGGTTACGCAATTAAGTAATTGGATTGAATGTTTCAATTAATAACTTAAAGTAATGCATTAATTTATTCTGAAATTAAAGCCGACCCTTACAACGGGGGACGTGCGAAATGCATTGTGCCAAGCTGCCCCGGTGATTCCTAATTAGGATCTTAAAATTATAGCGCATGCGGTGACCTGGCAACATTGCAACATTATGAACCATCGCATCTATCACGCAGCATGAGCTTGTATATAAGATTCATTGTGAGATCTTCGTTGTAATCTTTTTTACCCTCTTTGTGCCACAGTTTTCCTCGTTGTTATCGTTACATCCCTCGTTTTTACTCCTATCTTCATTTTCCGCTCTTGCGTCTTGTTTTTCATGTTCGATGCGAAACATCGTCCGTGACATTATGTCCTTACATCGTTCTCTTTTTTTTACTCGTTTCTTTGTTTCCATTCTTTTGTTTATTTCAGAGATGCCAGAGCTCGGATAAACCTGTCACACCTTCACGGTCGTTGACGTTACATCGACCGGATTCTTCTTTTTTTTACATCGCTTGCATCAAGGAAAATTGTCTCCGGAATTGACACAAGTACCGGCAGACTGTTAGATGCCCGAATCCCTTTAGTTCCTGAAGATCTTGCTATAAATTTACAAAAGGCGCTGCATTCTTGGTGTTGAACTTCGTATCAAGTATTTTTGTAGAAGTGCTCAGATCTGTTATGTTTTGCACCTATTAAAAAAATAGATTTTTCAACTTAACGACCCAAATCGACCCGTCGCCGTAGACCCCAATCTCGACAAGCGTCGAATCAAACACTACAGTATAAAAAAAGTATGAAAAGAGTTGGAAAATGGAAAGTATGTGGTGTGGGGGAAAGTGGTGTACAGTGTGTCACGGGGAGAGAGAGAGTGAGCCTCCTGGAATTTCTCGTAGGTTTGATGTGCATAAATATTTTTCTTTTGTTTTGGGCACTGAGCTAAATTGAGTTTCATCCGACGTGAAAAAATAAGATTGAAATTTTGTGAATAATTAGAGAGAATAATTATAAAAAAACTAAATTGATTTGGACCCCTCAAAAGTCAACTCATCGGCTGTCAGTAAAAATGTAAAACCTCACGTTTTCGATCGTAAATGATAGTCCAATTATCGCTTTGTTGCTCAGTGACCATATTTTGTTAAATTCGTTCTATATATAATTATTTTTTGTTAAAAACTTTGTTGATGCCCACTGGGGTACATGTGTCATTGGTTCTTACGTTACAATGAGTTACCGACCGCAGGATAGAAGGTAGAAAAGCAATAAAATAAGGCAAGAAAAAAAGTAAGATATTGTCAAGCAAGGTACTGACAACGCCGAGAGGAAATTTACACGTGGAAAAAAAAAATAATAAAAAGCTAAACGGAGAATCCCTTGCCACACACGGAAAAAAAGTTGCCATAATTAGAAAACGAGTTGACACAACCGATCGATTATGACCCATATTTTATATTACTTGCCACATTGTACCCCACTAGTGGATTCCCCACAGTGATTCGGCGATTTAAGAAAAATCTAATAATTATTAAAATATCTACGATCTTTTTACAGTCATGTTTTCAGCTGTATTATATACTTAAAGGTCTATAATAATCAATTATGAATGGTATTTTTTTATTACATTATTGCACTAAAAGCAGAAATTCACAGAAAAAAGGTGACACCCTACCCCACTCTCCCCTATGTTGTATTGGACCAAATCATACTCAAATTATACTCCACCAATACTTTATCAGAGTGTATAAAGTACGAAAGTATTATAAAAAGGAATATAATTGAGTACACTGAGAAAAGAGTTCATTCACTACAACAAAATATATTTAGTTGAGCTGTTTCTTAAATTATTTGTTAACAGTTATCAAAATTTATTAACAGCAAGTAAAAATGAGTGTTCTCATAACAAAGTCTTATTCTGACGGTATTTCCGTCAAATGAACAATTTGCTTATGCAATTTTTTTGACATAAGTCGTTAGGTATTTGTTACAAATAAAGAAAGATTTGGGACAACAAGATTAACGATAGTCAGGACAACTTCAGATTTGTTACTAGTTAATAAATCATTATTTGCCGTTACGCAAAATTGTCAATAGTTAACGAATCATTATTTGCCGTTACGCAAATTTATTAATAGGTAACAAACCATTATTTGCCGTTACGCAGATTTGTCAATAGTTAACAAATCATTATTTATCGTTACGCAGATTTGGTAATAGTTAACAAATCATTATTTGCCGTAACGCAGATTTGTTAATAGTTAACAAATTTATATTTGAGTCAAGTAACGTCTGTTTGGCGTGACTGTTATGTTTGTTTACAACCGTCGCCCCTCAGAGAATGAGTTCGTTTTCGACGCAATCACGACACAGTCGTAGTTTGGCAGTGCGAGCGAAACAGTGCATAAGATGGACGACCTCCTCATTTCGTAGAGCTTGCACGACGAATTGGAAAAAGCCTTCGAACGTAAGTACATAAATAATGTACTAATAAATAGGTTGCGAGCATATACAAGTAAGAAAGTTTAATGATGCCACGTTACAATTGCAGCTTACATATCGTCTTTTGAGTGAGATAGGGATTGTTGGTTCGATCGATGTCGGACGTATCAGCGGAGGACTACTAACCGAAAACATGGAGTATGTCAATTTGCCTGTTATTGACTCCCCAAGTTTCGAAGTAACATCGGGCTTCGAGTAAACGGTATTACGCATAAACCAAAATGTAATCTTTACATAAGAAACAATGATAGGAATTACCTTGTTAATGTAATTGCAACCGGCGTTTATATTGTTATAACGGAATCACAAAAATATTTATTTATTTATAAGGAAAGCATAACGATAGCGTATAATAACCATTTAAAATGTATAATAAATATATTTCTCATTAAATATACGTTTATTTATTTGTAGTTTTACGATTACTTTTACTCATCCGATCGGACAGTACATCTAACTAAATGTACCGTTCTGTCAAGTTATGCATTAATTGATTCAAATTATTATAATGGTAGCTGTTAATAAGTATTGTTTAAATTAAAAGCCAATGCAATATTGATTCAACTTAATGTTCTGTGGACACCAATAAAGGAAATGTTCATTCAAATATAAATTTATTAACTATTAAGAAATCATTATTTGGGCCAATTTAGGAATTCAAATATACGTTTATTAACTGTTAATAAATCACTATTTGTGCCAATTGAAAAGGTCAAATAAGCGATTTGTTAATTATAATAAAATATTCATTTTGCCATATTTAACATTATGATTTGTTAATAGTTAACAAATCCTAGTACCCATGAATAGATTCTTTTCTCAGTGTATAATTTAAGTATAATTTGAGTATCATTTAGAACTATACGACATATTCCTAATATTTTTATACCGTTCTAGTACTCTTCTTTTCAGTGCGGGCTCTAATGTTTAAAAAGGTGTTTATTATCGCGTGACATTACTGTTTCGGGTACTTCTGCAAAAATTCTTGATGCGGAATTCAACACCAAAAATACAGTTTTGTAAATTTATTGCAGTCTTCGAGAACTAAAGTGCATTCGGGCACCTAATAGTGTGCCGACGCAGCCATCTCTCTCCTCGCGACGACTGCTCCCTCACGCAGAGCTCACCCCATGCAAAATGGCTAATTGGTATGTTGCCACTGTAAGCCCCGAGCGTTGTATAAACTGAGCGCAACCACTACACCCTCGGAATACACAATGCACTTTGACCCTCGGACCAAGAGGCGTCTCCACAGGCGTGACTGAGCCCATGTCAGCCACCACATTTATTTATTACATGTCTCGCCTTCTCGCTCTCTCTGGTGTAAGCGTATATACAGAGTGAAAAATTGTACAGATACATGGATATCTATACGCAATACTACGAACGTGTAAAGCATATTACACGGTTGAAAGTATTCAGTAACAAAAGCTGTGCGTTTGTATTTTCGAACTAGTTGAAAGCGGGTTCCATTGATCCCATTATAGCTGTAGGGGTTAAAGAGCAGTGTATATGGTATTCGTGTTTGGGGCATTCTATATTGAATGGGACAACATTCATGTGGTAATAAAAAGGGTTCATACATTTTTTTTTCATGGTAGATTTAGAAGCCAGCGGTAATTGATGGACGTAGTTTTGCTTTTGTTCAAAAATGTTCCACAGCCTCGAGAAAAATGATTGCTATTTTTGATAGTTCTAAATTTAATTCTACCATGTGTACTGCGTAAAAGTGTAAACTTTGTTTATGTGAAAAAAAAATTGTTTTTGGGATTCTTATGTCAGGAAACTCGAAAAGGTCTAAAAGTTGTAAAATGTAAGTGCGGGTAGATTTACTTGTTAAGACTTTCGACATTTTTTAGATATCAACTTGGTTAAAAATTTCACTATGATTAAATACAGTTAGGCCTTAAGAATAGCCCTAATCAGTCAAGGGGTTTAAGTACTATGCCGATTTTATTTTTCTTGAAAAAATGTCAACGAAACGTTATAAAAATCTGAGCTCTCTGGCTGCAATTTGCTATACAAATGTACGATAATCCATTGCTAAAGATGAGATAAATATTTATTTTGTGATCGCAAAAGTAAAAATATAAACGTTGCGAAAGAATTTTTTTTATTAGGATATTGTGCTCCAATTTGTTCCAGACGTAGATTATAAATGAACATGGTTGAGGTTTGAATTTAACGTAAGTCCGTTGAAAGGTTTGCATTTTATAACATGTTAAATTCTCTTGGACGCTAGATTGAGCTTGCATACATATGAAGATAACAGGCTCACATTTTCTACATAAATTGACTAATAATAAACAATAATTGGTATAGAATTTGGCAATAAGTGATAAAGTGGTTCAAATTTAATGAAATATTGTTTTTTCAATTGTTACAAAAATCGTAGATTCCATAATTTGTTATTTTATTAGCACATAAGCTAATATACACAGTATTTTAACAAGTCTGTCAAGTAGAACTTTGCTCATTACTTCGTAATTTTTGTCGAGTTTACACCAAGTTTCATTTGTAGGGAAGACAAAAGCAGTTGAAAATAATTTCTCATAGAGATAACTTTGTGAAAGATGAAAAAGAATTTTTCAAAATGTGCTCGATCCTACTCTTTAGGCTTTTTGAAAAATATTTCTAACATGGACAGATGTTGGATAAATAGTTAAAAGAAAGTAATTCTTATAAGGAAGGAGAGCATATTTACGGCGCTGGTACTTAAGCTGTTACCCCACACAGAACGTACTGTCCATTGGACGTCTATGAATGGTCCATTAGTCCGTAAAATGTCCACATCCACGGTGGACGATATATATATCTCTATTTAACGTCTATAGCAGTCTTGTAGTTGGATATATCGCAGTGGATAAAAACGGGATATCCATTGGACATACATAATACGTACCACCTTGATCGGTCGGAATAAATATAAAATGGATGTCCATGGAACATTAAGTAGAATACCTCGATTAGATGAATCTGTAGTATTTTAACGAGACATCCAATAGACGTTCAAAATTCATCTACACGGAGATGTATTTGATAGATGAACTAAGAACGTCCATTGCATCATTTCTGCATAATGAAAAATGAACGTCATTCAGGGCTATAAGGTGTATATACACTAAACGTCCAGAGGATCGCATTGTATAGCTGCACCATTAATACGCGTACTGGACATCTAATGTATGTTCAAACTTTGTTTTCGCGAAAACGTACCTAATGGACGTAAACGGAATGTCTATTGGATGGCCGCGGCAGGACTCTGAATGAATGTCCTGCAAGATCGTTGAGTGGACATACACCAGAAATCAGCTGGACATGAGCATAACGGACGTTGTCCACCATATCCATAGAATATCAGTTGCAATTCGAATGAACATCACCCTATGTAGCCAAAATATGTGCACATGACATAGTATATATGTAAGTCAGATCGACGTCTGGCTGGTCATTGTCTCTACAGTATACGTCTAATCTGGATGAAAATCTAAATATACAGGAGACACCGATATGCATTCACTAAACATCCACAGTAAGTAGTAATCAGCACCAATTCTATGTAATATGGTTGGCCCTTTAACAGACTCGTAGATGTTTATTGACCATACATTTCACGTCCGCTGAATGTACAATATGAACGTCTAAATGTCATAAAATATATGTTCGTCGAACGTCTTATGGATAGCTGTTTTCACGTAATCGATGACATCCATAAGATATTTGATATAGACCTACTGGTACATTCAAAGACCGGCCACATTACCTAGAATTCGTGCTGATTGGCACTTTCTGTGATTATGTGCTGGATGTCCATTGATGTCCCCGGGACGATCGATTCATCCACTATGGATGTTCAAAAGACGTACCATGGTCGATATGTTCTGTGTGGGACAAAAGACAAGTTCATCCATCAGAAAATTCGTAATTCTTCGGTATATATCTTACGTGCAGTCATGGTAAGTAGATACGGATATTATTCAATGCCACTTTTATTATATCGAATCACTTTGTTTCAATATAGTTGATATACAATATGTCATGCGTATAAACTTTGCGTGTATCAATATTGCGGTATACAGATAAAGAGAAGTGGTTGACTGATCAAATTTGTATTTGGTTGAGTTCTTCCGGAGTAACAAATCATGCGGATGTGTGTTAGTCGCAGGAAGTATTGCAAAAGTTTTTCGCCCGTTGCTATGGGGATTCCGTTAATCTGTACTGTATGCTGCAGACCATAAAATCTCCTGTGGTTTTTTTTTTTTACGAAGCTTGCGCGCTCTACACTAGCGAGAGAATGTGTGTTAAGAGACCACGTCAAGTAGTGCATAAATCACAGTCACTCACTCTCTGAAGAAAATTAAAAAAATAAGTAGTTCAATAACTTCTTGAAAATCGTAATTTGCAATAATGCCGCTCGGTTTGATCCGTAAAAGTTACTAGGAACTTGAATTTAATTTAGTATAATTTTAGTCTGATGCATTTATTCGTAATTTTTCCAGATGAGTTTCGCAGTGAAAAAGTTCTTTTAAGGCAATGTTTCGGTCAGCCTGAAGATCGTTTTCTATTTCTCGACGTAGCCTCTTTTTCCTACAGCAGCAACAATTCTCTCGCTTGATACATTGTACAAGACAGATACAGTTTCGCTGACATCGGGCCGCGCGTGACCGTGTTCGCAAAAGCGAATAAAGCTGTGAGCCGCCGGCACGCGGCATGGACTTACGCTCCTTCACCGGTTCACTGGTTGGTTCCACCAGGGATGAGGGAGTCGCTTGTAGGCCAGCAGTGGGAGGCGGGGGTGAAATAAATTCACGCAAGTTCGTTGAAGCTAGTACTATAGCATAGTATATTCCCGTTGTACGGGCATCCACGTGATAAATGCGCGTTTGCTCGTGACATCCTTAATGCTTGCGGGGCGCAGGGCACCACCTAACAAAGTCAGTCGACGTCAGCTGGAATTCACTGTTCGCTATCTCTCCCTTCTGTACCCTCGCAATTATCTACGCGTTATCACGAATCTGTTCATTCTTTTTTTTGGCAATTTAATTGCATTCAAATTCTAGTGCGAAATATATCAAATATTTGAAGTTTTGAATTTGATACACAAATCATGTAAAACCCGTTTTGTCTATTTACGTTAAAATATTAGACTTTAACAAAAAATGTACGTATCTCAAAACAAGATTAAAATATTCAAAAAATCAAAGTTAGTGAAGGTTCTATACGTTTTCATCGATTTTTAATAATAATAATGTCAATGTGTTGTTAATTCCTACATTTTTAGATAAGAATTTACGGCAAGTACAGACAAAGCAATTTGTATCACATAACATTTCCGGGTCGACTCTTGAAAGATTGCCAAAGAAGGTCCCAAAGAACTTCGCGCTTTTCCGTTCTTGTAAATTATCATCCACAAAACTTCCTCTATAGAAAAGCCAAAAACGATACGTACTTCTCACAAAGGAGACAACTTTTCCGGGCCAGGAGCCAAAAGAACGAGAAAGAATCACCTTGGTTTTGGCTTATATATTTTTTAATTGCTCGTTTTTTTCGACTTTAATACTATTATTTCGAAATTGCAAAACTATTTAGATATTTAGATCTATAATTTTACACGTTTTCACTAGAGTTTAGAACGATACCACGAACAAAAGGAAATCTGCTTGAATCAATCATGGTACGATACAAAACATTATTCTTTCATAATTGTACATTCTGAACTCGGAAACTAATCATCTTTTATAACGCGTTTTCGGTCACAATTACCAATAATAGAAAATGGTTTTGACTCGATAAGTATTTATATTTTTCTTTTATCGTGAAATACCCAAATTCTAATCCAGTGAAACTTTTGGTTGGGAATGCATGTGTAGTAAGATTTTAATCGACATTCACTGTTTTTCAAAAGGAGCATGCGATGAAGCAAGAAAGGCACACCGCAAATCACCATTAGACAGCTTTCAAGGAATTACTGGAAAACAAAGATGAAACATTGAAACGAAAAGCCGAAGAAGAGCTCAAATACAATGCTCCAGTCAAGAAATCCACATTTATTGAAGTTCAATTGAACTCTGAAACACTTCAGCAAGGCTGTTTGGACATGGTCACTGTGAGCGAGCGACGATTTTCTATCGTCGCTGATACGGGATTCCGAAGAAAATTGACCCGATATTAGCTGCTCTCGAAGGTAACCAAGCCATCAAACCCCATAACATTTCTGACCTCGTTAAGGAAAAAGCAATTGTGGAACGACAACATATATCCGAAGAAACAGCAGGTAAACTGGTGTCCATAAAAGCAAATTGTGGTTCGAGACATCTCGCTCGATTCTAGAAATAAACGTCCAATTTGTTAAAAACAAGAAAGTTCAGATTCGAAATCTAGCCATGAAAGAACTATTCATATGTCATACTAGGACGATTCAATCGCTCTGAGAAGGATATTTTTACGCTTACAATCGATAATGCTGCGAATATGGTGAAAATGCCAAAACTAATGGTCGCGGATGTTAACCATTCGGATGATGAACAATAATTTCTTAATTATTAAGGAGGGAACGAAAGGTTGTCTGAGATTGGCCCAATGTGCTTTCAGTACTTGAGCCAACATTGAGCCCCAGTGTTTTGCCACGATACATTTTTACACATCTAGTACCGCCACGATTCTCAGGCATCCGTCAAAAATGTTATTTAACTCAATATATTTTCCTGAATCAGACTCAACACTGTTTGCCAGTACCAAAACTGGACTATTTAACGGAATATATATGCGGCTCAATATCGGGCTAATATCGACGTAAAATGTGAGACCCGTTCGATCATCCCAATATTGTTTCGACAAAGATTTTGATTGGGGCGAGCGCTGGCACCGTAGAGATAGTGTTACGTCTCACGTAACTACAAGTATATATACTGCCATTAAGGAATATTGCTGTCAACACAGACGAGAGCCCCTCATCAATTTCGCACACTACTAGCAAACGTTCCCAGCAATACAAGTAAGGGTCTCTCACCGGACCACATATTGAACTATAGAGTGTAAAACGCGTCGCGAACCATTCAACTAAGACCCGCGGCTAATGAAATGTATTTCGAATTTATATAAACATTTATGACACTTATTTTCCCATATATCTCGCACCATGAATCTGGACCCTAATTCTCGAGTATTCCTACTTTATCTAAAAAACATTCGGGCGACATTAGTGTATAAGCAGCGTACAAATACATAAATTCAGCTATTTTTCACACGACCGTCTTGCTGCTACGAGAGCGCGCAAAGCTCTTCAACAAAACTCTGTACCTTAGCCGTGCGAGGCTAAGACTTCGGAAACGTTTGTAAGAAATTGTACTCCAAGCAACCAACAGCATCGAAATAAAGTTCAATCATTTTGAGTACGTACCGTTTCACGAACTAATCATGTAAGAGGCCCATAAATAAAGAGAATTGATGATTTATTCTGAGAAAACATTTATTCAAAGTCTCTGATTATATGCAGGAGTAACGTGTACATAGTACGCTGTCCACGGTAGAACTAATCAAATTCGCGAATCATCAGTGATATGTCGAATTATTATGCGGCGTGCTACGCTCGCACCTACGCCTAACGGCAAAGTAGTACCTATTATAGGAACAAATGAGAGCATCTATCGGTGGTAGTATAATAATATTTTCTTGTGCCTCACAGTTTGGCCAGTCCTGACACTAGTCCGCTTCGGACTATACTTCTGTAAAAATAACAAGCAACCCGGCGCCTCCTGCGGGGCGCCGGGTTGCTTGGTAGTGTCTCACTCACACTATCTCGCTCCAAGAAAATATTGTGAACACATATCAATAAACTCTAATTACTATTCTACACTTTGTGTGTTGAGTATGCTTTTCGTATATAATAATTTTCATAGTAAGTTCGAAGAATGTTGATTGTCCGTTTGCATACTAATCGAAAACGCTTTGTTTTCATAACATTTTTTCCCTCAGAACAGATTTAGTAATCTTTTCTTTCAAGACATGTTAAAAAATGTCTAAAAATGGCATGCTGGTCCTAGAATGCGGCATGTATGATGCTAGAATAGTCTTAGTTCAGAAAAATTAGACATTCCTAAAAATCTGAAAATTTTTTAAAAAATCCGTGTTCACATAAATAATCGTTTGACCAATCGCTTGTAGTAAATTAATTTTTTTTTCTATTTTTTCATAATTTTTTTAAATCAAAAAAGCTTAAAAACTATAAGAAGAAAAATTTTGCCCACTTTGGCTTGTAACGTGATAAAATTCCGCTCATCTCCGATTCTTAGTGAGACGACAACAACCGGCAAATCCATACCGTTTCGATATACAATTAGGACATAATTTTAGTTCTTTTTATTTCTTTATTATTTATGTACGCCGAGCGATGAGAGTTTTCTGCATCGATATTAACTACGTGAATATGGAAAATCCCGCTACGCTACGACAAAGAGGAATAGTCGATCTCGAGGCGCATTTCTGCGCTAACATTAATCTTCTCTCCCGAATGTGCAACTGAAAGAAGGAAGGGCAACATTCCGAGCAACATCGTCGCATGAAATAACGCATTATCAACTGTCGTTCTCCTGCTGCGCTGCAATTATCGAGCGCGCACAGATTTTCGAGTTCGCGCGCCAGTGCGACAAATATTAAATCGCTAATCGTGGTTGCGAGTAGTTGCGAGAGTCAGAGTTGGCCGCCTGATTGTTCCTTGCCCAATTTATGTAAGAGTAGGGATGAGAGGGCTCGTGCTTCCGTGATCGGCACATCTCTAGGCTGTTCTCGTCTGATCGTCGTCCCGCTAGAATCGATAGCATCGAGGGTAACCAGAGAGGGAGTCGAGGAAAATTCGCGCGTCTTCGGCATCAAGGTGAGCCCTTGTCGTTCGGCAATTAGAGTCTTTTCATTCGTTGTTGTAAAATAGTAGTCAAATTGATCGGTGGTGACAACGGCCTTGCGCGTGGAAGAAGTTGGCGATTCTCAATTTGATCGTTGTTAGTGAGTCTCGCGTAACTTACGGTGAGTCGTTGTCCCGCAGATGTTAATCTGTTAAAATAGTTTGTTGGATTTGCCGGAAGTTAGTATCGGAGGGTTCAGTAATTTTTAGTGTTTGTTGTTTTGTGCGCGGGAACGATTTGTGTGTTTTCTTGTTTGAGAGTGATTCGCGTTATGTTTTGACACTGGTGAACTGAGTAGCTGGTTTTCCCGTTTGAGAGATTGATTATCGCGAATAAGTGTCATTATTTAATTACTGTTCGAGAGTGAGTTCGTTCCCGCTGCACCGTGCGTGTGTGTGCGTGTGAGAGAGAGATACGGGTAGATCGCGTCGTTTGGAAAAGTGAGGTGTTGAAACGCGTGATCTATTTTCTTGAATTCTATATGTTATATTTTTAAATCGGAAATAACCCGGTATCGTCCCACGTCGTTTTGGACCTTGTGGATTTGGTGGGCAACCGGCGAAATATCCGATCGCGGGTGAAGGCTCGAGATCATCCCGTGTATAGAGTCTTAGCGTTGTTTTAAGTAAATCGATCGGGGCGGATTATAGATTGTTCGAAACCGTCCCGCAGTCAATCTTAGTCTTGTTAGGTTGTCGTTAATTCCCGTTCTCTCGTATGTTACGTGTGCGTGTGCGTGTGTTGGCCGATCGAGGTCTTTAATGTTCCGGAAAATTGATGGAAATATTTACGGGACTTTCTAGTCATTTGACTTTAATTAATTCTGAATAAATAGCTATTTTGTGATTCCCGTAATTAAAAACTTGAAACTTATTCTCATTGGTCTGCCCGAGTTCCTGACATAGAATCCCGCCACTCTACATTTCTTGACGGCTGCGGCTAGTCCGGCAAAGCAGCTTGGTCCCTGAACACCGCGAGTTTTTCCCGGCGCGTAAGCGCCTGGCGCCCATTAAAAATAAAGGGGAAAGCTCGGGATTTTAGCTTTGTAGTGCGTTTGGCATTTTTGGGGAAATTTACACTACATAAGCTAGAAAATTTTGGTATTCAACAAAGTATTTTTTAAAAAAATTTCAGATTTTTTAATTAGGGCATTCGATATGTCACTTTAAAAAAATATTTAAAAAAAATTGCGTACAAAAAATTAAAAAAAATAAAGTCTGGTGCATTTGAGGGTCTAACTACAAAAAGATTCGAACCAAATCAGGGAGGTCGAGGGTCAGACCCAGGTCGAATCGGGATGGAATGATGCCCCATATACAATCACTATTTTACCACTTTTCATATCAAAGATTTACTGGCATGCAAATGTCGAGACTGCGAAAGTCCAAAAGAACCACTGCAACTGAGTGAATATAACCACAGAATTTATTTTAAAAATATATAACACTTTATTTCAGTTTCTAATTAATATTTCAAAATCATCAAAAATCTCGACTGACATTTCAATTGCTTCTGCTCATTAAATACTTCGCTCGTCACATCATAGCTGATTGGCTTTTATTGCATCATGAAAACGGGACCTTATATAGACGGTCACTTTTGTAAGTGACCGTAAAGCAACCGAAAAATGACGGTCGCTCGGGTCTGCTAGGTAAATAAATCAATGGTCTAAAGTGTCAAGTGCATAACAAGTGAAAACAAATTTGTTAAGTCTATTGCTAAAGAACTCAACTGTCCAGATATGCCCTATCTGGACAGTTGAGTTCTTATTATTGTTCTAAAAGACTACACTCATGTTTCTAAAAATGGTATTGTTAGTGCGGTTGAGTGAAATACATACGACAAATTGGTTTTTGACAGCTATACATGTAGAAATGAAAACATGAACAGTAGTTAATACATTAACGAGTGCCAGTGAAACCTAACAAAGAAACAGGGTTAATTTCAGAATATACATATTGAAGATTAAGTTTTAATAATAAGTTATATGTTGCGAATGGATATGCTTTATGATTTTTATGTATAGGTTATGTTCAGTCATATTCCATTCATTGTATATTGATTATCAACTTTCATTGTAATTAAAGTGTACAAATACACTGAATAAATGGAACAATAAAAAAACACGCAGGAAATAATGACTACATTATTTTATGGTGTATAATACAAAAGGTTGCAATGATTTTTCATAGAAAAAAGTATTTATATTATCATTAGTGTTAAATTTATTCAAACCATATATCTAAATTTTATGGTGGTAGGTAATCACCAATCTAATATTTAAAAAAAAAACTAAAAAAGATACATCTGCATTAAGATAAATCAGGAGTACACTACAAATTTGAGCATAATCCTTCCGCTCACTGCAAAGATTTTGACAGGTACACTATTTTCACCTGAATAGTGCCATTTTTTAAAGGGAAATTCCTATATTAATAAATATAAAAATTCTTATAATTCATGGGCATACTACTCAATATGCTAGATTAAGAAATGCTGAAAATTTCATCTTGTTCGGTTTCTTCAATCCAGAGCCCCTGATTGATACGGACGTCCGGGTAACACAAAATCATCTCAAAACATAAAAAAATACTAAACAATAAATTTCATGTATTCTGTTACACCAAGAATATGTATTTCATTTTGTTTAAGAGATCTGCTGTAAAAAAATAGATTGATTTATATTACACCAACATTTTCCATAAAAAGGTAAAACAGGCATGTGGAGACCAAATGCAATAGGCACTTCGGTGCGTTTGTTTAAAACGTGGATGCCTAAAAACCACTTCATAACTATAATAACATTTCAAAATCTTAAATGTAGCGTTTCAAAGTCTTATCATTGAAGAGTTTTTTTTCAATTTCAACACTAACATTTTTTCAGGCTTAAATTCTAGTACTTGTCACTTTACTGGCGTCAACTCTAGCTCTTTTTCTTTTTCTTTACAAGCACGATTGTCGAAACAAACTCCGAGCTTGGTTTATTTTCCTCATCCACGTTGTTGACTTCACTGTTGTTACGCTGAGGGCATTCTCTGGCAATGTGGCCTGGCTCGTGGCAATGGAAACAAGCACCTTTATCATGCAACTGAGGGCAATTAGACCTCAGATGCCCTTCGTCGTTGCAATGGTAACACTTCTTCGGACCTTGAGGATCAGCAGTGCTCTTGTCAGTTGTTTCTGGTGATTTTCCCTCCGCTGTTACGTTCAAATAAAATGTCCTACGTTGTCTTATACCAGCACAAAAAGAAATGTTCTCAAATGCATCAATAAGAGATTCTTTTGAGTCAAAACTTTGCAGGCGGGCTTGGTTTTGAAGTTGAGAGTCGGGGATTCCTTCGATTACATAATCAACAATTTCGTCCTCAGCTATTGGGACGCGATTGGCTAGTATTACCTTCTTGTGATAGTACTAACTAAAAGGTCCATGTGGGCGCCATTGTCTTCCTTCAAAACATTTACGCATTTGTAACTTGTTCGGACTACGATCGAACATTTGTTTCATTTGTTCAATTAGCTGCTCTAGTCTCAACTGAATATGTTCTGGTTTTGAGAGAAACCACTTAAGGGCTTTACCCTTCAACTTCATACTCGGCAAAATCCTTGCTGTAATCTCGTCAAGCTTATACGTCTGTCGAAGGAGTCTTAGCTGTTGTTCCCATCGCCAAAACGTGTCAGCAGTCCCGTCGAATTCGCTCAACAAATCACCAAGCGCTTTAATGCTGATTTTTTATCTGTCGTCCTCGCCCAAACCTTGTTGGGCAACTGGTTGCCTACCAGCTTCATTAACAACTTGTGGTAGAGGATCAATTGGCAACTTCGGTACTCCATTATCCAGCGGTGGATCAGCATTCAGTGCTGCATCTACAATATGTGCTTGTTGCACTCGTGCTTGAACTGGCGCACGCAATATTTCATTTTCTCGTCGAAGTAAACTTAACTCCTTTTGTAGCAATTCTCGCTCGTGGTGTAAAATATTAATGTCTCGTCGAGCGACATCCTCTTGGGCAGAAAAAATCCCAGCGTTTTGAACAGGCAATGCGGCGGCTTCACCATCACCGGCTCGTTCCCCGTGTCTGTTGCCATCGATTCTTAACCAATGACCCTGTGGATCGGCGTTTGGTAATCGAAGAATCAATTCATTCTTCGTACCGCTTACAGGCAATTGTTGTTGTTGGAGAATCACCTTTAGCTCAGCAACCGTAAAGTCCGTCAGTTCCTTCATTGTCACACACTATATAAAAACGGTAATTAAAACTATTCCACTCAATTCTTGACGCGTGAAAAGTCGTGTTGTATTCTATCAATTGTCCTGAGAATATACACACACACATTGAAGATTTTACAAACTTCCACGTACACAAAGGCCAGAGTCTGAAACACAAGTCGAAATAGTCGTCGAGTCACTGTATAATTCGTTGTATATCGAGGCTCTTTTTTTTAAGTGTTTATATCCTTGCCATCCCGTTGAAACTGAAACACGCGTAATCACGGTAAAAGGTGTATAAGTCAACCCGGAAACACGGGCACAGTGCCACCTCGATTTCAATCGAGGATCACGTGATTTTCGCTGTCTTTTCGGTTCAAGTCTTTACGTAACGATCCACACTATAACCGCCATTTTGTTTTCACTCGATGACTTAGCTTAAATCCATTCCAATCCGCATCGATTTTACGAGTTTCTTAACAAACTAATCGATCGGCATCGATTTTATAACGACACAACCGCATGCTCTATTAACACTAGTCTCATGTATATACTACCGCGTGTTCGACTAACACCGGCTTTGCAACAGACTACCGCGTGTTTCATGAACCCGGCCGTGCGATCTGTCTTTATTCATTTCAGAAATTTCAGCACACGCGTTCATTCCTCCGATAAATGCGGTTTTCTGTCACAAAAAATAAATACGAAAATAACGAAACTGTTAATTATTCGATTTCCGATATATCTTTGTAATTCGTTACACGCGTGAAATCAACGGACATCGAGATCATGGACGCCATGTCTTGATTTCCCGAAATGCGAGTCTTTAAACGATATTCAACTTAAACACGTTAAAACCGACACTGTCTCGAGTTCAACCCCACACTTAGATTGTAAAAGGCCCATAAATAAAGAGAATTGATGATTTATTCTGAGAAAACATTTATTCAAACTCTCTGATTATATGCAGGAGCAACGTGTACATAGTACGCTGTCCACGGTAGAACTACTCAAATTCGCGAATCATCAGCGATATGTCGAATTATTACGCGCCGTACTACGCTCGCACCTACGCCTAACGGCAAAGTAGTACCTATTATAGGTACAAATGAGAGCAACTATCGGTGGTAGTATAATAATATTTTCTTGTACCTCACAATCATTTACTCTGTACGCTGGTCAACTTTGACTCACTCTATCATTGAGTCTCCGTCGCATTCGTAAGCCTACGTTAGTACATGGCGAAGTCTCTGTCCCTGATGTAAAGGGCCAATGCCTTGACTCGAAAGAGAGACTGCCGTTACGATTTCCTATCGTGTAACTCTGGAGAGTTTGCCACCCGGACGTAACAATAGGTTGGTACAATAAGTACTGGTATGAATTTTGGCCACAAAACGGGCGTGCCGGCAGCTTTGGCAAAGTTACGGAAATTTTTACATTGCCTACATAGGTTTTCTACATAGGTTTTTTAGGTTCTGTTAGGTTCATAAACAAGGTTTGGCATTCAGTTTAACAAGTTTCGGCTCCGTCTACCAGAGGGACATGCGTGACATCGTCGATTTTTTTTTTTTTTAGGTAATTTGTCGTAGATAATTTTTATTCATATTTTGCCGTCAATATTGTGTCGTTAGATACTTAGTTAGAATACCGTCATATGTAAACCCAACGGATTTGTACTTGCTTTTTGTAACTTCGTCCTAATTCAAGCAATTAGGAGTAATTTTCACCCAAATATGGGGGGTGGGGACCAACTGAGCACCTCTCAAGTCGGCACGAGAACAATTTTGCACAAAAACTGTACTTCAAACAACTGTACACGCAGACAGCTCTACACTAACAAACTCCAAACCGAAAACTTACCACGCGCAACTGTGCACGAAGATCGGTGATAGAGAAAATGTATGAACCGTTGAACTGTACACGCGGGCAACTGTACACAAAAAAGTGAACACGGAAAACTGCACACCATACAGCTCTACACGGCGCCAAGTCTATACAAAAGGTTTACACGGAGCGACTGCACGCGAAGTCTGTTCTACACCTTAAAACTCAACACCGACAACTTTACACCGCACAATTATCATATGTCGACTCAAAAAACTCGACACGCCGAAAAGTCAACACTGAAAAGTCAATACGCCGAAAAGTCGGCATCAAAGACTCGACACGACGAAATAAAATGTCGGCACGCCGAAAAGTCGACATCAAAGACTCTTTTTTTTTTTTATGTTGCATTTCCCCCCGTCTGCAGGCATTACGCCTATTGCAGGGTCGGCCCGGATCAGTAGCCAGTCCCCCCTGGGGGTCTAGTCCGGATCAGTAACCAGGCCCCCATGCGGCCGCATCCGACTTCCCCCTCTATATCGCATTTGCCATAGCATTTCTGCTATGGGCATAGGGAAACTGCGAAAAACCTATGCCGATATAGCCGATCTCGAGTTCGCCTCCCGGCACCAGAGCTACGTCACGTTTCGTCGAGAACATAAACACAGACTACAGCTATATACATGTGACCCCCACAGGTAGAAATACCTGTGTGGGTCTCATGTATATATCTGGAGCTTCATCGCGCCCGTATTTATATTTTCGACGAAAATCGACGGCACCGGCAATCGAACCCACGACCTACCAATGCTCTGGACTAGAGGCCAGTACACTGACCACTAGACCATCGCATCGGTTGACATCAAAGATTCGACACGCTGAAAATTCGACGCCGAAGAGTCGACACCGAAAACCCGACACGCCGAAAAGTCGGCACCGAAAACTCGACACGCCGAAAACTTGGCACGCCGAAAAGTCGATGCTGAAAAGTCGGCACCGAAAAACTTAACACGCCGAAAGTCGGGACCTTTGGTCGATTTTGGGGAATTTTAAGACTCCATCCGATGTCATTTATTTCGTTCGTTCTTAACTCGTGTGATTGGCAGTACGAGCCGAAGGCGAGAAGGCGACCTCGGCTTCGCCTCTGCCGACAATTACATGTGATCTGAGGCTTTGTTATTTACTGCCCGAGGAGTGTATACGATATTTCTCATCGACGGAGCTGAAAACCGGGAACTTCGTTCCGCTGCGCGGAACGAAAGTTGTCGCTTTCGGCCCGGAGGTGAGAAAAAAGTTTGGCGCACAAGTATGATTATGTACTAATTTATTGTTTCAGGGGATATCTTAATAGTTCATAGTGAAAAAACCACAAAATTAAAAAAAAAGGAGTGTTTTTCTGGATTTTGCGTGAAAAATATCACGTTAAAAAAAACTAATAATGAATTCGTTGTCTTCGGGTAAAAATACATGGAAATAGTGGGTTCAAAAAAAACAAAAAATAAAAAATGTTTTCGTACTTTTTGCAAAATTGGCGATTTAACTAAAACTGAAGGTAACTTTTTTTTTAGACCGATATTGGATTTTCTGCTTTCGTTCGTAAGAAAACGCAAGAACGAAGAGAATACAACAACACTGTTAGAAAAGATTGGAAGTTTTTATTCATAAACTCGTCATTGAAATTTAATATACAATTGTGGTATAAAATCCATGTACTTTTCCTGTAAAATTAAAGCAAATTATTAAAATCAAAGTACTTTTACTGTAAAATTAAAGTAAATTATTAAATGTGCTGCACCATACCTCAATGTTACATTAAACTTGTATACTAAATTTAATATACTAGTTTATGCATAAAAACTTCCAGTAAAAGTACACTAAATTTCAAGTAGATTTTTTTTATAGTGAAGGTAAGTGTCGATATTTCAATTTCTGAATTTTTAATAGATTTAAAAAAAGGATAAAAATCGTATCCGAAAGCCGCGCGCTTCTCGCCCTTCGTCCAGGATCCCTTGACCTCTAGGCTCTTGCTGTTGATGCTGGAAGGTTATATACAAAGGATTCAGGAGCTTGTTTAGTGTTAATAATCATCAATTTTCAAGTATGGTATAAAAGAATTTTATTTCACAGTATACGAAGTAAATGGTTATTGATATGTCAATAGTTCGAAATGATTGGAAAGCGCCCAGGCAATCGTTATGTCAATTCTGTTATTCCGCACAATAGTTACATTTTCTCTTACTTCTGACGCATGTATTGCAGCGAAATCTTAGATCAAATGGTTCAAAGCTGCAATGTACTGCAATTTACGGCCAGACGAACGAATGCCAAACTATTTTTTTCATAATATTTTCCAGTCGTACAATAATACAACGACGCATTTACATCAAACACTAAAGATCGATTTTGAATAATAATAATTCCAAAATGTTATTAACAAATTGTTGAATAAAAAAATTGTTGAACAAATCACCCGACAACATAACTTTTTTTTCGAATGAAAATGATTTGTCAATTTTTCCGAATACATATGATGTTTTTTTGTATAGATTTTTTTTTAAATTTCATTTTCATTCGAAAAAACGTTAGGTTATCGGGTGATTTGTTCAACAATTTTAATGCTTGAGAAATATATGCGAAACTTCGTTAAGGATGTATTGCGAGACTGTACCCCTATAATACATCCTTAACGAAGTTTCGAATATATTTCTCAACCATTAAATTTATTCTTTTGCTCGCAGATTTCACACACCACACCTTTAGTACGTTTAATAGGTGTATATAAATATGAAATTGAACGTATGCCACAAAAAAAGTATATATGTTATATACATGATATATATTTGGTATGTATATTATGTATATATTACTGGATATTCACTATATATTGCAGATACATTAAATATCTATACAAAACATATAACATATATATATATATTTTATGTATAAAAAGCGGCAATAACGATACATACATACATATAACTAAAATACATATTTTATACATCACATTTTATATACGAAATATATTTAGTAGATATATTTTCGATATATAAATTTCCATGCGGGCAGCGCATGCGTCAGGCGCGTTGCAGCAACATGCGCGCCGGGAGCTTAGACGCGGCAGCGACAAGCGATTTAAAAAACAAAAGAAATTTGATGATCACTCATTTTGTATAAAATCAGTCGCGTTGCGATACTTGGACAGCAAGGACCGACCCGTCACATTGTGATTAAAGTGACAAACGTGAAGGACGAGGACGAGTGAGGAAGGCAGGATTTGCCAGGAAAACGACCACGGACGTACGCGGAGCGGTAAGTACATGTGTTTATTTTAATTATCCGCACGCACCAAAGAATTATTTCGATGGTTTCGGTCGGGCGTATGTGGGATCGAAGTGATCCAGGTCTGGGCCACAGAATTTTGCCGAAAAATGGTTTTACCGAATCGTCGTTTTTCCGAAAACCAAATCGCTAAACGTCATTTGTCCGAATCGCGATTGCGCCGAATCATTTTGCGACAAATCAACGATTCATCTAAATGACTTTTCGGCAAAATTCTGTGGCCCCACCCTCAGTAACAGACCGGGTGGCTCCGATTCGACCGATGCCCGACCGAACATTGATCGATTGCTCGATGGTTTTTTCGTAGAGCTAATTTTCGGCCGATAATTGTTCGGACACGAAATTCGGGATTCCTCTCTTCATTCCAGAATTGTAAATCCCCATTAATTCATGAGATATAGTTTACAGTACAATTTGTTTTGTAATTATGATTTCATAATAATAATATGTAGTGATTATAAAATAGAGCGTAAACATTTGAATAGCTGTAAAAAATACTAATTTTCGCTTTAATATTGCAAGAAATAGTGGAAAAAATGGAAGAAATAAGTCATGTACTACATATTTTTTTCCATTTTTTCAAAAGAATTACCGTGAATTTTTATTGAAAACAAGGATGCAAAGTAGAACCTTGCACATTGTTTCCTCATTATTTTTCGCTTTTTACAAAGCTACCTCTATGAGGAAGTATGGTATTCCATTTTGGCTTCCTCATACAGGAAGCTTTGTAAAAGGCGAAAAATAATGAGGAAGCAATGTGCAAGGTTCTACTTTGCATCCTTGTTTTAATTATATAAATAAACATGTTGTGAATTCCCGTTTTCTATTTCGTTATTCCGTTATTTCGTTATTATTAGAGCGTTTCGGAAAGTAAATGTGATAACGGATATTTTCAAAAATAATTCAACATTCCATAAAATCAAAAATTTCATACCGTTCGTCACTAAATTATACACATATAATGGCTGAATATTGTTTCATTTATATACAAAATTTGAGCTCGCTATCTCAAGTTTTGCAAAAGTTACAATAGAGCGATAATGTCAATTTTTAAAAAAATTCAAAATTCCATAAAATCTGAACCATTTTGCCGATTCGACCCAAATTCAATACCAAACATTGAGTGCACCTGCTTTTATAACCAATTATTTAGCAAATTAGACTAAATTTTACGAAAGTTAGAGCGACCACCTCCTTTTTTCAAAAAATTCAAAACGGCATAAAATCGAAATTTTCGGACGGATTTTGTCGAAAATTGCTACAGTTGAAGAGGGTCTGCTGCTACTTGTGTACCAAATTTGAGCGCGATATACAAAACAGTTTTTGAGTTATCGGCGGTCGAATTTTCGGAGTTGTATACATACACACACACATACATACATACATACGGACATTTTTTCTAGATCACTTTTTTGGACGTTTTGGACTATTCTAAGTGTCCTGATATAAAAATCTCGAAAAAAAATTTTTTCATGAAAACATAGCTTCCTCTATGAGTAAGCAATAATAATTTTTGCAGTTATTCCAAAGTTTAATCATCGTATTACAATCGCTACATGTTATTATTATAAAATCATAATTATAGAGCTGATCGTATCATCATTATTTCTATAAGTTTTAGGCATTTACAATTCTGCTTCGTTCACAGCCGCAAACGGCTCGCCACTTTTTTTTCTATGTTGGTTTTTTAGTTTTTGGCCGTCGAAATCGCGTTTATTTTTTGGTCGCCGAAATGCCGAAGTCTTTTTTACAGCAATTTGCGAATACTCTAATTTTTTTTTTTCTTTTTTTTTCGTCTCGCTAGCATTGTGGGCTCGATGGGCTCTCTCGACCGCCGCTTTTGAGCGGCGAGCGGAAATGTACAACGCTGTCCGTCAAATAACCTGTATAAATAAAGAATTTCTTTAAATTTTTTCCCCAAAATTTTAATTGTTATTAAGGGATAATCTCAGTGTAAATTTTTTTAAGAATCGATTTTTTTTGTTGCATTTTCGGACAGAATACAGTGGTATACACATTCTCTGCAAGTTTCAAGTCGATATTCGAGTTATTTCGGTCACCACAACCTTTCTTAGAGACAGGGGTCGTAGTGTCTACCAGAGTTGGGCAAAATTGTAATGGAAAATTACAAAATACAAATTACTGGAAGTAATTGTATTTAATTTGAAATCCAATACGATTACAAAATGTAATTGTATTTAATTTGAAATCCAATACAATTACAAAATGTAATTGTATTTATTTTGAAATCCAATACAATTACAAAATGTAATTGTAATTGTAATTAATTTGAAATCCAATACAATTACAAAATGTAATTGTAATCGTAATTAATTTAAAATTCAATACAATTACTGGAAGTTTACCCACTGATTTTTTTAAGAGTGACTAGAGTTAAGCAGACACGGGCGCTTCAGCGTGTATATGAGAGAAGGATGTCTGTGAACTTGGCATCTCAAATGTTAGCATCTCAATAAAAACCTTTATATTTACTTGCATCCAGCATAGTTCTATAGTTCCTGACAAGTTTTGACAATAGTTCTATTGATTTAACCTTAAAAACGCGATTTAAAGGTTTGAGATGCCAACTTCACAAACGAAACCTCAGCATCTCATCAAATTTTGAATATTTCAGTATCAATAAGTTGTATCCTGCATAGTTCTATAGTCCCCGATGGGTTTTAACAATAGTTCTGGTGAATTTTACTTAAAACAGCGATTTAATGATATGCGATGCCAACTTCACGAAATACATCTTAGCATCTCATCGAATTTAGAACATTTGTCTACGGAAAAGATTAAACCAGCATAGTTCTATATCCCCCGATAGTGTTTAATAATAGTTCTATTGATATTTAATTAAAATTACGGTCGAACGTATAACGTGACAGCTTCGCACATGGAATACGTTCGTATTTCACTTGCAACAACTACTGACGCCTCACATCATCTCATGTCACCTCAAAAGGAGTTCTGACCTCCAAGCATTTCCAAAAAAATTCTGAGGTGTCTAGGCATTTACAAAAAAATCAAAATTGTTCATCGCCGAACCAGTTGAACAATAGTGAGATGCTGATACCAAAAGACGAGTTCTCATCTTTTTTGTCGCTTCATATGATAGTTATAGACTTTCTTCATATACTTGGAAAAAGTTCTGGCATCTAGGCATTTCCAAAAAAAATAATAAAAATTGTTGATCATCATCCCAGTTGAAAAATAGTGAGATGCTGATACTAAGAGACGAGTTCTCGTCTTTTTTGTCTCTTCAAATGATGGTTCTAGTCTTTCTACATATCCTTTGAAAGAGTTCCGGTGTCTAGGCATTTCCAAAAAAATAATAAAAATTGTTGATCGTCATCCGAGTTGAAAAATAGTGAGATGCTGATACTAGGAGACGAGTTCTCGTCTATTTTGTCGCTTCAAATGATGGTTCTAGTCTTTCTACATAGCCTTTGAAAGAGTTCTGGTGTCTAGGCATTTAAAAAAAAATAATAAAAATTGTTAATCATCATGCCAGTTGAACAACAGTGAGATGCTGATACTAAAAGACGAGTTCTCATCTTTTTTGTCGCTTCAAATGATAGTTCTAGTCTTTCTACATATCCTTGGAAAGAGTTCTAGTGTCTAGGCATTTCCAAAAAAATAATAAAAATAGTTGATCGTCATACCAGTTGGACAATACTGAGATGCTGATCCTAAAAGACGAGTTCTCATCTTTATTGTCGCTTCAAATGATAGTTCTAGTCTTTCTGCATATACTTGGAAAGAGTTCTGGCCTCTACATATATATAAAAAAATAATAAAAATTGTTAATCATCATGCCAGTAGAACAACAGTGAGATGCTGATACTAAAAGACGAGTTCTCATCTTTTTTGTCGCTTCAAATGATAGTTCTAGTCTTTCTACATATCCTTGGAAAGAGTTCTGGTGTCTAGGCATTTCCAAAAAAATAATAAAAATTGTTGATCGTCATACCAGTTGGACAATACTGAGATGCTGATCCTAAAAGACGTGTTCTCATCTTTATTGTCGCTTCAAATGATAGTTCTAGTCTTTCTGCATATACTTGGAAAGAGTTCTGGCCTCTACATATATATAAAGAAATAATAAAAATTGTTAATCATCATCCCAGTTGAACAACAGTGAGATGCTGATACTAAGAGACGAGTTCTCGGCTTTTTTGTCCCTTCAAATGATGGTTCTAGTCTTTCTACATATCCTTTGAAAGAGTTTTGGTGTCTAGGCATTTCCAAAAAAATAATAAAAATTGTTGATCGTCATCCCAGTTGAACAATAGTGAGATGCTGATACCAAAAGACGAGTTCTCATCTTTTTTGTCGCTTCATATGATAGTTATAGACTTTCTTCATATACTTGGAAAAAGTTCTGGCCTCTAGGCATTTCCAAAAAAATAATAAAAATTGTTGATCATCATCCCAGTTGAAAAATAGTGAGATGCTGATACTAAGAATCTTTCTACATATCCTTGGAAAGAGTTCTGGTGTGTAGGCATTTCCAAAAAAATAATAAAAATTGTTGATCGTCATACCAGTTGGACAATAGTGAGATGCTGATCCTAAACGACGAGTTCTCATCTTTATTGTCACTTCAAATGATAGTTCTAGTCTTTCTGCATATACTTGGAAAGAGTTCTGGCCTCTACATATATATAAAAAAATAATAAAAATTGTTAATCATCATCCCAGTTGAACAACAGTGAGATGCTGATACTAAGAGACGAGTTCTCGGCTTTTTTGTCGCTTCAAATGATGGTTCTAGTCTTTCTACATATCCTTTGAAAGAGTTTTGGTGTCTAGGCATTTCCAAAAAAATAATAAAAATTGTTGATCGTCATCCCAGTTGAACAATAGTGAGATGCTGATACTAGGAGACGAGTTCTCGTCTATTTTGTCGCTTCAAATGATGGTTCTAGTCTTTCTACATAGCCTTTGAAAGAGTTCTGGTGTCTAGGCATTTAAAAAAAAATAATAAAAATTGTTAATCATCATGCCAGTTGAACAACAGTGAGATGCTGATACTAAAAGACGAGTTCTCATCTTTTTTGTCGCTTCAAATGATAGTTCTAGTCTTTCTACATATCCTTGGAAAGAGTTCTAGTGTCTAGGCATTTCCAAAAAAATAATAAAAATAGTTGATCGTCATACCAGTTGGACAATACTGAGATGCTGATCCTAAAAGACGAGTTCTCATCTTTATTGTCGCTTCAAATGATAGTTCTAGTCTTTCTGCATATACTTGGAAAGAGTTCTGGCCTCTACATATATATAAAAAAATAATAAAAATTGTTAATCATCATGCCAGTAGAACAACAGTGAGATGCTGATACTAAAAGACGAGTTCTCATCTTTTTTGTCGCTTCAAATGATAGTTCTAGTCTTTCTACATATCCTTGGAAAGAGTTCTGGTGTCTAGGCATTTCCAAAAAAATAATAAAAATTGTTGATCGTCATACCAGTTGGACAATACTGAGATGCTGATCCTAAAAGACGTGTTCTCATCTTTATTGTCGCTTCAAATGATAGTTCTAGTCTTTCTGCATATACTTGGAAAGAGTTCTGGCCTCTACATATATATAAAGAAATAATAAAAATTGTTAATCATCATCCCAGTTGAACAACAGTGAGATGCTGATACTAAGAGACGAGTTCTCGGCTTTTTTGTCCCTTCAAATGATGGTTCTAGTCTTTCTACATATCCTTTGAAAGAGTTTTGGTGTCTAGGCATTTCCAAAAAAATAATAAAAATTGTTGATCGTCATCCCAGTTGAACAATAGTGAGATGCTGATACCAAAAGACGAGTTCTCATCTTTTTTGTCGCTTCATATGATAGTTATAGACTTTCTTCATATACTTGGAAAAAGTTCTGGCCTCTAGGCATTTCCAAAAAAATAATAAAAATTGTTGATCATCATCCCAGTTGAAAAATAGTGAGATGCTGATACTAAGAATCTTTCTACATATCCTTGGAAAGAGTTCTGGTGTGTAGGCATTTCCAAAAAAATAATAAAAATTGTTGATCGTCATACCAGTTGGACAATAGTGAGATGCTGATCCTAAACGACGAGTTCTCATCTTTATTGTCACTTCAAATGATAGTTCTAGTCTTTCTGCATATACTTGGAAAGAGTTCTGGCCTCTACATATATATAAAAAAATAATAAAAATTGTTAATCATCATCCCAGTTGAACAACAGTGAGATGCTGATACTAAGAGACGAGTTCTCGGCTTTTTTGTCGCTTCAAATGATGGTTCTAGTCTTTCTACATATCCTTTGAAAGAGTTTTGGTGTCTAGGCATTTCCAAAAAAATAATAAAAATTGTTGATCGTCATCCCAGTTGAACAATAGTGAGATGCTGATACCAAAAGACGAGTTCTCATCTTTTTTGTCGCTTCATATGATAGTTATAGACTTTCTTCATATACTTGGAAAAAGTTCTGGCCTCTAGGCATTTCCAAAAAAATAATAAAAATTGTTGATCATCATCCCAGTTGAAAAATAGTGAGATGCTGATACTAAGAATCTTTCTACATATCCTTGGAAAGAGTTCTGGTGTCTAGGCATTTCCAAAAAAATAATAAAAATTGTTGATCGTCATACCAGTTGGACAATAGTGAGATGCTGATCCTAAACGACGAGTTCTCATCTTTATTGTCGCTTCAAATGATAGTTCTAGTCTTTCTGCATATACTTGGAAAGAGTTCTGGCCTCTACATATTTATAAAAAAATAATAAAAATTGTTAATCATCATCCCAGTTGAACAACAGTGAGATGCTGATACTAAGAGACGAGTTCTCGTCTTTTTTGTCGCTTCAAATGATGGTTCTAGTCTTTCTACATATCCTTTGAAAAAGTTCTGGTGTCTAGGCATTTAAAAAAAAATAATAAAAATTGTTAATCATCATGCCAGTTGAACAACAGTGAGATGCTGATACTAAAAGACGAGTTCTCATCTTTTTTGTCGCTTCAAATGATAGTTCTAGTCTTTCTACATATCCTTGGAAAGAGTTCTAGTGTCTAGGCATTTCCAAAAAAATAATAAAAATTGTTGATCGTCATACCAGTTGGACAATACTGAGATGCTGATCCTAAAAGACGAGTTCTCATCTTTATTGTCGCTTCAAATGATAGTTCTAGTCTTTCTGCATATACTTGGAAAGAGTTCTGGCCTCTACATATATATAAAAAAATAATAAAAATTGTTAATCATCATGCCAGTAGAACAACAGTGAGATGCTGATACTAAAAGACGAGTTCTCATCTTTTTTGTCGCTTCAAATGATAGTTCTAGTCTTTCTACATATCCTTGGAAAGAGTTCTGGTGTCTAGGCATTTCCAAAAAAATAATAAAAATTGTTGATCGTCATACCAGTTGGACAATACTGAGATGCTGATCCTAAAAGACGTGTTCTCATCTTTATTGTCGCTTCAAATGATAGTTCTAGTCTTTCTGCATATACTTGGAAAGAGTTCTGGCCTCTACATATATATAAAGAAATAATAAAAATTGTTAATCATCATCCCAGTTGAACAACAGTGAGATGCTGATACTAAGAGACGAGTTCTCGGCTTTTTTGTCCCTTCAAATGATGGTTCTAGTCTTTCTACATATCCTTTGAAAGAGTTCTGGCCTCTAGGCATTTCCAAAAAAATAATAAAAATTGTTGATCATCATCCCAGTTGAAAAATAGTGAGATGCTGATACTAAGAATCTTTCTACATATCCTTGGAAAGAGTTCTGGTGTCTAGGCATTTCCAAAAAAATAATAAAAATTGTTGATCGTCATACCAGTTGGACAATAGTGAGATGCTGATCCTAAACGACGAGTTCTCATCTTTATTGTCGCTTCAAATGATAGTTCTAGTCTTTCTGCATATACTTGGAAAGAGTTCTGGCCTCTACATATTTATAAAAAAATAATAAAAATTGTTAATCATCATCCCAGTTGAACAACAGTGAGATGCTGATACTAAGAGACGAGTTCTCGTCTTTTTTGTCGCTTCAAATGATGGTTCTAGTCTTTCTACATATCCTTTGAAAAAGTTCTGGTGTCTAGGCATTTAAAAAAAAATAATAAAAATTGTTAATCATCATGCCAGTTGAACAACAGTGAGATGCTGATACTAAAAGACGAGTTCTCATCTTTTTTGTCGCTTCAAATGATAGTTCTAGTCTTTCTACATATCCTTGGAAAGAGTTCTAGTGTCTAGGCATTTCCAAAAAAATAATAAAAATTGTTGATCGTCATACCAGTTGGACAATACTGAGATGCTGATCCTAAAAGACGAGTTCTCATCTTTATTGTCGCTTCAAATGATAGTTCTAGTCTTTCTGCATATACTTGGAAAGAGTTCTGGCCTCTACATATATATAAAAAAATAATAAAAATTGTTAATCATCATGCCAGTAGAACAACAGTGAGATGCTGATACTAAAAGACGAGTTCTCATCTTTTTTGTCGCTTCAAATGATAGTTCTAGTCTTTCTACATATCCTTGGAAAGAGTTCTGGTGTCTAGGCATTTCCAAAAAAATAATAAAAATTGTTGATCGTCATACCAGTTGGACAATACTGAGATGCTGATCCTAAAAGACGTGTTCTCATCTTTATTGTCGCTTCAAATGATAGTTCTAGTCTTTCTGCATATACTTGGAAAGAGTTCTGGCCTCTACATATATATAAAGAAATAATAAAAATTGTTAATCATCATCCCAGTTGAACAACAGTGAGATGCTGATACTAAGAGACGAGTTCTCGGCTTTTTTGTCCCTTCAAATGATGGTTCTAGTCTTTCTACATATCCTTTGAAAGAGTTTTGGTGTCTAGGCATTTCCAAAAAAATAATAAAAATTGTTGATCGTCATCCCAGTTGAACAATAGTGAGATGCTGATACCAAAAGACGAGTTCTCATCTTTTTTGTCGCTTCATATGATAGTTATAGACTTTCTTCATATACTTGGAAAAAGTTCTGGCCTCTAGGCATTTCCAAAAAAATAATAAAAATTGTTGATCATCATCCCAGTTGAAAAATAGTGAGATGCTGATACTAAGAATCTTTCTACATATCCTTGGAAAGAGTTCTGGTGTGTAGGCATTTCCAAAAAAATAATAAAAATTGTTGATCGTCATACCAGTTGGACAATAGTGAGATGCTGATCCTAAACGACGAGTTCTCATCTTTATTGTCGCTTCAAATGATAGTTCTAGTCTTTCTGCATATACTTGGAAAGAGTTCTGGCCTCTACATATATATAAAAAAATAATAAAAATTGTTAATCATCATCCCAGTTGAACAACAGTGAGATGCTGATACTAAGAGACGAGTTCTCGGCTTTTTTGTCGCTTCAAATGATGGTTCTAGTCTTTCTACATATCCTTTGAAAGAGTTTTGGTGTCTAGGCATTTCCAAAAAAATAATAAAAATTGTTGATCGTCATCCCAGTTGAACAATAGTGAGATGCTGATACCAAAAGACGAGTTCTCATCTTTTTTGTCGCTTCATATGATAGTTATAGACTTTCTTCATATACTTGGAAAAAGTTCTGGCCTCTAGGCATTTCCAAAAAAATAATAAAAATTGTTGATCATCATCCCAGTTGAAAAATAGTGAGATGCTGATACTAAGAATCTTTCTACATATCCTTGGAAAGAGTTCTGGTGTCTAGGCATTTCCAAAAAAATAATAAAAATTGTTGATCGTCATACCAGTTGGACAATAGTGAGATGCTGATCCTAAACGACGAGTTCTCATCTTTATTGTCGCTTCAAATGATAGTTCTAGTCTTTCTGCATATACTTGGAAAGAGTTCTGGCCTCTACATATTTATAAAAAAATAATAAAAATTGTTAATCATCATCCCAGTTGAACAACAGTGAGATGCTGATACTAAGAGACGAGTTCTCGTCTTTTTTGTCGCTTCAAATGATGGTTCTAGTCTTTCTACATATCCTTTGAAAGAGTTCTGGTGTCTAGGCATTTAAAAAAAAATAATAAAAATTGTTAATCATCATGCCAGTTGAACAACAGTGAGATGCTGATACTAAAAGACGAGTTCTCATCTTTTTTGTCGCTTCAAATGATAGTTCTAGTCTTTCTACATATCCTTGGAAAGAGTTCTAGTGTCTAGGCATTTCCAAAAAAATAATAAAAATTGTTGATCGTCATACCAGTTGGACAATACTGAGATGCTGATCCTAAAAGACGAGTTCTCATCTTTATTGTCGCTTCAAATGATAGTTCTAGTCTTTCTGCATATACTTGGAAAGAGTTCTGGCCTCTACATATATATAAAAAAATAATAAAAATTGTTAATCATCATGCCAGTAGAACAACAGTGAGATGCTGATACTAAAAGACGAGTTCTCATCTTTTTTGTCGCTTCAAATGATAGTTCTAGTCTTTCTACATATCTTTGGAAAGAGTTCTGGTGTCTAGGCATTTCCAAAAAAATAATAAAAATTGTTGATCGTCATACCAGTTGGACAATACTGAGATGCTGATCCTAAAAGACGTGTTCTCATCTTTATTGTCGCTTCAAATGATAGTTCTAGTCTTTCTGCATATACTTGGAAAGAGTTCTGGCCTCTACATATATATAAAAAAATAATAAAAATTGTTAATCATCATCCCAGTTGAACAACAGTGAGATGCTGATACTAAGAGACGAGTTCTCGGCTTTTTTGTCGCTTCAAATGATGGTTCTAGTCTTTCTACATATCCTTTGAAAGAGTTTTGGTGTCTAGGCATTTCCAAAAAAATAATAAAAATTGTTGATCGTCATCCCAGTTGAACAATAGTGAGATGCTGATACCAAAAGACGAGTTCTCATCTTTTTTGTCGCTTCATATGATAGTTATAGACTTTCTTCATATACTTGGAAAAAGTTCTGGCCTCTAGGCATTTCCAAAAAAATAATAAAAATTGTTGATCATCATCCCAGTTGAAAAATAGTGAGATGCTGATACTAAGAATCTTTCTTCATATACTTGGAAAAAGTTCTGGCCTCTAGGCATTTCCAAAAAAATAATAAAAATTGTTGATCATCATCCCAGTTGAAAAATAGTGAGATGCTGATACTAAGAATCTTTCTACATATCCTTGGAAAGAGTTCTGGTGTCTAGGCATTTCCAAAAAAATAATAAAAATTGTTGATCGTCATACCAGTTGGACAATAGTGAGATGCTGATCCTAAACGACGAGTTCTCATCTTTATTGTCGCTTCAAATGATAGTTCTAGTCTTTCTGCATATACTTGGAAAGAGTTCTGGCCTCTGCATATTTATAAAAAAATAATAAAAATTGTTAATCATCATCCCTGTTGAACAACAGTGAGATGCTGATACTAAGAGACGAGTTCTCGTCTTTTTTGTCGCTTCAAATGATGGTTCTAGTCTTTCTACATATCCTTTGAAAGAGTTCTGGTGTCTAGGCATTTAAAAAAAAATAATAAAAATTGTTAATCATCATGCCAGTTGAACAACAATGAGATGCTGATACTAAAAGACGAGTTCTCATCTTTTTTGTCGCTTCAAATGATAGTTCTAGTCTTTCTACATATCCTTGGAAAGAGTTCTAGTGTCTAGGCATTTCCAAAAAAATAATAAAAATTGTTGATCGTCATACCAGTTGGACAATACTGAGATGCTGATCCTAAAAGACGAGTTCTCATCTTTATTGTCGCTTCAAATGATAGTTCTAGTCTTTCTGCATATACTTGGAAAGAGTTCTGGCCTCTACATATATATAAAAAAATAATAAAAATTGTTAATCATCATGCCAGTAGACAACAGTGAGATGCTGATACTAAAAGACGAGTTCTCATCTTTTTTGTCGCTTCAAATGATAGTTCTAGTCTTTCTACATATCCTTGGAAAGAGTTCTGGTGTCTAGGCATTTCCAAAAAAATAATAAAAATTGTTGATCGTCATACCAGTTGGACAATACTGAGATGCTGATCCTAAAAGACGTGTTCTCATCTTTATTGTCACTTCAAATGATAGTTCTAGTCTTTCTGCATATACTTGGAAAGAGTTCTGGCCTCTACATATATATAAAAAAATAATAAAAATTGTTAATCATCATCCCAGTTGAACAACAGTGAGATGCTGATACTAAGAGACGAGTTCTCGGCTTTTTTGTCGCTTCAAATGATGGTTCTAGTCTTTCTACATATCCTTTGAAAGAGTTTTGGTGTCTAGGCATTTCCAAAAAAATAATAAAAATTGTTGATCGTCATCCCAGTTGAACAATAGTGAGATGCTGATACCAAAAGACGAGTTCTCATCTTTTTTGTCGCTTCATATGATATTTATAGACTTTCTTCATATACTTGGAAAAAGTTCTGGCCTCTAGGCATTTCCAAAAAAAATAATAAAAATTGTTGATCATCATCCCAGTTGAAAAATAGTGAGATGCTGATACTAAGAATCTTTCTACATATCCTTGGAAAGAGTTCTGGTGTCTAGGCATTTCCAAAAAAATAATAAAAATTGTTGATCGTCATACCAGTTGGACAATAGTGAGATGCTGATCCTAAACGACGAGTTCTCATCTTTATTGTCGCTTCAAATGATAGTTCTAGTCTTTCTGCATATACTTGGAAAGAGTTCTGGCCTCTACATATTTATAAAAAAATAATAAAAATTGTTAATCATCATCCCAGTTGAACAACAGTGAGATGCTGATACTAAGAGACGAGTTCTCGTCTTTTTTGTCGCTTCAAATGATGGTTCTAGTCTTTCTACATATCCTTTGAAAGAGTTCTGGTGTCTAGGCATTTTCAAAAAAATAATAAAAATTGTTGATCGTGATACGAGTTGGACAATAGTGAGATGCTGATACTAAAAGACGAGTTCTCGTCTTTTTTGTCGCTTCAAATGATGGTTCTAGTCTTTTTACATATCCTTTGAAAGAGTTCTGGTGTCTAGGCATTTCCAAAAAAAAATAAAAATTGTTGATCGTCATCCCAGTTGAACAATAGTGAGATGCTGATACTCAAAGACGAGTTCTCATCTTTTTTGTCCCTTCAAATGATAGTTCTAGTCTTTCTGCATATACTTGGAAAGAGTTCTGGCCTCTAGACATATACAAAAAATAATAACAATTGTTAATCGTTATCCCAGTTGAACTATAGTGAGATGCTGATACTAATAGACGAGTTCTCATCTTCATCTTTTTTAGCGCTTCAATTGATAGTTCTAGTCTTTCTGCATATACTTGGAAAGAGTTCTGGCCTCTAGACATATACAAAAAAATAATAACAATTGTCAATCGTCATCCCAGTTGAACTATAGTGAGATGCTGATACTGAGAGACGAGTTTTCTTTGTTGAACAATAGGGAGATGCTTATACTAAGTGACGAGTTCTGGTCTTTATTTATCTGATTAAATGACAGCAGGAGCACTAGTGCTCCTGCGAATCCTCGAGAAAATTTATGGCATCTAAGCATTTCCATAAAAATAATAAAAATCGTTAATCGCCGTCACGGTTGAACAGTAGTGGATGCTGTACTGGGAGACGAGTCTGGTCTATTTTATCGCGTTAAGAAGGAACAATTTTTAATTGCTGTCATCGCTATCCATCCGGCAGAAACCCATACTTGACGTTATATTCTTGGCTATTTCAAGGCTGTAAATGACAGTTACTAACTTCCTGAACACCAATTCGACGACCAACTGCATGTTATAAATTTTTATTTATAATTCCATTGCGTGTTTATGTGTGTGTGTGTGTGTGTGTGTGTGTGTGTGTGTGTGTGTGTGTGTGTGTGTGTGTGTGTGTGTGTGTGTGTGTGTGTGTGTGTGTGTGTGTGTGTGTGTGTGTGTGTGTGTGTGTGTGTGTGTGTGTGTGTGTGTGTGTGTGTGTGTGTGTGTGTGTGTGTGTGTGTGTGTGTGTGTGTGTGTGTGTGTGTGTGTGTGTGTGTGTGTGTGTGTGTGTGTGTGTGTGTGTGTGTGTGTGTGTGTGTGTGTGTGTGTGTGTGTGTGTGTGTGTGTGTGTGTGTGTGTGTGTGTGTGTGTGTGTGTGTGTGTGTGTGTGTGTGTGTGTGTGTGTGTGTGTGTGTGTGTGTGTGTGTGTGTGTGTGTGTGTGTGTGTGTGTGTGTGTGTGTGTGTGTGTGTGTGTGTGTGTGTGTGTGTGTGTGTGTGTGTGTGTGTGTGTGTGTGTGTGTGTGTGTGTGTGTGTGTGTGTGTGTGTGTGTGTGTGTGTGTGTGTGTGTGTGTGTGTGTGTGTGTGTGTGTGTGTGTGTGTGTGTGTGTGTGTGTGTGTGTGTGTGTGTGTGTGTGTGTGTGTGTGTGTGTGTGTGTGTGTGTGTGTGTGTGTGTGTGTGTGTGTGTGTGTGTGTGTGTGTGTGTGTGTGTGTGTGTGTGTGTGTGTGTGTGTGTGTGTGTGTGTGTGTGTGTGTGTGTGTGTGTGTGTGTGTGTGTGTGTGTGTGTGTGTGTGTGTGTGTGTGTGTGTGTGTGTGTGTGTGTGTGTGTGTGTGTGTGTGTGTGTGTGTGTGTGTGTGTGTGTGTGTGTGTGTGTGTGTGTGTGTGTGTGTGTGTGTGTGTGTGTGTGTGTGTGTGTGTGTGTGTGTGTGTGTGTGTGTGTGTGTGTGTGTGTGTGTGTGTGTGTGTGTGTGTGTGTGTGTGTGTGTGTGTGTGTGTGTGTGTGTGTGTGTGTGTGTGTGTGTGTGTGTGTGTGTGTGTGTGTGTGTGTGTGTGTGTGTGTGTGTGTGTGTGTGTGTGTGTGTGTGTGTGTGTGTGTGTGTGTGTGTGTGTGTGTGTGTGTGTGTGTGTGTGTGTGTGTGTGTGTGTGTGTGTGTGTGTGTGTGTGTGTGTGTGTGTGTGTGTGTGTGTGTGTGTGTGTGTGTGTGTGTGTGTGTGTGTGTGTGTGTGTGTGTGTGTGTGTGTGTGTGTGTGTGTGTGTGTGTGTGTGTGTGTGTGTGTGTGTGTGTGTGTGTGTGTGTGTGTGTGTGTGTGTGTGTGTGTGTGTGTGTGTGTGTGTGTGTGTGTGTGTGTGTGTGTGTGTGTGTGTGTGTGTGTGTGTGTGTGTGTGTGTGTGTGTGTGTGTGTGTGTGTGTGTGTGTGTGTGTGTGTGTGTGTGTGTGTGTGTGTGTGTGTGTGTGTGTGTGTGTGTGTGTGTGTGTGTGTGTGTGTGTGTGTGTGTGTGTGTGTGTGTGTGTGTGTGTGTGTGTGTGTGTGTGTGTGTGTGTGTGTGTGTGTGTGTGTGTGTGTGTGTGTGTGTGTGTGTGTGTGTGTGTGTGTGTGTGTGTGTGTGTGTGTGTGTGTGTGTGTGTGTGTGTGTGTGTGTGTGTGTGTGTGTGTGTGTGTGTGTGTGTGTGTGTGTGTGTGTGTGTGTGTGTGTGTGTGTGTGTGTGTGTGTGTGTGTGTGTGTGTGTGTGTGTGTGTGTGTGTGTGTGTGTGTGTGTGTGTGTGTGTGTCTGTCTGTCTGTCTGTGCCTGTTTGTGTTTGTTTGTGTTTGTTTGTGCTTGTGTCTGTCTGTTTCTGTTTGTGACTATCTAGTTTGAGTTCGTGTCTGTCCGTCCGTCCGTCCGTCCGTCTGTCTGTCTGTCTGTCTGTCTGTCTGTCTGTCTGTCTGTCTGTCTGTCTGTCTGTCTGTCTGTCTGTCTGTCTGTCTGTCTGTCTGTCTGTCTGTCTGTCCGTCTGTCTGTCTGTCTTTTTTTTTTTTTTTTTTTTTTTTTTTTTTTTTTTTTTTTTTTTTGGCGACGAAGAAATCTTCTAGAAGACACCCTGTTGTTCCGGGTAGTGTCGGATTTGTACCGACTAAAACTCCGCCGCCGTCTCCTCACTCCACACTGGAACCGCGTTAGCATTACTTCAGTGTGGTGTGTTCTGGTCCTAATTAAAGGAGCTCTGCTCTAGGTCTAGCTATTCCGCTAGTATCTGGCGTGCTGGTCAGCCATCACTGGGATGATATCCCCTTCGGCTCTGTTTCGCTCCTCGTTCTCCATGTCTCTTTTCTTTTTCATACTTCTTTTGATGAAACACGTCACTGCTGCCCATGCATTTTCGTCTGTTAGCATCAGCGGAATCAGGTTATCCTCATTGATAGCCACGTTCCCCAATTCTGCTTCCAGACTTTTCCTTTCCTCTTCTGTTGCTGTACACTCGAAAATCGTGTGCCGCGCGTCGTCTTCTCCCCAGTTGCAGTGGCTACATTCAGCGCTTTCTCTTTTTTTTAATCTAGCCAAGTATGCATTAAAACATCCGTGCCCCGTTAGTGCTTGCGAGAGTTCATAGTCCATGTGGCCGTGGCATGTTTCGTACCACTCTGCTATTTTTGGAATCAACCGGTGTGTCCATCTTCCCTTGCCATCCGCATCCCAGCGTTCCTGCCACCTTTCGAGGAGCCTACGATGAGCTTCTTCCTTCGCAGCGGCCCTTGCTTCTTCACTCACGGGTATCCCATCAATTGGGTGCGTCTCTTTGTATACTTCACTTCTTTCCCGCGCCAGAAGATCTAGTGGTGGTGTGCTGGCAAGCACCAATGCTGCGTTTTCAGAGATCGTTCGATACGCTGATATTATTCGTATGGCACAACGCCTTTGTACAGCAGCCAGTTTTTGTCGCGCCGCCACCTTTTCTGTAGCGTCTACCCATACCTCTGATCCATAGAGTATTTTGGAATGGATAACGCTACTCAGCAACCTTCGCTTTACATCGGATGGTCCATCAACGTTAGGCATGAGTCTTGCTAACGCCGCGGCTATGGCAGCAGCTTTCTTGCTCACTGTGTTGATGTGCTCCGTAAAACGGAGTCCACCATCAACTTGTACGCCCAGATACCTCAGTGATTTACCCCAAGTGACAATCTGGCCATCCAGTTTGAGCATTGGTGGTGTAAATGCTCGTTTGTCCGTAATGAGGACTGCTTCCGTTTTATTTACTGCGAGCTCAAGCCCACTATCCTTGAGCCAATTACTGGTGCGACGGAGACAGTCATTCGCCGCGACCTCCAACAATTTTGTTGTCCTCGCAGTCACTACCAGTCCCACATCGTCCGCGAATCCAATCATTTCCGAATGAGCTGGGAGGTTTAGCTTGAGGAGGCCGTCATACATCACGTTCCACAGGAAGGGACCGAGGACCGATCCTTGTGGCACGCCCGACGTCACCTCGTACTCCTCTAATCCCTCTTCCGTGTTGTATAAGAGCGTTCTATCGCTGAGGTAGCTTTCCATCATTTGCAGCAGGTATGGTGGTGTCACTCTGTCTACTAGGGCCTTTATGATTTTGTCCCATCTAGCCGTATTGAAGGCATTTCGAATATCCAATGTGATCAGGGCGCAGTAGCCTTTGCTCTGCGGCGGGCCCCGTTTCACCTTGGCTGCTAACTGAGTAACCCTCGCTATCGCGTCCACTGTAGAACGCCCTTTCTGGAATCCATATTGCCTAGGAGACAGTCCACCCGTTTCACCAATATGTTGCTCCAATCTCAGTAGTAGTAGCCTCTCGAATAGCTTCCCTGTGGTGTCAATAAGGCTTATCGGCCGATAAGATGAAGGTTCTTCCAACGGTTTTTCACCCTTTCTTAGCAGGACGAGCGTTTGCTTCTTCCACCGAGCATGGAAGGTTCCTTTCCTCAGACAGGTGTTAAAAACTTCCAAGAGAAGTTCTGGCCATATTTCTACTAGAGCCCTGACCACCTCATTCGGGATCAAGTCTGGTCCTGGTGCCTTCCCTTGCTGTAGTCGTTTTGCTGCGGTTTGCAATTCCTCCAAGCTAAACGGAGTTGGGTCCTCTTCCTGATGAGAGTGTTCGATTCTGCTTCTTTTTTCGTGCATTGGGAACAGTGTCTCGACAATATTTTTCATCCGCATAGGACATAGCAGGCCAGGGATCTGTTTCCGATCGCCCAGTTTTTTCATGACGATCTTGTAGGGCAAGCCCCAGGGATCCTTGTCCACCGATCGGCATAGCTCCTTCCAGCACCTCCTCTTGCTGCGCTTAATTGCACTACGCAGTTCTTTCCTCACCTTCTTGTACTCCATTTGCAGGTTGTCTCGCGTGGTTCTTGCTTGCAGCGTCTGCGTTTGCGTTTGCGTTTGCGTCCGCGTCTGCGTCTGCGTCTGCGGCTGCGGCTGCGTCTGCGTCTGCGTTTGAGTGTGTGTTCTCACTCGCTGCATTCTTCTGCGTGTCGCGAGGCACCTCAATCTCAGTTCAGCGATCTCCGCAGTCCACCAATGTAGTGATTTCCGCCCCCGCGGAGCAGACTTGCGCTTGGGCATAGCTGCGTTGCATGCTACCGTCATAGTTTCCGTAAGGAAGCCTACTAGTGTATCGACGTCCCCCTCCACGGCCAAGCGCGCCAGATCTCCGCTGTGTTTTGCTTCTTCGAAATGCGTCACAAGCTGTCCTCTGTCCAACTTTGACAATGTCCATCCGCACGCCTTTGGGGTTGGTTCCTGCCCTGGTGCCTCCCATCTCCTATCTCGTCGCCCGGGTGCGATGGTAAATTCAATGTATTGGTGGTCGCTCAGAGTGAGGTCTTCCAACAGCTTCCATTCTGTCACCTTGCTAGCAATGCCTGTCGACGACAGTGTGACGTCGATTACCGAACCCGTGTTGCCACGGCGGAAAGTAAATGCGTTCCCGTCGTTCAGGACTACGAGGTTCAGTCTTGCTACCATTTCTGAGAGCGCTTCGCCTCTCTTGTCTAACTGCCGCGAACCCCATTCCGGCGACTTGCTGTTGAAATCTCCAGTGACCACGACTTCGCCATTTGCTGATCGAATGCTCTCCTCTAAGTCATCCAGATGGATCATGAATTCGTCGTAGGATGTGTTAGGCGAGAGGTAACAGCTGTATACCCTGAGTCCGCCAATATCAGCCCATACGTAGCCTTCTGCCATCTCGCAGACTGCACGTATCACTAAGTCAGTGTTCAGTACTGCGAGCGCAGCTCTTGAGGTTCTGTCCACATACCAGCAGCCGTTTTCCGGCTTCCGGTACTGTTCGCTGACTAGCAGTACGTCCACTCCTTTCTCCGCTGCCGTTTGCATGAGCAAGTCGTGTGCTTCTCGGCCGTGCCCCAAGTTGACCTGAAGGTACCGGATCATTTCTAGGCTTTTCGTAATTCCTTGCGGAAGGATGCACATTGAGCGCTCCCGAGGATGTGCTGTGTCCCACCCTCTTCGCAACCCTCCTCGCATATTACGCAACGAGGGGGATTCTTGCATTCTTTCGCCACGTGGTTTTCCAGACCGCAGAGGCGGCACTTCTTCGACCTATCTTCCTTGTTACAGTTCGCCGCAATATGGCCGAAACCTAGGCATCTAAAGCAGCGAGTGACTTGCTGCTTTTCCCTGACACGACATCTAACCCAACCTACTTTCAGTCTCCCCACTTTTAGGAGCTTATCCGCGGTTGTAGCTGGCATGGTAATTACCGCCTTCTGAGTCTGCCTGAAGACTGTCCTAAAAGCTCTTATCTTGAAGGACTCTGGATCGTTTTCTCCCGTAGCCGGTTTGATCGCATCCAGGAGCTCACCCTCATCTGTGGCTTCGTCTATATCGAGAATTTCTATGGTGACATTCTGTTCCAGAGTACGCACGATTCCTTTTTCTCCGAGTGCTTCGCTGACGGCTTCCTTAAGGGCTTCTGCTTTGCCACCTCTCCTGCCAATTTCCACAAGGATTTCACCATTGCGCGTTCGCCTTATTCCGGAGACATGCACCCCGTGTTGTGTTGGGTCCACCTTTTTCTTGAGGTCACGCAGGACGTCAGCGTACGAGTGCTCACCCTTAGTGGTCACCATCAAAGCATCGGGCAGTCTTCGTCGACGTTATTTCTTTCTGGAGTTCCCGGCTTTTTTCTTTCCGTGGTCAATTTGAATTGATGATTGGCATAGCAAACTTGAACTGATGATCGGCATAGCAAACGCCTGGTCGCGTCCTCGATTATGCGCCTGTCTAGCTTTCGCTAGTGCTTCCCGGCAATCTTGCAGATGGTCGTAGTGCACAACCGCCTCTGTTATGGCATCCCGAATTGCCTTGAGGATATTTCTCGCATCCTTAACGATATCATTAATCACTGCAAGATTTTTCCCAAGTTTCGCCACGGCCACGGTCTCCTCTATCTCCAGCTGATCCACCTGTTGTTTGAGTCTGGTGACCCTGGCATCGCCGGTAGCGCCGCATGGTCGTTCGATTTCCTTCTCGTCTTCTTTTTTTTTTTGTGTTTTTTGTTGGTTTTCTTGTTTTTGTGTTTGTTTTGCAATGTCCTCCATATTGTTCCCACGAGTACCTAGGTGACAAAAGTCCGCCCCAGCAGAGCCTGGTTACTGGGGTAAGGCCACTTAAATACACCTGGGGTTGGACCAGTTGCCCCAGGGGAACCGTTTGAGACATCTCTCCCAGATGCCACGCAGCTCTCAGCACGGTTTCGCACACTTTAGCTTGGGCTGTGCTGCCTTTAGTCACGATCCTCACCGACGGCCCCTCCGGCATGGTTGTACCTACCGGCATGGCCCATCTGGATCATTGAATCACGGGGCCCCCCGACGACGGCAACGTATCAGCACCTGCGGGGGGTCAGCACCTGCGGAGGGTCAGCACCTGCGGGGGTTCAGCACCTGCGGGGGGTCAGCACCTGCGGGGGGACTCTGTCTGTCTGTCTGTGTGTCTGTCTGTCTGTCTGTCTGTCTGTCTGTCTGTCTGTCTGTCTGTCTGTCTGTCTGTCTGTCTGTGCGTCTGTCTGTCTGTCTGTCTGTCTGTCTGTCTGTCTGTCTGTCTGTCTGTCTGTGCGTCTGTCTGTCTGTCTGTCTGTCTGTCTGTCTGTCTGTCTGTCCGTCCGTCCGTCCGTCCGTCCGTCCGTCTGTCAGTCTGTCTGTTTGTTTGTTTATGTCGGTCTCTGTGTCTGTCTGTTTGTTTATGTCGGTCTCTGTGTCTGTCTCTGTGCCTGTATATATCTGTTTGTGCTTGTTTGTGTTTGTTTGTGTTTGTTTGTGTTTGTTTGTGTTTGTTTGTGTTTGTTTGTGTTTGTTTGTGTTTGTTCGTGTTTGTGTTTGTTTCTGTTTGTGTTTGTTTGTGTGTATATATATATATACTTTTTTTCGTTGTTTTTCTTTTTTTTTTTGTTTTTCCGTTTTTAAATTTTTTTTGTTTTTATTTTTTTTTTGTTTTCTTTTTAAATTTTTTTTTGTGTTTTGTTTTTATGTTTTTTTTTTGTTTTTGTGTTTGTAATATTTTTTTGTTTTTTTGTTTTTACTCTTGGTTCGCTACTAGAACTTTCTTAACTTATTTTTACTTCTTACTTATATTAGGCATTATACTTTTATCTTACATTGCTAGACCACTTCTATTTGTTTGTGACATTTTTTTTTATTCCTTCCGCATTTTTTTCGTATCGTGCAAAAGATGGTTTTTCTGTTTGTAATTTTTTTGTTTTTTCGTTTTAACTCTTGGTTTGTTACTAGAACTTTCTTAGCTTATCTTTACATCTTACTTAAATTAGGCTTACATTATAATTACTTTTACCTTACATTGCTAGACCACTTATATTTGCTTGTGACATTTTTCCTTATTCCTTCCGCATTTTTTTCATATCTTGGAAAAGATGGCAATGACATCTCAAAAAAAGTGGTGAATTTTCGCTGGTGGAAGTCATTTATAGACTTAACAAATTTTCATGTTGACAACAAGATTTTTCTCTGATGCCGCAGTAAACGAGCTCGAAAATGTACTTTACTCTAACCTCAGGAACTGTTTTCTTACAATCTAACTCACCACGGCGGGAATTAAGGGGTACCGCGAACAAAAAAAGAGGAAATTAAACAAATATAATGAAAATTTTAATCATGCATGGATTTAAAAAAAACGATCGATTTCTCGATCTCTAGCCAACACTAAGTCACATGGCCCGACCAATCTTCACGAGGCAGCAACGTGATCGGAGCCTGTCTACTGTTGATATTGCTTACCGCAATTGCTATTCCTTATCGCGTGCATATGCGTAGACCAGCAGATGAGGCTGCACTTTCGTGCTAGATTTGACGGTTTTATGAGAAAGTGCTAGATCGTCGAACTCATGCCAATACATGCCCGACTTTACGTACGCGACATAGTGCCTTGGAATATAGTTTGCGAGTCCAACTAGTCGATAGATTTTTTTACCCACTTCTATAGTATCAGTAATTTTTTCAAGAGTGTGGTGAAGATTGTCGTTCCTGACAGTGTAACGGGAGTCTGTTAAAACTGCCGTATCAACTATTATATGCGGCCCATATTCTATTTCATCTTGAATTAAGTTCTGGCACTTTCGGCACTTCCGGTTTGTAGAGTGCCCCTGTTCAATGGCCTTCTGCATCGAGTCGAAACCCTCACACAATATTACGTCAACATTAATGCTAAGTAGTACGTGTTGGGTGTTGATGCGATATCCGCACGAGCATGATACTGTCGTCTTGTGACTGGGCACGTCAATAAATAAATGCTGTGCCAAATGCACCACATTACAATGAGCATTCAGACGCTTGATTTTTCGCGTAAACTCTACTACTTTGAAGAGTGTTAATTCAGAAAGTATCTCGGCTCTTTTTTTTTGTAGGTGCCGACCGTAACTTGTTTCTTTTCCTGTAATAAATTTTGAGCCAACTGTATGGTGCGGTTGGAAGTTCCCTGCAGTTTCTCAGAATATTGTGCATTTGTAGCGATCGCGCTCAAAATCACTTGCAATGTTGAGTCAAACGCCCACGTATTTTGAACATTCAGTGAATATTTTCCCATCTGTACAGAAGAACACTTATTTCCGTTTTTTAATAGTACGAGCCTACAAAATTTGACGTCTTTGATGTATTTCCGGGCACTTATCCAGTTTCGTGGGTCTACGTCTCTTTTTTACTAGACTTTCAAGAGCCTCAACTGACCGCTTAAGCGGATATGTTTCCGGAAAAGTTTCTCTTTCCAGTTTTAATATAGGCGATTCTTTAGAAGCCTTTCCACGCCAGTCCTCATATGTATTCCATTCATCGCATTCCTCAGGAGTACTGGACCGCAAAGGGGTATCTATCAAAGGACCTGTGGATACTTCAGTAGTCGTGTTTTCATCATGATAAGATTCCTCGAGTCGATTTTCAGTCACAGATACAAATTCCTCAGATCTCTCTGTCTCTTGCTGATCTTCACTACCGGCAAAGATTTGGGAGGCCTGGACATCACGATCACGAGCCTCTTGATTGCTAGATGACATCTGCGCTTCATTAACGGATGTGAGCATCGATTCAGTAACGCATGTTGTTATCGATGTTTCTTGGGTTGACTCCACAGTTTCGCTCTGCAGAGAGACCTTGCAATATACGGATCGATTTTTTGTCGGTTCATCAGCATTTTTATCGTGATTCGTCTGTTGGAGAATCTCAGCATCGCTTTCGTTTGAGGCATCTGTAACTTTTCCATCGAGATGGTCCAAGTATTTCAAAACAAACATATCAATACGCATTGGAAGTTCGTTTACGAATGAGCGATGCTTGAGATCATTAAATTCTGATTCAACTGATGAAGACGTTGCTATCATTGAACCGATTCCAAAATATGGTCTCATTATGCCAGTCCAAAGGGGAAGGAATGGCAATAATTGATTCTTCAAACGTTCAGCAAAAGCAGGTTTATACAATCTATTGGGTCGATTTCCTTCTGGACACGTCTGTGCAATATCCTCAGCCGATTTGTACAGTTGCTGGGCCCAATCTTTCCAGTTTTTACTATCATTGACATCGTTTTTTGGAAGGTCATCTTCGTTATCTTCGTCCGTTATTCGGGGATTCCCATCGTCATTTACCGCAGCAGATTCAACACCTTCTATTACCCTGTCGAGCTCTTGGTTACGAAATTCAGACTGCACCAGTAACCCATTTTTTGACTTACCAACCGTTTCGCTCAAACACACTATCAGGATTGATTCAATAAAGTGAGCCAATTCTATGAAGTCACTCATTTGATAGGCTTGAGCTATACAGCGTTGGTAAAATTGTCGCCCTGAATTACTCGACGCTTGGATGCAGCTCCATCGCGATAGCATTGCGGATATGTGGCTTACGTCCAGTCTTATATATGTGGTTGGTAGTTGAGTATGCCTCTCGGTAACAGTTGCGTGACATCTTTCTAAGTAGTCAGCCAAAGAAGCGCAACTTCCCAAAATTTCCGCAACAGCATTTATCAGAGCGCGTCCGAAATCGCACATGACAATACGAAGACGAGGGACACCTTTCGACAGGATAACTCGAAGGAAGTTGGCAATCTGAAATGATCTTTGGTCGGCAGAAACCATTTGATATACTGGTACGCTGCCCTCATTAGTAACTACCATGCACTGATAGAGAAATATATGAGGGTCGTCTTTGTGATCCTTGATACCAATACTTCCTGTAGCATCAATCGTCATAATAGCACCGGGATTTTTTTTGCATCGAGCGGTATATATTTTTTCCTGTTCCGGTGTCCAATACATACAATAGAATTTTAGCAGACCAATACTGTGAATGAAACCCGCGTAATTTCCGAATTTCGATTCCTTGAGCAAATTTAATGGACGGAGTGCGAACTCCAATCCGTAGGTCTTGAGCAGTTGTTGCTGCTTGGCTTTACGCAAAACGTTAGTAGAGGGGATTATCGGTGGGTTTTTTCCACCAAAATCTTTAAACCTTCTGGCCATTTCTCGTCTAACGACGACAGCACTTTTTTTTGCTCAATCATTTGCGTAACGACCTTTTCACGACGCCTTCCTCTCAACTGTCTTGCTTTGTTCCCTGTGTGTTGATCAGGGATGATGTTATCTATCCTGCATCGAAAAATAACGTCGACCTCTTTCATGGGTGCTTTTTGCAACACACCGCATATTTCGGACTTACATTCGGTGCAGTAACCCACGAAAGCGTTACAGCGTACCTCCCGTATGACTCTGAGGACCCTCCCCCGACGAGGGAACTCAGAGAGCTGGTGGACTATTGCAATAGTGAGGGGCTTAACTTGGTGGTGGGGTGCGACGCAAATTTGCACCATACCATATGGGGCAGCTCCGACACAAATGAGAGGGGTACTGCTCTTCTAGAGTACTTCTCTACGACGGATCTTGAGATCCTAAACAAGGGATCCAAGCCTACCTTTGTTACCCCTCGAAGACAGGAGGTAATTGATCTGACGCTGGGCTCACCCAGGGTGACCCAAGCGATTACTAATTGGCAGGTCAGTGAAGAGGATACCCTCTTTGACCACCGACTGATAACCTTCAACCTGGTAGGGGATGGTAGCCAAGTCCCGGCTGAAACCTACAGGAATCCCAGAACTGCAGATTGGCCCCTCTTTCAGGAGGAGCTGAGAACCAGGCTCCGGGAGAACTGTAGGTGGCCGCGAACAAGGGGTGCGATCGAGCGGGAGGCAGGTATACTACAGACCGCCCTGATCCAGTCCTTTGAGGCCGCCTGCCCTCTCAGGAGAAGGAAACACAACAAGAAGGTGGCCTGGTGGAGCGGTGAGCTGAACAAGTTCCGCTCCCGTTCCCGTAGGCTGCTAAACAGAGCCTCAAGGACAAAAACGGACGATGACTGGGCCGCCTACAGGACGGCCCAGAGAGAGTACAAGAAACTCGTTAAAAAGTCTAAGGAGGCGGCCTGGAGGAAATTCTGTAGAGAGATCGAGGCCCCACCTCTGGTGGCCAGACTCGGGAGAGTCTTCACATCAGGCCCGCCAAGCAAGCTCGAGGGGCTCACACTGCCGGATGGCAGGACAACTGAGAACCACGAAGAAGTACTAGCACACCTATTTGAGGTACACTTCCCGGGTTCGGAACTCACGGACCGGGGACAACCCCAAGCAGAGGTGCCCCCAATCAACAAACCGGGTGACTGGGCTACGGCAGCCAAAGCTGTCACACCTAGCAGGATAAGATGGGCGATTAAGACCTTCGACCGGTACAAGAGTCCAGGGGTGGATGGGATATTCCCGGCTCTCCTACAGGAGGGTGGGGAGATGCTCATCAGGCGCCTGAATCGCATCTTCCGTTCCTGTCTGGCACTGAGATATGTGCCAAAAGCGTGGCGAGAGGTCAGGGTGGTCTTTATCCCGAAACCGGGTAAACGCAGCTATGACCTGGCCAAGTCCTTCAGACCTATCAGCCTAACGACTTTCCTCCTGAAAACGCTGGAAAGGCTGGTTGATAGGTACATCAGAGAGGGAGCACTGGCAGAAAGACCGGTGCAGACCTCACAACATGCATACCAGGCCGGCAGATCTGTGGAAACCGCCCTCCACTGTATCGTCAAAGATATAGAGAGGACGCTCAGCAGGAAAGAGTCGGCTCTGTGTGTGTTCCTGGACGTCGAGGGAGCTTTTGACAATACCTCCTTCGACGCCATATGCGATGCGGCGAGGGAATTCAGAGTCGATGAGTCTATCATCGAATGGATTCACTTCATGCTTCGTACGAGAACGGTTACCGCAGGGCTCAAAGGGTCGACCGTCAGGGCGCACGTCAAGCGGGGCTGTCCGCAGGGGGGTGTTACATCCCCTCTCCTGTGGATTATGGTCGTTGATAGGCTACTGGCGGCGCTTGATGGACTCGGCGTGAACGTGGTGGGCTATGCCGATGACGTCATGATAATGACCAAGGGCACCCACTCAGCTGAAATGACGTGGAGAATGCAACGCGCTCTCGACCTCATGCAAGATTGGTGCACCTCTAAGTCGCTAAGGGTCAACCCGAGCAAGACTGAGATGGTGCTTTTCACACGAAGGAGAGGCTTCAAACCTAAGCCCCCTTACATCTTCGGAACCGAGCTTCAATATTCCACGGAGGTACGTTACCTTGGCGTCACTCTGGACAGCAAGCTTAGTTGGAAAAGCCACATAGCCAAACAGGCCTCGAAAGCCACTGCCACTTTCTGGGCCTGTAGGCGCATGTTTGGACAAACATGGGGACTAAAGCCGGGAATGGTCAAGTGGATATACACGGCCATCCTGGTTCCCCAGCTCACTTATGCTTCCCTTGTCTGGTGGCCCGCACTTCAGAGGGTCACTAACAGGAAGACAATGGACAAGGTCTACAGACTCATTGGGCTAGGAGTCACCGGGGCGATGAGAACCACCCCGACTCTAGCGATGGGGGCACTTTTAAACATGGCGCCCCCTCACATCATCGCAGAGGCTAACGCTAAGAAAGCGGCGTTACGCTTACAGTTTAATGGTAAGTGGAGGAGGTCGGAGGCGGGCCATGCATCCCTGCTACAGCGTGACAGAGACCTTGAGGGGATCCTAGCGCTGGGCGAAGATTGCTGTGACCGTTCCTACGACTTCGACCACAATTACCAAATTCTCTTTCCCAGCAGGCAGGATTGGCAGGAGAATCAAAATAGCCTCTTGTCCCCTGGCGGGCTCGTCTGGTATACGGACGGATCCAAGACAGGAACAGGGGTAGGGATGGGAATCTGGTGCAATGGACCTAAGACAAGGCTATCCTTGTCACTGGGACACACTACCACGATTCTACAAGCGGAGGTGTATGCCATTTGGACCTGTGCCAGGCTTATCCTGGACAAAGGATACAGTGGCAAACACATCTACATATGTAGCGACAGCCGGGCGGCGATTGGGTCTCTTCACCACGTTGTGAAGAAGTCCCGACTGGTGCTCGACTGCAACGCACTGTTATCGCAGATTGCCTGCTACAACAGGGTAAAAATCCTATGGGTGCCAGGACATGCAGGCATCCAGGGTAACGAGGAGGCAAATACTCTAGCCAGGATCGGTGCCGCAGTTACCGATCAAGCACGTATTTGCCCTGTCCCAATTGCTATGGACCATATTAGGACCCTGTCAGAACGGTGGGTGGAGGGACGTTTCACGGACCTCTGGCTCCAGACAGAAGGCATGGGACACTCGAGGGCCATCTTCAAGGGCCCCTCGGGTAAGCTAGGCTCCACACTAGTAGGCCTGGACAGACATCAGCTTAGAGCTGTAATGGGCCTTGTCACTGGACATTGGCACACAGGGAAGCATCTCAGACGGCCGGGGATAAACGATGTCCCGCTTTGTCCGAGATGTAGGGAGGAGGAAGAAACACCCCTTCACGTGATTATGAGATGCAGGGCGCTGGAGGATACTCGCAGGAGTATACTTGGAGATCCTGTTCTCGAGTCACTAGACTTAGAGGAGATTGGAGTGAGCGTCCTCCTGCACTTTGCTAAGGAGGCACGCCTAACCAACAATCCTACATAACGGATACCCTCCCGCGATGGGCACGAGCACAATGGTCCGTATAGGACTGAGCGCTCGGTTAACTTTCAAATACATACATACATACAACCCACGAAAGTTGAATAATTCGTCGCCGTCGCGGTTGGAGTGGTTATATTATTTTTAAACGTAAAAACGCAGTCTACCGTCTTATGTTGCTGGCAGATTTTTTCAGCTATGATGTCAGCCCAACCTTCTTGGAATTTCCAATATGCTCTACCAGAAGATATTTTTTTTTTTCGGCGCAATGTCTTGCCAATTTTTCGGAGATAAGACCAGCTTGATTTTTTTAGTGAGATGTGAGCCCGATGCATCGTGACTCGTATCTGTCGTGACATCGGGACCGTAAGAAATGTCACTGATGTTTGGTGCTTTTTTTGCTGTAGGATTGATCTTGTAGGTAGCAGCGACGAGAGTCTTGAATCCACTTCGATCCGTATTCACGATTGTGTGGACATGATGCGGTTGTATTTGCGAACCACGTAGTGCCATACGGTTAGCAATCCGAATGAATACTTTATTGGATGGAGGTAATGTTTTACCGAAGTCATCCAGTGTTCGGCAGTTATTTTGAAGCAAAATGTCTCGTAATATATCTTTGTCGTAAGGCATTTTGTATAGTGGTGTGCGGGTAGTATGTTGCACCACCGATATATAATCTTTACTCTTCTTTTTACTAAAATTTTACGACGGCGGAAACCAAGGTTTACCGTACTCAAAGCATTCCCTCGAACTATAAGCAAGCTAACACTATGTCGTACGTTCTGACAAATGTTCACGACACCGCAACGGGCTTGATTCTAGTCATAACTTGCTCCTTCACACTATAAACTCATGACATATGTACGCCAATGAAGAAAAAAAAACGAAATCTACAGAAATCGGTAAAGTTTCGCACGTGAAGTTCTACACGAGATTGGAAAATTTTGTTATGGGTAAAATCAAATCAAGGTGATCCGCATTAATAAAATGATAATAACCCTTCCAAAATATACGTTGCAGCGATACAATCATTGAGGAATGACAATGAAAAATAACATCTTGTACTGTCATTGAACGCGATAAACAAGACCAGAACGCGTCTCTTAGTATAAGCATCTCACTATTGTTCAACTGGGATGATGATCAACAATTTTTATTATTTTTTTGGAAACGCCTAGACACCAGAACTCTTTCCAAGTATATGTAAAAAGACTAGAACTATCAATTAAAGCGACAAAAAAAGACGAGAACTCGTTTCTTAGTATCAATGTCAAAGAAGCTAGGACATCCACATGCGATTTTTTACTTAAAACCTATATAGGAATTAAAGGCTATTTAGAGACTATTTAAGTGCCAAAAACAAAATTTTGCCGCTCCATCCCTTATGCCGGAAACGTGTGGATGTTCTAGCTTCCGGCGAAGCTAGAACATCCACAATCATCACGATTCATCCACAACTGAAAAAGTGTTAAATATAAGGGGCGCCGAATTAAAATGCACATGTGATTTAAAGGCTCTTTAAAGGCTTTCGAACGAGACTAGTTTCGATAAGATCGGATCATCCCTTCGGGAGATACCACCCCCAGGAGGAAAAAAATGATTTCTCTTAAAATCTCGACCAAAAACAAAGCTAGGACCTTCCTATTGATCTTAAAATTCATCTAAATTTAACTACTTAATATTTCCATACCCACCGATTTTACCGCTCCATCCCTTACCGGTAAAAAACCACCCCCGTATCCTATATTATTGTAACGTGGCGTACGATGTAGCTAGAGCATTGTGATTAGTCTTAAAATTCATCTTAATTTAATAGCTAAACATTTCCGTACCAACCGATTTTACCGCTCCATCCCCTTCCGTTAAAAAAGCTACCCCCGTATTCTATATTATTGTAACGCGGCGTACAATATATCTAGATCATTGTGACTAGTCTTAAAATTCATCTTAATTTAACAGCTCAACATTTCCGTACCAAACGATTTTACCGCTCCATCTCTTTCCGCTAAAAAACAACCCCCTTACCCAATATTATTATAACGTTGCGTACAATATAGCTAGAGCATTGTGACTAGTCTTAAAATTCATCTTAATTTAATAGCTCAACATTTCCGTACCAAACGATTTTACCGCTCCATGCCTTTCCGCTAAAAAAAACAACCCCCTTATCCGGTATTATTATAACGCGGCGTACAATATAGCTAGAGCATTGTAATTAGTCTTAAAATTCATTTTGCATTAACAGCTCAACATTTCCACTCTTTCCGATTTTACCGCCCCATCCCTTACGTCGAGATACTTGGAAAAATCCATTTTTGGATCCCAGGGGATGGTATTTCCTGAAGGGGGGTTCCGATTTGATCGAAAACAGTCTTAATCGAAAGCCTTTAAATAGCCGTTAAATCACACGCACATTTCAATTCGGTGCTCCTTAAATTAATCATTTTTTTTTAAATTGTGGATGTTTTAGTTTCGCCGTCACTCAAAACATCCACAGCTGAAAAAAAGTAAAATGTACGGGGTGCCAAATTAAAAACTGCATGTGATTTAACGGCTATTTAAAGGCTCTCGAATAAGACTAGTTTCGATGAAATCGGAACACCCCTTCATGAGATATCACCCCCTAGGCTCCAAGTGCTATCTTGTCAATCAGTTCCGGAGCTCAGGGGATGGTATTTCCTGAAGGGGTGAACCGATTTGATAAAAAATAGTCTTAAGCGAAAGCCTTTAAATAGCCGTTAAATCACACGCACATTTTAATTCGGTGCTCCTTAAGTTAATCTTTTTTTTTAAATTGTGGATGTCTCAGCTTCGCCGTCATTCAGAACATCCACAGCTGAAAAACAAAGTTAAATGTAAGGGGTGCCAAATTAAAAACTGTATGTGATTTAACGGCTATTTAAAGGCTCTCGATTAAGACTAGTTTCGATAAAATCGAAACACCCCTTCAAGAAATACCATCCCCTGAGCTTCGAAACTGATTCTCAAGATAGCACTTGGAGCCTAGGGGGTGATATCTCGTGAAGTGGTGTTCCGATTTCATCGAAACAAGTCTTAATCGAGAGCCTTTAAATAGCCGTTAAATCACATGCAGTTTTTAATTTGGCATCCCTTACATTTAACTTTTTTTTCAGCTGTGGATGTTCTGAGTGACGGCGAAGTTGAAACATCCACAATTTAAAAAAAAATGGTTAACTTAAGGAGCACAGAATTGAAACGTGCGTGTGATTTAACGGCTATTTAAAGGCTTTCGATTAAGACTATTTTCGATCAAATCGGTTCACCCCTTCAGGAAATACCATCCCCTGAGCTCTAATTACTACTAATTTTCATTTGTCAAACGTTCTTGAAATATTAGTTTATCGTGATGTGTTACACGATTTTGTCTTTCTCTCTCGCTCCACTGCGACCACCATTGCGCTTTCTCACTCGCACTCATGGTAACTCGGTGTACCTTTACAATCTGTATTCTGAGGAAAAATGCTATAATTTATCGCAGTTATTACAATCAAATTGGACAAAATTACGTTCAATAATTTTAATGAACTAAAAAAATTATAATTACTGAAAGTAATTTTATTTAATAAAAAAAAATACAATTATTGAAAGTAATTTTATTTAATAAAAAAAAATACAATTATTGAAAGTAATTTTATTTGATTTGAAAACCAATACAATTACTGAAAGTAATTGAACCGGTGCGATGGTCTAGTGGTTAGTGTACTGGCCTCTAGTCCAGAGCATCGGTAGGTCGCGGGTTCGATTCCCGGTGCCGTCGGTTTTCGTCGAAAGATAAATACGGGCGCGATGAGGCTCCAGATGTATACATGGGACCCACACAGGTATTTCTACCTGTGGGGGTCACATTTATACAGCTGTAGTCCGTGTTTATATTCTCGACGAAACGTGACGTAGCTCCGGTGCCGTGAGGCGAACTCGAGACCGGCTATATCGGCCTAGGTTTTTCGCAGTTTCCCTATGCCCATGGCAGCAATGCTATGGCGAATGCAATATAGAGGGACATTAGGATGAGTGGCTGCGGACAACACTCTAAGTGGGGTTTCTATGAAGGAACGGGGAAAAGGAGAGAGGGGCAAAAACGTAAAAGCCTGAAGAAGGCATACGAAGGTAACAAAAAAAAAAAAAAAAAAATACTGAAAGTAATTGTATTTAATTTGAAATCCAATACAATTACTGAAAGTAATTGTAATTAAAGCAGTAATTTCTGACCTAAGTAATTTTTGCTGCCCAACTCTGGTGTCTACTAGCCAAACGCCAAACCTTAAACGCGTTTTTCTCGGAATGGTGTTTTCCAAAACGGTGGCCAGTCTCAGAGGAAGAGTTATCAAGATATCCCTTTGAAATGTGGACACAATATTCTTTGCGACATTCTTTAGGTCGCTATGGAAGCTTTTTTTCTTTTTTTGAAAATTTCCTATTTTTTTACGAAAAAAACGTCGAAAAAAACAGGCTAAATTTGACACTTTTTTTTCAAAACGCCGCCATTTTGTCAATTAAAAAAAAATTTAAACTTCCATAGCGACGTAGAGGCTTTCCTACAGATTAATAATCACTTTGAAATTTTTGTTTCGCATTGTAATTGCGACCCCTAACCTGGATCCTTTTTTTTCACCGGTCTTTACAATAAATAATAACGATATTAAACAATAAATAAATCTGTTCGAAAAAAATTATTTTGTGTTCTCCATCAGTGCTTTAATTTATAAAAAAAAATCAAATCGATTAGCTTATTCGAACCATTTTTCGGGGTGTCACACTGAGATGATCCCTTAAATAGGTTTAGTATTGTTGCAAATAATCATCTTGATGGTAGAATTTTTTGTAAGATACTTGCAAGATATTTTTACGCAGGAAATTTTTTATTTGCGATGACTACACTTTGAATACTTGACGTAACCATTTTTGTTATGGAGAATTTTTTTGTTTTTTAATTAGCTTATCAAGTGCAAGCAAGAGTCGAATCTTGCTTTTGGACCCTCTACACCAGTCTTTCAACAAATACAAACGAAATTAAGGAACTATAAACAACTACTAACAATTTTAGACCCTCCACACCTGTCTTTCACCTAATACAAACGAAATGATGCAACTATAAAAATCTACTAACAATTTTAGACCCTCTGCACCTGTCTTTGACCAAGTACAAACGAAATGATGCAACTATAAAAATCTACTAACAATTTTAGACCCTCTACACCTGTCTTTCACTAAATACAACGAAATGAAGCTACAAGAAACCACACAATTATGGAAACACGACACTTGTTGTCAATATTAATCATCTTTTTTAGATGGAGGAACTTCCCGGCCAGCGACACGGGAGATCGACCGTATTTTTTTTTTGAGGAAAAGCCGTACCATTTGGATTCCCGATACAAAGATACGGCTCACAAATATTATCGTTGCGTTAATCGCAACTCGGCACCACCGTGCCGTGCTTATATATTTCAAGATGAAAATGGCGACTGGGAAAAGTTTGGGGTCCATAATCATGCTGTCAATGAAAACTATGTTGAAGACCTCCAGTTCAAAAGTCTTTGCCGACAAATCGCCGCCGATATTAAATTAGAACCGGAGGAAGTCGTACGACGTGTGAAAAGTCAGTAAGACCGGAAAAAAAACAGTCCTGTCTATGTCTCTGTCTGCTTCTGTGTCTCTGTTTCTGTCTGTCTCTATGCCTCTGTATCTTTGTGTCTGTCTCTGTCTCTATGTATCTTCATCTTTATCTCTGTCTCTGTTTCTCGCTCTCTGTCTGCCGGTTTCTGTTTCTGTCTGTTTCCTTCGCTGACTGTATTTGTCTATCTCTGTCTACATCTGGCTGTCTTGGTTTCTGCCTGTCTGTCTCTGGCTGTCAGTGTCTGTGTGTCCGTGGCCGTGTCTGTCCGTCTCTGTCTGTCTGTTGCTGTCTCTTTCTTTGCATCTGTTCCTGCCTATCCTCTGTCTGTTGCTGTCTCTTTCTTTGTATCTGTTCCTGCCTATCCTCTGTCTGTTTCCGTCTCTGTCTCCGTCTCTGTCGGTGTCTGTCCGTATCTGTCTATCCCTATTTGTCTGTGTCCTGCCTGTCTGTCTGTCCCTGTTTCTGTCTATCTCTGCCTCCGTCTCTGTCGGTGTCTGTCCATCCATGTCTGTCCCTATTCGTCTCTTTCTGTCTCTGTGTTTCTGTCTCTGTATCTGTGTCTCTGTATCTGTGTCTCTGTATCTGTGTCTCTGTATCTGTGTCTCTGTATCTGTGCCTCTGTATCTGTGTCTCTGTATCTGTGTCTCTGTATCTGTGTCTCTGTATTTGTGTCTCTGTATCTGTGTCTCTGTATCTGTGTCTCTGTATCTGTGTCTCTGTATCTGTGTCTCTGTATCTGTGTCTCTGTGTCTGTGTCTCTGTATCTGTGTCTCTGTACCTGTGTCTCTGTCTCTGTTTCTCGCTCTGTATCTGCCGGTCTCTGCTTCTGCTTTTTTTCGTCGCTGTCTGTATTTGTCCGTCTCTGTCTGTATCTGCCTGTCTCTGTCTGCCTCTCTGTCTCCGTCTCTGTCTCTGTGTGTCTCTGTCTCTGTCTTTTACTGTCGCTTTCTTTATGTCTGTTCCTGTCTATCTCTGTCGGTGTCTTTCCGTATCTGTCTATTTCTGTTTATCCGTGTCTCTGTCTGTGTTCCTGCCTGTCTATTTGTTTCTGTGTCTGTCTCTGTTTTTATCTCTGTTCCTGTCTGTGTCTATCTGAATGTTAATGCATGAGTAGAAAACCGGATGCAGCACTAAGATGCTCGAAGGCGGCAATGATAAGCTATTTGAAGCGCATACAAGCGGAATTGCGGCCCCCAATTCCTGAACCGCTGGAAGAGCTGAGTCCCCTCTTGGAAGGGTATGCTCCGGCAAGTTCGATCTATCAGGGCACTGTTCGAGCTCGCGGTACATCCGCAACCATTTTTGCCAGCCGAGATATCCATATTGTGTAACGTGAATTTTACCCAACGCAGGAAAACTCAAGCTACAACCTTAAATTGTCCAATGTTACTTCTCTTCCTTATTTTTCGTTCCGAAGAACTGGGCGCCAGGCGCTTTCGCGCCGGAAGAGAAGCAACGTTAACAAATGACAATTGCCAGCCCAGGCTTGGCGTCAGCTGCAATACGTAGAGTGGGGGGGTAAGACCTACTGAGAGTTCGAGAAATAAATAACAATAATATCACAAAAATACGGGACTCACAATAATTTAATTTATTCAAAAGATCAAGGAATTTATAGATACAAGTAAATAATAAAAATGTCCACGTAAGATATCTCTTTTTAGTGGCCTCACTTTGGCCACTAAATAAAATATAATATCCCGACAAACGATAACGAACATTCACGCTCACACAAACTCACACACTCTCAAATAAATAATTAACAAGGGACGAGAGGGACGCGTAACAAACTCAAAACGCGACAAACGACTCGACCAATGAAATCATTTAACAAAATTATACAACACGTAATATGGCCTTGAAGTTAAGTCCCTCACGAAAAACCAAAAGACGTTATTAACGGGACAACTAAGGGCACACATACGGACCACCCACACACACACTTAACACTATGGCTTTTCCGGGACGAAGGCTTAAGGGCGATTCGCGCACACGTCTGATTTTACTAGAAATAATTATTCACGGAGACTCTAATTTTCTCACAACAATCTTACATTAAAAATGGCTCGAAGCCGCCAGCGAAGCACACTCACACGTCAGAGAAAATTCGTTATAAAACAACAACACACTACAAATATCTTCAACGAAATTATTCTCTACGCGGAGAGTCAAACACGACCGGCACGACCAACCTCTATTTTACAATGGTAACACTCGCGATTAAATAAAATAAACTAATACAATTGCGACCAGAAAAATAATACAATAAATATATGGAGCTCACCGGGACGAGAGACGGCAAATGAGTTACTCCTCGGACAGTTTTCCTCAACGGAGATTCAACAGCACTTCTTCGTAATAACTAATATTTTGCGAGACGTCCTCCTCGCTCGACGATATCCGCGAAAAAGCCCTGAGTGATCGCGATCGATCTCGCTCGTGAACTTTGCTCCCCACCCTTAGATATTCAAAATTGCGCTAATCGGGGGAAAGCGTTGAAGCGCTCTCACGCAGGGACGGGACCTGGCGCCTCGCTAGGCGAATTGACAAATTAGCGTAGCTGTTATCGGTGCGCATCAAGGTTCGGTAGCTCGCTATACTACCAACCATGCGCTAGGCCCTTTTCGAGCGCGTAAGCTCGAATATTGCGCTGGTATTCTGAGATGCATCCGCTGATCAACTGTGAATGCCTTCCCCATTAGGCGTAGAAAAGATGACTACTGCGTAGGTGGATGCTGTAGTTATAGTTTGCTGAGAAATCAGCTCGCAAAGTCCTCCGATTTAATTCGGAACGGTGCCGGGACGCACGTAGCGTGTCAAAATACAATCTCTCTTTTCCATTCGTCGATCGGTCTCTCTCTCGTCGTCGTACATAAAAAAAATAACATTCAAAAAATAATTAATAAATATTCAATTTTCCTATTATGACCCTGCGAGATCGCCCTTGAGTCGAAGAGCGAGGAGAACGATATCAATCATTGTAACGCGCAATTTTGCGGCGTTACAATTGATGGAACATTCTCGGTGAGACTATAATTTGTTGTTTAATTTTTCAATTTTACATCCTAGTTTTTCTTTAATTATACTTTTTTTGAATTTATGTAAAGGTTCCACGGCGACCAAAAGCGACCCAGCTGTGGATTATTCACATCCAGGTGGCTGACAAGGTTGGTGGTTGTTTTTACATTTCTTTCATTTACGTTCTTTCTTTCGTCTAATAAATACAACCACTTATTTTTAGGGGTATGCCGCTGTGTTCGTGCTATGCGAGAAAAGGATAAAAGTCCTTTACGATGCGGTATGGGCCCGCATACTAGAACTAGCCCCTGGCCTCAGGGATAGTCTTAAGGCGGTATGGACTAACTTCGAAGCAGCCGCGGTGAAGAGTTTGCGGGCGACCTTCCCGCGAATTCAAATCCGCGGCTGCTGGTTTCACTACTGCCGAGTGAGTTTTAATGTAAAATAACATTATATCTATTGTTTTTATTATGTAACGAGCAACAACGTGCTCGCTTGGCTCACACTCCTTGTTTTCATTCATCTTTCCTCGTGGCCAATACAGCCATTTACAACGCGCGCGTGACCCCGCAGCGGCCATGACAGTCTGTATCGATTTTACATCAAAGCCGCCGCCGACCAATCGGAACGTTTTAAAGGCGGCTTTAGTATTTCGACTTTCGATGTGCCATGTCCTTTTTAAGAGAGGATCCCTGACTCTAATATGTACAGACCCTTTTTCAGTTTTATTTTTGTACGTAGGCCACTACCCGGAAATTTAAAGCACTGCGGATGGAGGATCCGCCACGACAGGTGCTTTACTGAAGCTGGGCTCTCGCCTTACTGCCAGCCGACCGGTTCGAAGAGGGCTGCCGCGCGATTTCTGACTTTACCGATCCGCTGTCCGTCGGCCAAAATGGGAGGCTACTGCGGTTTACCCACTACCTGCGGCATCAATGGGTCCCGCTAGCCTCGGTAGTTTCCGTGCATGGCACGTCGATTCGCACGAATAATGTCGTGGAGTCCTTCAATCGTCACTTGGAAAAAAAGTTCGGTGGAGCGCAACCCCGATTTTGGGTGTTCTTGGGTATGGTCTCTGTCTCTGTCCGTCTCTGTCTGTCTTTTTTTTTTTTTTTTTTTTGGGCGACGGGGAAATCTTCAAAAGACACCCAGGTGTTTCGGGTTGTGTCGGTTCTTACCGACTAAAACCCCGCCGCCCGCTCCACACACCCCACTGGACCCGCGTTAGCATTTGCTCGGTGTGGTGTGACTATTGGCCCTTAAGGGCTCGGCTGTTGTTGCTTCCTCCATATTTATTGGCTTTTTTGGTCTCTTGCTGCCTGTACCTACGGCTGGCCTTCGGCCAAGTTCCTCTCTTCCGTTTCTAACTCCCTTTTCTTTTGCATCGTTCTCTTAATGAAGTGCGAGGCTGCTACCCATACTTCCTCACTGTTCAGCATTAGTGGAATTAGGTTTCCCTCCTCAATTTCTTTGTTTCCGATTTGGTGTTCCAGTTTTTTCCGTTCATCCTCCGTGGCAGGACACTCGAAGAGCGCGTGTTGCGCATCATCTAGGCTGAACCCACAGCAGGTGCAGGCTTCACTATCTCTTTTTAAACCGCGTCAGGTACTCGTTAAAACAACCGTGCCCGGTTAGCGCCTGCGTAAGTTCGTAGTTCATCTGCCCGTGTGGCCTTCCGAACCACGCTTCTATATCCGGCATTAGTCGATACGTCCATCGCCCCTTGGTATCTTGATCCCAGCGTTCCTGCCATCGCGATAGCAACCTACGTCGTGCTCCCTCTTTTGCGGCTCCCTTCACTTTTGTTGTTGCTCCGTTTTCGCGAAACTCTTGAAAAATCTCGCTCCTCTCTCGCGCAAGTAGGTCCATCGGTGGTGTGCTTGCCAGCACTAGGGCTGCGTTTTCAGAGGTAGTTCTGTATGCGGATATCATGCGTATGGCGTTACGTCTTTGGACAGCTGCCAATTTTTGACGTGCCGCCACTTTCTCCGTCGCGTTTACCCAAATCTCGGCCCCATAGAGCATTTTCGAGTGTATTACGCTGCTCAGTAGTCATCTCTTCATTTCGCATGGCCCTTCGACATTCGGCATGATCCTCGCTAGAGCTGCTGCAACGGCGGCTGCTTTACTGCTCACAAGGGTGACGTGCTCCGTGAACCTCAGGCCACCGTCTATCTGGACTCCTAAGTACCTGAGAGATTTCCCCCAGCTGATTTCCTCCCCGTCCAACATGAGCGTCGGTGCTGTGAACAGTCTTTTATCTGTGGCCTAGGAGGCCGTCGTACATTATGTTCCAAAGGAAGGGTCCGAGGACCGAGCCTTGCGGCACGCCTGCCGTCACCTCGTACTCCACGGGTCCTCCCTCGGTGTCGTATACGAGTATCCTGTCGCAAAGATAACTGTTTATCATTTGCATCAGGTAGGTTGGAGTGTTCGTACCGGCTAGGGCCTCAAGAATTTTATCCCACCGTGCTGTGTTAAACGCGTTTCGGATGTCCAGCGTAATCAGCGCGCAGAAGCCCTTGCTCTGCCACGTGCCTTTTTTCACTTTCGCCGCAGTTTCGGTCACCCTTGCTATCGCCTCAACAGTGGATCTACCTTTCCGGAATCCATACTGCCTAGAGGACAAACTACCGTTTTCATTTATATGCTCCTCAAGTCGGCGAAGCAAAAGCCTTTCGAACAACTTTCCGGTTGTGTCGATAAGGCTGATAGGACGGTAGGATGACGGTTCTTCGAGTGGCTTATCTCCTTTTCTCAGTAGAACCAGGACCTGTCGTTTCCATCGCGGTGGAAAAACACTTTTTTTAAGACAATTATTGAAGGCCTTTAGCAGGACCTCAGGCCATGTTTCCGTGACTACTCTTACTACCTTGTTTGGTATGTAATCGGGTCCGGGTGACTTTCCTGGCATTAGGCGTTTCGCCGCTAGTTGTAGTTCCTCGATGCTGAAGGGTGTGCAGTTCGCTTGCTGTATCGGCCGTGCCGAACGTTTCTCATGTTGTGGAAACAGTGTTCCGACTATTTCCCTCATGCGTGCTGGGCAGTCCAGGCCGGGTATCGGTTGTCTGCCCACCAGCTGTTTTGTTACAATCTTGTAGGGTAATCCCCAAGGGTCCTCATCCACCGATCGACATAACTCCTTCCAGCAGTTGCGCTTGCTACCTTTAATCGCGTTCCGCAGGTTTTTTCTCGCCTTTTTCCATGCTGTAATTAAGTTGGCGTTCTTTTTTTTCGCGCGCTGCATTTTCCTCTGCGCAGCAAGGCACTGCTTTCTGAGATCCGCTATTTCCGCGGACCACCAGTAAGCCGGTTTCCATCCGCTACGTAGAATCTTCCGTCTCGGCATCGCTGCGTTGCACCCTGCGATCAACTTCGCCATGGTGAATTCGACTAAGACGTTTGGGTCGTCTGCTCCAGTGAGGTTTCGCAGTTCCCCTTGTTGCTTCGCTGTTCCGAGGGAGGCTACCAGCTTCCCTCTATCAAGTTTCGAGACTACCCATCCGCTAGCCTTGGTGGTGAGCCTCTGCGTTGCATCTCGGCTTCTAATCTGTTCCTCCGTCTCGATATTGAACTCTATATATTGGTGGTCACTGAGGGTGACATCTTCCAGCAGCTCCCATTTTGAGGTTCTGCGTGATATCCCTGTTGAGGCGAGGGTAACGTCTATTACAGACCCCGTGTTATTTCGTCTGAAAGTAAATGCGTTTCCTTCGTTAAGCACAACAAGTTCCAGTCTCGCTATCAACTCGGAAGTGGCCTCTCCTCTTCGATCCAAGCGCGCGGATCCCCACTCCGGTGATTTGCTGTTAAAGTCCCCAGTTACGAGGACTTCACCGTTAGCTGTCCGTATGCTGTCCTCCAGTTCATCCAAGTGGGTGACGAAATCATCGTATGGTGCATTCGGCGAGAAGTAACAGCTGTAGACTCTTACTCCCTCGATCTCCGCCCATACGAAGTTCTCTGCTGACTCATGGACCGCTTTTGGTTTTCCGTCGTGGTTAAGGGGAGGGAGTCAGGTCAAAAAACTTGATTTTGGAAATTCAATATCATCCAAATCCTATTGCATATAAAAATGCCCAATGCACTATATTGTTGGTACTCGATGAAAGGATTTTTTACTGTCGTCTGACTTGCATATGCTTTTCAATATTATCTTAAGCAAAGTTCTTAAGTTTTCCATTCTGCGCATGATTCAGATCAAACTACTAAACAGATTGGAATGGTTGACGTCTCATTTTCTTCTTCATGAAAAAATACACCGGCTAAATGGAGCAAATGTTAATAAAAGGTAATATTTTTTAAGTGACATAATTATTAATAAATAAATTTTATGCTATTTTTTAAATCAGTGATTAACTTTGCTTTCAGAATGAAAAAAAATAGTTTGCTCCATTTAGCCGATGTATCTTTTCATGAAGAAGAAAATGAGATGTCAACCATTCCAATCTGCCTAGTAGTTTGATCTGAATCATGCGCAGAATGGAAAACCTAAGAACTTTGCTTAAGATAATATTGACAAGCATATGCAAGTCAGACGACAGTAAAAAATCCTTTCATCGAGCACCAACAATATAGTGCATTGGGCATTTTTATATGGAATAGGATTTGGATGATGTTGAATTACCAAAATGAACTTTTTTGACCTGACTCCCTCCCCTTAATGATAGCCATGGCAGCTCTGCCCGTCCTGTGCTGGTACCAGCGACCCGTTTCCGGCATCCCATACTGCTCACTAATGAGCAATACGTCAACCTTCTTTTCCGTGGCCGCCTGCATCAGTAGGTCCTGCGCTTCGCGGCCGTGTCCCAGGTTAATCTGAATCGGATCATTTTCGAGCCTTACTTAGTGCTCTTTGGAAGGATTCGCACTTGGCACTTCCTAGTATGTGCCCTGCTCCACCTTTCTCGTTCCCTTCCTCGCAAATCACGCACCGGAGAACATTTTTACACTCCTTAGCAAGGTGTTCGTCCGACCCGCAGAGCCGGCACATCTTTGACCTGTCCACCCCCTTGCAGTCCTTCCCGACGTGGCCAAACCCAAGGCAGTGGAAGCAGCGGGTGACCTGGGTTTTTTCCCGTATCCGGCACCTCACCCACCCGACCTTTAGCCGACCCTCCTTCATGAGTTTATCAGCAGTCGTCGCCGGCATGGTCACTACGGCCTTTTTCGTCCCCCGGTATCCTTCCCGAACCGCTCTAACGGTAATCTGCTGGGAGTCAGTGTTACCAATAACTGCCCTTATTGCCGTATTTATGTCCACCGTTTCTGTGGCCTCGTCCAAGTCAAGTATCTCTACGCTCACCGTTTGAGTCATAGCACGAACCGTTGCTTTTCCTTGGAGCGCTTCGAACACGGCTTCTTTGAGGTCCTCTGCCTTGCCACCTCCTTTACTGATCTCCACCAAAAATTCCCTGGCCCGAGTTCTCCTTATTGCAGAGACCCTCACTCCGTGGCTGTCAGGATCCACCTTCGTTTTGAGATCTCGTAGGACATCAGCATACGAGTTTTCTCCCTCGACTGTCACCAGTAACGCTTCCGATAGTCTTCCCCGTGCTTTCTTCATTGGGGCAGATTTTTGATGGTCATTTCGATCGTCTTCCTTTCCTTCTCGGCCTTTCCCCCGTTTGACTGTGTTCCACTCGGTGCTCGATTGGCCTGCTTGGACTATGGCCCCATCCGGCTCTCTGGAATGTGCTTGCTGAAGTGTTGAGGCTGTCTTCGTTGCTTCGGCTCCTTTGCTTGCGTCCCGGCGTTTTAACTGCCGTGCCTCCTATTCTGGGGAGGAAAGTGCACCCCTTTTCCTACGTTCCGCGGTGGGTGTGTTTAGGAGTTTTCGCGTGAGGCGACTGTCCGGACGCAACTTCGTCCCGCTTTGGCCAGTTTTGTTAGCTTTGCAGGGTGTTTCTTTTCCTTTCGTGTTTCCACTGGATTCCACCGTTGGACAAATCGGTTGTCCGCGCGGCGTCTCGTCGGCCGTAGGGCTATTCAGCTGTAGGTAGTAGGCTGCTCTTGCCTCTGCTATCAGCGATCTACACTCCATCAAATGCTCGAAGTGCACCACTGCCTCTCCGATGGCCTCCCTTATGGTACCATGAACATTTCTGAAACTCTTTAGGACCTCCGCTGAGTCTTGAAGGTTTCTCTTCAAATTCTGCAAGATCTCCAGCTCCTCCTTTTCCAGCTTTTCTAGTCGCTCCTTCACTCGTTCGCCTTCCTTCTCTTCTTTTTTTTTTTTGTGTTTTTTGCTTGTTTTCTTCTTTTAGTGTTTTTGTACTTATTTCATCCATTCTATTCCCACGAGTACCTAAGTGAAGAGGTCCGCCCCAGCAGAGCCTGGTTACTGGGGTAAGGCCACTTGGATACACCTGGGGTTGGACCAGTTACCCCAGGGGAACCGTTTGTGACATCTCTCCCAGATGCCATGCAGCTCTCGGCACGGTATCTAACACCTTAGCTTGGGTTTGTGCTGCCCTTTGCTCGATCCTCCCCGTCAGCCCGTCCGGCATGGTTGCACCTACCGACATGGCCTGGCGGATCGATGGATCACTCAAGCCCCCCCACCACGGCAAGGTGGCAACACCTGGGGGGGTGTCTCTGTCTGTCTGTCTCTGTCTGTCTTCTTTTTTTTTTTTTTTTTTTTTGCGACGAAGAAATCTTCAAGAAGACACCCTGGTGTTTTGGGTAGTGTCAGATTTTTACTGACTAAAACTCCGCCGCCGTCTCCGCACCCCACACGGGACCCGCTTTCGCATTTGCTCGGTGTGGTGTGTTTGCCCTTCTCGTGCCTTCCTCTTTGGGGACGATGGATCCTCCCCATTTATTCCTTTTACAGAGTCGCGTGGTGTAGCTGTTCTGCCACTTCCTGCCGCCTATCTTTCGCTAACCTCTCGGCTTCTTCCTTTCCCTTCATAATTTTCGTTATGAAACATTGGATTGCCTCCCATGCATGCTCACTTCTTAGCATTTCTTGCGTAAGATTGCTCGCGTCGAGTCTGGTGTCGCCTAGCAGCGGCTGGAGGCTGGTCCTATCCTCCTCTGTCTGTGGGCACAAGAAGATGGTGTGCATCGCATCATCTGGACTGTGACCGCAGTGGAAACACTCTTTATAATCAGCCTTTTTGAACATTTCCAGATAGGCGTTAAAACAGCCATGGCCTGTTAGCACCTGTGTTAGGTAGTAACCCATTTGCCCGTGCTTCCTGCTATACCACTCTTCTACATTTGGAATAAGACTATGTGTCCATCGACCGTTTGTTGCAGTATCCCACTGTTCTTGCCACCTCCTGAACAGTCTTTGTCGGGCTCTCTCTCGGACGCCTGTTCTTCCTTGATCCCTTTCCTCTTCTATACTGAACTGGCGTAGCTCCTCGTATTCCTCCTGTTTCTCTCGAATCAGTAGGTCAA